>OZ010582.1:85053422-85055922 GCA_963932145.1 Acanthosepion lycidas | reverse complement strand
CCATAAATTCATACGCAGGTGGGCACATGGCACAGTGGATATAGGTGTTGGTTAGATCCAGTAACAGGACCCAAAGAGTGTGAGTTCGATATCCGGTTAAGGCAGTGGAGAACTTGGAGAGGGGAATTAACAGGAGATAACTGATAACTATGTGTGTGTTTGGATGTGTGTGTTTGTGTGTGTGAACCAGGATGAATTTTCCCTTAGGCACATTTTGGACAAGTAATCAACCACCGCGGACCAAAACAATGTAATAAAATTATGTATTATAAAAAATTTCAAACATCTAACTTCATCGTCAACAATATCAACTCACCTGAAACATTTAGATTAGAGAGGACATTATTTATTAATCTACCTTCCACTTAAGAAATAACATTCCTGATCAAAACAAATTCATGAATAATTATATTGGACATGTCACAACGTGATTTCCCAGAAGAATCACATTACATCTCTCAGGCCATAGCCCAATTCGGATCAATTTAAACACACAGATACCTACCATCTCCGTTCGCAACATACACTCTCAGCTATCTTTACTGTAGCATCTGTATATCTGACGCTGTTAAGATTGTGATCGCCAAAACTAAATCCGAGTAGGAATTCTTATTCTTTCTGGATTTCTTATAGGTTGAAATGAGGAATCGAAGAGCCAAGTTCAAATTGCAGTCGAATCCATTACATTCACTTCTGCACTAATACCCTTGGGAAAGGTATGAATCCTCTTCTTCTCTCCCCAGCTATTGGTAAATAGCAGGACAGTCCGGGTTCTATAGCCGTGGATAGCAACTGGTCTACCGCAGAAAAAAATGGCAAGCTACTGCAGGAAAAAATCTGCCTCGTCAGTCTTGTATCGAAAGATACATCATCGTCTAAACGTTTATCCGGCATGGCACATAACTGATTGAATACATAAGAGAACAGAACAAGATAAAATTAGTAGAAAATATACATCGAAGCACAAGGGTTTTTTGGCAAAAGTAATGCACAAGAGAGTAAGCACTGTCGAGTATTGGATAATGGATCGGATTGAGGAATCGGAGTTCGAATTCCAGTCGAATCCATTATATTCAATTACGTGCTAATACCCTTGGGAAAGGTATGAAAGCTCTTCTTGTCCCCCAGCTATGGGTAAATAGCAGGACAGACTGGGTTCTATAGCCTTGGATGGTAACTAGTCTACCACTGAAAGAAATGGCAACCTACTGCGGGAATAAATCTTCCTCGTCAGTCATATATCGAAAGATCGCCTAAGCGTGTATAAGACATGGCACATAACTGACAGATTTGTAGTTATTTCTATTTGAAAAATCATCCTAGAATGACTGTTTATGGAATATTTCTTTGTAAATTAGTTGATACAAAATATGACATTTTCTACTACGTCTACAACTACCAGCAGTTGCTGGTTAAAAAAAATATCTGTAAATGTGTATCTTGTTTTGAATGGTGAAAAAATTTAATATGCAAATTTTATTTTTCCTTGCGCTTGTAGTATGTTGACCTAATTCTTTGCCATAGAAAATAAATTAAGATAAGCGAATCTTATTCAACAATCTATAATAAAAGAAATACTTTATTCAATAAAAAATAATAAATTTCATGGGTTGTTTTGATGTTTAAATTGTCCATTTATATGAAAAATATTATTGTTCATCAAAGGCATTAACGCAGTCAATGATGAACAAGATTTGAATGAAATAAAATGTTCCATTTTATATATAACAAGTACATTTTATATCGATCATACCATTCGCAATAATTGTCGAGAGGCAAAATGTTATTTAAAGTAGTATAACTGACTGAAGTCCGGAGAGAAGACACGTCCTTGTCTTACACATCTTTCAGTTTTTGCATATTCATTTAATTATTTTTCTGTTCGTATGCATGTGGTTTGTCGCGAGTATAGGTCCTGGATTATTCTAATATTCTTTACAAATATGTCAAGGTTACCTGGGTGTTCCAACTGTCCATTTTGAGGTACTTTATCAAATGATTTTGCATCATCGATAAAACGGAGATATGCTTACTTTTGCATTTGCATCGCTCTTTCTGATATCATTCTGAACATAAAAATACCTTGATAATACGTAACCAAATATATTAATATAATTGCAGCTGAGAAATAAGTACTTTCCTGCGAAAGAGGTTAATTAAAATCATTATTTAACGTTGTCGCCTTATTTTCCCTTTAGTACTCCTGTTAGGTTAGATGACATTAATCGAATTAGAAATGCATATCCGCTTACCGGAAGACGTTTCCACTTTTAACTCTCTGTTGTTGCTTCGTCGTAGTTTTTTCAACTTTCCGTTTAAGTACATTTGACATTGCTCAATTAGATTTAAATCCAGTGACATGAGAGAGCAACCGGTACATTTAGCTATTGTTCCTTCAGAATCTCTCTAATCTGAAAAGATTAAACAATAAGTGAAAAAAGAGAAAATACTTGGTTGCTAGCAGCCCGACATGGAAGTTACAAATTGGAGATACCGAAAT
>OZ010582.1:84983422-85048422 GCA_963932145.1 Acanthosepion lycidas | reverse complement strand
TAATTGCAGAATGTTACATCTATTAGTCACTGTTATGAAGATTTGGGTTCGAGCATTACTCGTAGACATTTCACTATTTTCCTATTTGAATTGACTGATGAATCATAATTCTTAATTTAATCATTAAACAAGCTGTTTGCGAGTATCAATACTGTATATGTACGTGTAGAAATGATCCTGTTGCATGGTAATTTGTTTGACCGTTACAAATTTAACGAAATATTTTAACAACAATCATAATTATGAGTACAGTTCATTATTTACTGAAGCAAGAGTGTACAAAAGCAAACAGTTAAAATTCACAAGGATTTCCAATTCATTGATTGGTTAGTTTTGTTTTATGAACATCAATGTGTTATTTAATGCCGACAAGATTTTTATTGCTGGTAATTTTTTTTTTCAGAAAATGTATAGCTGGTAATGTTTTTAAATGTATTGTTGGTAATAATTTTTCTTCAAAAATTTATTGCTGGTAATAATTTTTTACAAAGTATTTATGGTATTAAGACCGATTTTTACACTTTCATATTGTTTTGACCCCAGTTTGGGGGTTAACTATTTGCTCATAGCTGGGACCCTAGCAGGTACTACCACCCCGGTTTAGGGCGGTCCTGTAAACACCAGCCATTAAGTGGTGGTCCCACGTTCCTTAAAACCTTCTGATTAGAGGTCTTGCTGCTGGGCGTAGTTTATCGTCTTACCCAGGACTCAAATGTAATTTATCGTCATACCCAGGACGCCTATTTCATTGAAGCAAACCTTAAAATTATGAAAACTTTATTGCTTCCTCTTTCTTTCTTTCTTTCTTTCTTTCTTTCTTTCTTTCTTTCTTTCTTCTTCTTCTTATTAGTAGTAGCTGTATGTAGGTTTTCTCTCATTACACCCAAACAACGTTTCTGAAAACGCTTTCTTTCCGTTTTTCCTCGCAATGAAATGTGAATGCTTGATTATTTATCTGAGGAAATGGAAAACAGCTACAAGGAATGGGAAACTGTGGAGAACCATGATCGCCTACGTGCTGAAAGGAACACAGCACATAGAAGAATGGAAGAGCGTAACGCAGCGCTATTAAACTTTTGCGCCCACGACTTGTCTACTATTATAATCACCCCGTGCAAATTGGTGGGTCGGGATGACGGGGAAGATATAATATATGATATGATGGAGTTTTTTTTTTTTTTTCTGGGAGAAGGAAAACTCTTCTTGAAATCAATATGTAGCCCCGCCGAACACATATTTTGCAACAATCTAAAAGAATTTGAAATTCCTATTGATTCCCAAGTACCGACTACGGCTGATCTGACGAGTTAATCACTTCACGCCAAGCAAGGCAATAAAGCCACTACGAAGCAAGCTGGTTACCATATGTGAAAAAATATATGGAAAAAGAAAAACATTAAGAAGTGTAATGATATCAGTTGTCTGGTGATATCTTTTAAAGAGACACCTGTAGGATCTTACAGAAATCGTTTTTAGTTAACTTGAAGAAAATAGGCTGGATGAAGTGGATCACACAAGAACCATGTCAAATGACTCTGACCAAGTAGGTCAGCTGAATGGAGAAAACGAAGACTATTTCTCAATAAGACAGTGATCTCTAGCAACCAAAAAAGGCAAAAACAAAAAAGGATTCCTCGGCCGTCACGCGACAAGGAAGGTACACGCCGCTAAGACCGTTTGTCCCTTTACCTCGCCTCACTCTTCCTCGTTCCCTTACAGCAAAAGAACGATGAAACTGAATAAAATCTGCTGACTGCTACAATTTCATTTCATGGATTTATTTCGTGGGTAACGATGTATGATCAGTTATTTTCTTTACATTAAGCCACAAGCGAGCGAATGGAAGACGATGCATCCTGAGAACGAACCTGGTGTTTTAACTGGGCTGCAAAATTACAGAAGACAGAATATATCTATTAAAATTACATTTAAATTTTCGAAAATCAACCTAGACGGCAAAGCAAGGGTCCGGATGTGAGTTCTCCAAGCGAACTCTCTTCCGGTTTCTTTATTTATAGTCAGATATATATGAAATCAAAGATTCAAAGTCTGAAATGGCATCAGTTGGTGTTATTTAATATTATAGCTTTTGAACTATTTTTAAATAGAAAGCGCCGTTATTAATGTTGATTTTCTTGTTCGAAAACCTTATAGTTTTCTTACGTTGGATTTAGATGCTATATTACAAATTTTAATACAAGGAAGTAAAACATAGTTTTGAGGACGGGGAACAAAATTACAGGAGCCCCCACTCCCCCAAAATGACATAATTCTGTAGAGGAATAATAGCCACTTCTCGCTTAAATGATCTCAAAATTTAACAAAATGTGTAAAAAATAAGTTGACTGTGAGGACTTATCTCAATGAGAATCTACCAGGAAGAAGGGTTGGTGTGCCAGTGATAATGACAATGTGATGCTGACATGACACCTTATGAGTTTTCTATGTGAAAGGACAGGTCTCTACGGAACTTCTTCCGACAAGCCTAAAGGAACTTAAACAGAGAATAACTGAGGCGCTGTAGAATGTTATACAATGTATGCTACAGCGTGTCTGGCAGGAATTGGACAAGCGGTTTGACGTGTGCGTCTTGTCACAGGTGGTGCGCATATTGAAGATTTGTTAAATCGGTTATAAAATCTACATCCATTAGAATATTTTGTTCGAATTTAGAAGAATGAATCATTTATTGTTCATCAAGAAGTCAGCTCCGTTTACCTGGGATATGTAGTTACTCATATATTATAATTTTAAATTAGGTTAATTAGAGGACACGCCCTTTATTACATTCATTATGTAGTGATACATTCTTTACCCCAACATGTCACAATTTTACGCCTTTTCGATTCGAAAAGTATGAATATAGACACAGAACCATCTCTGATTGTTATTCCAGATTTATTTGCCGGAATATTCTCCAGAATTTAATATAATCCAATGAATCCTAGTAAATAATAATAATAATAATAATAATAATAATAATAATGGAACTAACCTGAAATACAGGATCTGCGGAAAATATAATGAAACTGTCGACCATTGTTTCAGGATGTCTGGAACTGGCGAAAAATGAATATACCCAGAGACATAACAAGGTAGAGACAGATGTCCATTGGAAAACATGCAAGAAGCAGAAAATCGAAACCACTGAGAGATGGTATAAGCATCAACCAGACACAGTTACCCAAAATAACGATGTAATTATCCTCTGGGACATGCCAATTCAAACTGACAGGGAAAGAAAGGCCAACAAATCTGATATGATCTTAAAAGACAAGAAATTCAGTAAGTGTATGCTTACTGACATATCAGTACCATCTGAGATAAACACCTCCATAAAGGAGGGGCCTCTCAGATGATACTGCTATGTCAATTATCGGAAAAATTATCGGGAAATTCTCCAAATATAAGGACCTGGAGATAGACATTAACAGGCTGTGAATGAAGAGTGAGACTGTACCAATAGTAATTGGAGCACTGGGCCTCGTGAGAAAAGCAATGGGCAATTTTATTAACACTGTCCCAGGTAACATCAACATACAAGTTGCCCAGAAAATCGCCCCACTGGGACCATCCCATATCCTTAGAAATATGCTATCAATTAAGTAACAATTCTCTTATAAGACCTGAGGACCATATTTTGGACCCGGCTCTACAGGATACATAGAAGGAAACATAACACACAAATAACAACAACAACAACAACAATAATAATAATAATAACAATAATAATAATAATAATAATAATAATTCTTCCTAGAGTTGTCATTAGACTCAGACATGAAGAAATGATTACCGTATCTTTATTTTAAAAAAAAGTTAAATCGTTAGTTGATGATAATTATTATTTATTGCTTAAGACTTAATTTGACCCAATATCTTTAAATGTGTCTATAAGTTATTTCAGCAAATTCTTACCTGCAAGAGAAAGATAGCTTAAGAGATGCAGGCTAGGTGCTTAATGAAGAGCTGATTTCGTTGATTTCTATTGGGTGGGGGGACACTCTGTATAATAACAGTAACGCACGTGTTAACTTACTAACTTGTTAGCTTACTAACTCACGGACTAATGGAGGAACAAGTAGACTGATACTTGTTAATGAGAAGTAATGCAAGTGTCTTGAAATATTATTCTTCGTAACAAGCATTCAAATGAAATCAATATTCAAGCTGAATTAGAATAGAGGAGGTAAAAAGAAAGAACTGATTTCATTATCCGGGAGAAATTGTACTTTTCTATCTGTGCTTTCAATTAAAAGGTTTCAATAGATTCACTTCAACTTAAATAGTGTCAGTTTTACGTATCACCCACAGCTGTGTACCAACATTCGGGTAGAGAGAGTGTAAGAGCAAAAGTTACGAAATTGACTCTGCATAAAAGATAAAAAATGAAGTTCCATCTTGCGAAACGACAAAGAAATCAAGGTTGGGATGTGTGGTGATTAATTCAGTTCGAGTTACCTCCCCTCCCTATTGTAACTCTTATAGGGATTTACTAAGCGAATTATGGGGCACCCATTGAGAATCGAACTCACTATTCAGTCCTAAATGGTGTAGCTCAATAAAGATTCAGTAAACAAGACATTCACTCAGTGTCGCCCTCTAGGGGTCACTGTATTATAAAGAACAGCGTTTGTTTTTGTTTTTGTTTTTTTTGTTTCATGACAGCAACGTCTAAAAAAGTAGTTTTTCGAGAATTCAGAGTCTGGCTTCAATCAGTAACCTTCTTTGTCAAAATCGTTTGAGCTGTTTCTTGAGATCCCCCACCCCCAATTAAGACAGATAATTGTCAAAGCGATTTCTCTGATGTATTGCAGGTGGGCCGTTAGTAAGATGCCAGCCAACAAAAAATTAACTCCTACTTAACATCTGGGAGAGACATTTCAAATTTCTGCGGTACATAATGAATAAAGAGGGCTTGGAACATTTTGTACCCACAGTACGGAATGAGGGTAAGAAGGAACAGTGGAAAACAATGTACAACCTATCTGGCGAGTGGGAGTTAATGGATGTCAGAGCAGGGTTTTGAAGGGATGGCAAAAAAAAAAAAATTATTAAGATCTACAATGGACAGGAAATTGTGGAGAGCCATGATCACCAACTCCTAAAGGGACACTGCACATAGAAGACTAGATTGGCAACTAGGTATAATCATTTTACGGTTGGAATTGTAAGATATAACCATAAGTTCTATGCTAAGAGTTACTTCTCTCCTATTTCATGCATGTGGAACTCTTTTCAATCAACATTGATCTTGAAATAGTCATTTTCTGTTATCGTCTGTCTTTTTAATTCCCATTCTTTGATCATCATCCCGACTTAGTATTGTTTTTTTTCTTATATTTGTCTTAGTGGCTATATCGCCTTGCTTCGAGCGAAATGTTATGAAAAAATGTTGCCTTTTTCTCAGCTCTCACATATGACACGAGTAGTGCACTTTGAAAAAAAAAAGGTAATATGCCGTCGTTTAGAATCGAACTGGCATCGCAATATAATCAACTGAAAATAAACGAAATGAATAATATCTGGTAACTATAAATATTTCAGAAATATTATCTATTGACAATGTTTTACTTAAGAAATTCTAATAATATCACAATTATTATAAGAGTTGTATTTAAACAAATAAGATAACGTGTGTAAGGCGTTCGGAGAAAGGCTTTGTTTCTGGATCTCTCATTGAGGCAAACTAATCGAATGCTCCAGAATGTCAGTTTCCTAAATATGAGAAATGTATGCTCGAAAGTTTTCTTAATTTACAAGAGACTTTCTAAGGATCATCATCGTGAAAGGGTAATTTGGTTGCTGTGATTAAAATTAATGATCAAACACCGGCACCGTTGATTCACCGAATGTGCGAAGTAAAAGTAGAGATAAGTGCAAGAGATAATGCCTAAAGGTAAGTTCTAGGTGGCATTTACCGTATTTCTTGTAATTCCCAAATGAACGCTTCTCTCATGATGCCCTCCACAAAACCCATCATGCTTAAGTGATTAATTAGCCACCTTCTTATATTGTACAAGCAGTATCACAGCAACGTAACTTGCATATCAACTCCTAAAACATACCAGTGACCTCGCTTTCGTTATTGCATACAGAGACAGAAGAATAAATGACAATAAACATAGAATGACATACTTACAGATAGAGACAAAAATAAGGCCAATATGGATAAAGGGAGACAAATAATATATATATAGGCGTTTGCGTTTACGCACGAAACAGAGTTTCGCCTCTTGCTATTGAGTTCAATGTACAATTTTATATATCTATATATCTATCTATCTAATGCACACACACATACACACACACACAAATATATATATATATATATATATATATATATATAATTATTTATTTAAAAATATGATTCCAACACGCTACATAAGAGTTCTCATGTTTCAAAACAAGAGCCGAAAACTTCAATATAATTCTTTGAATTAAATTGTATTAAAGTAACCTATATATATACACAATATATATATATATATATATATATATATATATATATATACAATGTTCGTACACCAAGAATTTTAATTAAGATAGTTGTAACTTATGAAAAAAACTTAAAATCCATACAATATTTCTACTCTATTGCATGATGTTGCAATATGCAAAGAAACAAATAGAAAAAAAAAATTATAAATTAAATTATGTGTTATTTATAAAATTACGTACAAAATATGTCTTTAATATCAAAAGACGTAAATTACCTTTATTTGCATAATTCTTTCTAAGTTTTTGCTAGATTCTTCGAATTACCGGATCAATTAAGCACATTCCACAATTCATTTCTTATATAAGCTTATCTCCGCACACAAATCATACACAATAATTATTATCACGTGCAAAGGCAAGGAACTATTCCCAAAAAGATCTGATCATCAAACATTGGAAGGAAGGCAAAATCTATAAGAAAATGGCAGATATCCTCAATATACCATTTACTACTATTGCTTCCGTTATTGCTAAGTATAAAAAGGTGAAACCTGTTGAGAACAAATCGAGATCTTATGCACCAGATCAATGAAAAGAATTCAGCGCAAAATTCAACAAAATCCAATGATTACTCGGAGAGAAATGCAGGAAGAATTAAAAGTATAAGTTATTATTATTATTAGGTTGGTGCAAAAATAATGACGTAATAATGTCGTTTTTTGACGTTAAAAAATACGTCGAAAACGACATTATTACGTCATTATTTTTGCACCAACCTAATACGAAGCGAACAATAAGCAGTGAACTTCATAGAAGTCAACTAAGATCGTGTTCTCCAACAAAAACCCCACTACTATTGAAGAAACATAGGGATACCCGATTAAAATTTGTTAGTGAGCATAAGAATAAACCTGAATTCGTTTGGGAAAGTGCTTTATGGACAGATAAAACAAAAACTGATCTGTGCGTAATTCAAGGACTCCCGTTTGGAACAAGCAGAGTCTTTGCACCGAAGAACACAATACAACGGGGAATTTGGTGATGACAATATCATGGTTGGTGGACGTTTTCTGTTAATTGTGAGGGTACGTTAGAGATAATAGATGTTAGAATGAATTAAAAAATATACCAAGACTCTAATTTGTCTGGACCAGTAGAAAAGCTTGCACTCTCAAATCAATGGATTTTGCAACAAGATAACGACCATAAACTTACGGCTAAATCTACAAAAACATGGCTTAATGAAAACAATGTCAATGAACTTGAATGGACATTACAGTCTCCAGACTTGAATCCAGTAAAGAATTTGTGGGGTTTATTAAAAATTCAAGTTAATAAAAGAGCTCCGAAAAACATCCTGGAGTTAAAGAAAATAATGGAGTAAAATAACAACGGACACTTGCAAATCATTGATTAAAAGCTACAGAAAGAAACTCATTGATGTTGGTTTAATTAAAGAATATGCTAAACAGTATTAAATAGTTATGTTGTACGAATACTTTTTGGCCTCAGTTTTTTTTTAATTTCGTTAATATAAATGATTTTTTTCTTATACAAACGTTATGCCATATATAAATATTGTATGGATTATAAAAATACTTTTACAAAATCTATGTTAAAAAATTCATGGTGTACGAATATTTCTTTCACCCACAATAAATAGATAGATAGATAGATAGATAGATAGATAGATAGATAGATAGATAGATAGATAGATAGATAGATAGATAGAATAAAAGTTTGTCACTTAGATGAGTTATGTTACCTTCAGCAGTCAGACCTTAGTGGACCGACCATCCGTTCATTCTTCAAGGCGTATCGGCAATTGACTGCTTATATTTCTCAATTTTTTATGCACTTATCATTGTTTTAAGTTTTTTTTTCCGTATTGTTTGTCGGTGTGTGTTTGTGCGCGTGTGGCCTTGCGCCCGTTTGGGCGGATGAGCGTTTGTCCGCATGCGCCTGTCTGAGCGGAAGTGCGTATATATAGGGTGTCTTTATCATTTGTCTTTTTCTTGTTTTTTTTTTCTCCACTTTACACTCACTCCTAAGCTTTTGGCCTTTTTTTTTTTCCTTTTCCTCTTTTCATTTAATTGTAGCTATGTACATTGATAGACAAGAGTTAAGTATATAAACGAATACAGGCCACCATACGTACAGAGATAAAAACATATAGACCACCATCTATACAGAAATTACAGAATAGCATACGTACATACATACATGGATACGTACATAGACTAATACAAACCAGTATCCATATATTGAGACACCAGATATACATATACAGGTGACAAATATAGGCTAACATACAGCCTTGGTCCCAACTTGGTCTTAGTTATGATTAACCACCTCCATGATGGCATTAGCTCTTAATTTTTTTTATCTATACTGATGACTCAACCAATTACTCAGGTCTCGAGAGTAATTCTTATCAGTTCCATAAGCTCTAATTGGAGGATGATCTAGACAATAAACTACACATTGTTGTTAAATGGGGCAAAGAATGGCTTGTTCATTTTGACGCCTCCAAAACAAAACTTCTCTCCATTAATCATCTGAGACACACCTTTCTCCCTTCCTGTATTTATCAATCCACCCACGAGGATCGAATGTGGCACAAGGCCGTTTTAATGTGGGTATCCCCGAGCCCGTAGGCTCCGCCAAAAATATGGCCTTTCTGAACCCGCCTAGACGGGTTCAGGCCCTGTCAACCTCCCCGGACGAAACCTTGCCCTTCGGCAAAGCCTCGTCCGGGTTCCCCTCTGCTAATGCAGAGAGTTCGACAGCTACCGAGAGTCTGTCTCTCGGTCTCTGAATCTCTTGCCTGCCTTCCAACAGCATGGCTGATGCTAACCTCCAGTAGAATCAGACGTTTCGGTCTAACATTCTAAGCTGACATAAAGTGGGAGGGTATATTGTATCCATTGGTGTGATACCAGTTAAGAAATTTTGTTTACTCTGTGGTTCTAGACAATTTTTTCTTCAGAATCGATCTCACATATCCATGTCTAACATTTGTCCATACTTACAATATTGATGGCGCATCCCGTGCTCTTGCTATATATTTGGGGATTATTGATAAAATCAAAAGAAGAATCAGCAATATTATTGGTCCTAACCTGGTGACTCGGTTTCAATTACTTTTCCATTACCGTAAAGTTGTGTCTCTGTGCCTGTTCTATAAATATTTTCATGGTAATTGTTCGCATGGGTCTCTCGCTATTATACATAGACTTTATGAAGTTGATTGCAGTAGTAGATTGGCAACAATATCTCATCAATTAACAATACAGTTAAATTGGCTAGATGTTACCGCTATGCTAACAATTTCTTTTCTCGCACTTCTCGCCAGTGGAACACTTTTCCGGCTTCATGCTTTCAAGTCTAATTTGGTGGTCAAAAATTTAAATCCAATTAAATGCAGTTATCTACTGTATTCCTGATTACGCTTCTATTGTTCGCGCCCCTTAATAATGTTTCTGTTTTCTAATACTTTCACACACAGTAACCACCTGTGTCATAGTGGCTTTTCTGACTTGCATGGAGTGAATTTGAGTAACATAAAAAGAATGGTAGAAATGTAAACAAACGCCGCTCTCCATATAATCAGAAATCGTCAAATACATGATGATTTTCCAAGCGTAGCTTAGATTTGGCACAAGGCTGAGAGTATGGGGCACCTAGTGAGGATCGAACTCACTAGTTAGTCGTAATTGTTCTAGCGAGACAAGCTTGCTAACTATTACACCGCTTCGAGGTGCCCTAAATCGTCAAATACATGGCATCACTCATACAGTGATCGACCAGTTCTGGCCACAATACACATACAGAGATAACCAAATACTAGATATCACATACGGATAGCTCAACAAATACAGGCTCCCATAAATATAGACATATACAGGACACAATAACACAAATATAGAGAAATACAGGTTATCATACTTATAGAAATTGGTAATGTAGGCCACAATGATTTTTTTTCAATCAATTCATCCCATGCAAGGCAATGAAACAACTAAGACTTAAAGAGTTACTGACCGTGAGAGAATATGAGACAAAAGAAAACCTTATTAACGAGAAATAACACCGAAAGATGAAGAATGATGAAGGCAGTAGATAACGATTGGCATTGCATTTAAATTTTTGAAGATCAAAGTTGAGAGAATGAGAGTTCCACAAGCGAGAAGAGCAAGTGAAGAAACTGTTAGTATAGAACTTACGGTTACTCCAACCATTTTAACTGTAAAATTATGAGTCTTGCCATCGATCTAGTTCTTCTTTTCTTTTTATGTACCGTGTCCTCTCAAGACGTAGGCGATCATGGCTCTTCACTTCCCCCCTATCCCTTGTAGCTCTCAATGTTTCGTGGCTCTGCCATCTCATCCAGATCCAGATCATGTTCTGTCATCCACTTGTTTAAGCCTGTCTGGTATGTTATGCGTAGCTTTCCCTTGTCTCTCTTTCCTTCTATTCGACCTGTGAGTATCAGATTCTCCAGGCCCTCATTACGTGAGAAACTTCAGCTGCCTCTTCCTGATATAAAATATAAGCCTCCTCTTTGTTTGCATCCTCTCTAAGACCTTCATCGTTGCTCACACGCTCAGTCCATGATATGCTTATTTTGCTTCTGTAGAACCACGTATTTATCGCCTCGAGTCTCTTATCCATGTCTGGGGAGACCTTCCAACATTCGCTGTCATAAAGCAGGACAGATGTCACGTAACAGTTCAGTATTCTTTTCTTTGTTAGCAAAGAAATCCTCCTGTTTCACAATACTCTGCTCAGCTTTTGGAATGTGTCCCTGGCCATACCATTACGTCTACGGATATCAGTGTCGCATTTACCGTCTTCTGTCAAAACACTTCCCAGATATTTAAACTTCCGTGTCTGCTTGATTCTAGTGTTCCCGTCTTGCAAATCGCATTACTGATGACCATGCATTTCGTCTTCTTGTATTAGGTTGGTGCAAAAATAATGACGTAATAATGTCGTTTTTTGACGTTAAAAATACGTAAAAAAACGACATTATTTTTTCACCAACTTAATAGTTAATGCTTAGTCCCTTCTTCTCACTCTCCTTCGCTAACTTCTGTAAGAGATTTTGTAATTACTTTTCTGTATCTGCTATCAGTACTGTGTCATCTGCATATCAGATGTTGTTAAGATTATGGCCGCCAATGTTGAATTCCGGTTGGATTTACAATTCTCTCAAAATTGCGTCCTACACTGTTATAATAGCTATGTTGAAAGGCTTTCCTTTCAGCTTTCGAATAGTTGGTAGTATCCCAGACCGCATTTTGAAATGTTTTATCTAGTATTAATCCTAATCCTTTGTCGTTTTTCTCTCCGCCTATGTAGATAATCCTGTCGAAATCTCCGTTGTTTGGCCATCTGGTTTCACTTACACCTAGAGTGTTGATATTTACCCTGCTCGTCTCCTGTTTGATATTATCTAACTGGCCTCAGATGTTCAATGTCCAAATGTTCTATGTTCCGAGAGTTATTTTATGTTTGATGCGAGGAGTCGCAAGATAACGGTTCGGTGACCTCTGTCGCCCATGTCGTTCCTTTCCGGGCGAGCGATAGGTTCCGAGGAATGTTACCCCTTTACGCTGTTTATGCTAGGAGTCGCTGAATGATGGTCAGATGACACCTGTTGCGCACGGCGAGAAGTTAATTCGTAATAGACTTAACCCCATTCACGCCGTTAGGTTTTCATATTGCCTATTGTTAGCCATGATATGTCTTGTGATTGATAGTGAAGTGGTTTCCCCGTTACCTTCTCCACGGTGGTTATTGGAGACACTACCTCGAGTTAGCTGGCCGTTGACGCAGAGAGTTCCTCCGCCCTTTGTTACGTATTGCTTTTCATACTACAGGCTTGCTAACAAGCAGCATCACTCGGAAGAACTTGAGTGAGTTGGTTTAGTCGCGGGCATTTTGGCTGGAATACTGACCGTTAATGTGAGGGAATACAACATTCTTTTAATTAAGTTTTAACTTATACTAAGTTCTATTGACCCCTATTTAAAGAACATGCTATTATCCAGCTATTATTTATTCGCAGTAATTTCTAAAAAACGAGTAAGCCATATTTCATACGCTTATATAACAACATTTTTTTTTATAATTTACAAATTAACCTAACTGCCCTGAAAATTTAAATTTAAATTTAAAAAAATAATATGTGAATAAATAAATAAAAACAAAATAAAATATATCAAAACAGCATCGTGGAAAAGGGATTCTTAGTACTTACAATTGGTGCCTTGTGTTAAATCTTGATAAATTCGAATCTATTTGGTTATTTAGTGAAATGTGGCTGTTTTTAACAGAACACGTCTCCATTTCAATGGCGTTTCAAACAAATAAAACAAAGGAAAAATAAAAACAAAAATTTCCTTCATTTTTCTGCCCTCTTTTATCTAGCTAATAAGTCTCACTAGTTGCCGAAAGGTCCAAGTAAGCTTCATTACATATGTTATATACGCTTATATGGCAACTTGTATTTTTATAATTTGCAAATTATACTAACTGGTCTGAAAATTAAAATAAAAAAAATAATAATATATGACCAAATAAATAACAGCAAAATCAAATACGTCAAGACAGCATCTTGGAAAAGCGATTCTTTGTACTGACAATTAGAACATTGTGTTAAATCTTGCTAAATTCGAATCAGTTTGGTCATTTAGTGAAATGTTTTGACTACTACGCTTAAATTCCTAATCTAAATCCAAAAGAGCTCATCAGGGCAATTACCATGAAAATATTTATAGAACAGTGAAGTTACGATACGACGATAGGAAAATGACTGAAGCTGAGATGTCAGGCCTGGACCAATAATATTACATATTCTTCTTAAAGACATACTTATATACACAAATACAGACAGGCCTCCACAGAAATATAAACAAATGCAGACCGCCATGCATTGTAGTGCACATCGATCTGCGTAATCTACAGGGAATTTTGAACGGAAAAATTTATTCAATCTACGGGGAGTCAACTGTTCTAATTCCATTGCTCATGTCTAGGGATATCGACTAGTTCTTATTTTATTTAGTATTGTTCAGTTATCACTCGCCCGTTTCCACTGTATGCAAGGACACACTGCCCGAACGAGGTATTCAACTGACTACCAATATGTCACCAAATCCATAAACCAACGATTTTATCCACTCCAGTATATTAGATAAAGAGTTCCGTTCAGAATTCCCTGTAAGCTAACCAGATCGTTATACGCCTAAGGAAGATCGAAGGGCAAAATCGTCGAAACGTTGTAATAACATGAGGGCAATGGTCTTAATATAAACAGTGTAAAAACAGTGACAAAAATGGCACGACTAATCTGATATATATATATATATATATATATATATATATATATATAGATAGATAGATAGATAGATAGATAGATAGATAGATAGATAGTAATACTGATCGATATATGTTTATGGGATGATGATGCGTGTGAAAGTGTCCGAGAATTTTCATCGGGGCATTGGCCCTAATAAGCAAACCCAACAGATAAATAAAAAGATAGTAATACTGATCTATATATGTGTGTGGGATAATGATGTCAGTATGAATGTGTCCGAGAACTTTCATTTTGGCATTGATACACATAAGCAAACCCAAATAGGTAGATAGAAAGAGAATGAAATAAAGAGATAAATAGTAATACTGATCGATATATGTTTATGGGATGATGATGATAATGTGTTAGTGTGTCCGAAAATATTCATTATGGCATTGACACTAACAAACAAACCAGATAGATAGATAGATTGATAGATAGATAGATAGATAGTCATGCTGGTCAATGTATATATGTGCGGGATAATGTATGTGTGTGTATGTGAGGGAGAATTATCATGAAGGCATTGACCCATAATAAACTAACCCAATAGATAGATAGATAGATAGATAGATAGATAGATAGATATATAGATAGATAGATAGATAGATAGATAGTCATGCTGGTCAATGTATATATGTGCGGGATAATGTATGTGTGTGTATGTGAGGGAGAATTATCATGAAGGCATTGACCCATAATAAACTAACCCAATAGATAGATAGATAGATAGATAGATAGATAGATAGATAGATAGATAGATAGATAGATAGTCATGCTGGTCAATGTATATATGTGCGGGATAATGTATGTGTGTGTATGTGAGGGAGAATTATCATGAAGGCATTGACCCATAATAAACTAACCCAATAGATAGATAGATAGATAGATAGATAGATAGATAGATAGATAGATAGATAGATAGATTAATTATATCCAGAGGCATACCTTGTCAGTAATTACAGTGACATATTCTCTACGTCTGTGGAAAATAGTTAAAGAGAAGAGTGTATATCGGTAAGGAGCGATGTCAAAAAGAAAGCTACAGACATCATTTAGGCAGTCACGCTAATGCAGTTATATAAGCTAGAAACTAACTATTAAACACAGCCCACATAAAGATCTCCGTTTGCAGCCTTTGGCAGGAGAGTTTTCACATTTTCCCAGACATGAAATCCAATTGTATCTACATGTATGAAAAAGTCTCTACATTATTAGCTAATAATATCCCCGCCAAAGCTGCCAGCGAGGTAAAACGAGAATTCTAGTGAAATTCTGACATTTTCTACACTTACATTATTACCTCGACCCACTTAGACGGAATCTTTTCTTGTCAAACCAAGTCTCTGCTATCAAGTGCCTCTGGATTTACAAGATTGGACATTCAACACTGAAGTCCCGTGACAACTTGATGCACAGCGCTTGCGATAAAAATAGTCGTGAAAAGCTAAAGACGCGACCAAAGCAACTCAAGTGTTTTCTTGCTGCCTTTTAATTTTTTTAACCTCCAACAGAACTTTCATTCTACATTTAACAGCATTTTCTTCTGAATCAGCATGTCTATCATGCTGTTCGTATATATATTTGCTATATTGTGTCTTTTCTTGGTTAGATTGAAGTGTATCTGTTCATTTGAGTTTCGGACTCAGAAAAATTACATGACATTTAATTAGGATTTTTGACAAGAATACCGTATAGAGTCGTGTATAAGTCGACTTCATGTATAGTATGGTGCGGCCTGAACATTTTTTTTTACGTTTTCTCATTTAACCTGGGCCTGCTTTCAGTAAACGAAGTTTTCTTTTTTTGCATCATAAATTATTTATGGACAGTTAATAAATGTTTGCTGAAAGATCTGTTTTCTTTCTTGCATTATGTATAATTTCTTCCTGTATTGTTCAGTAAACAAGTATTTTCTTCGGTGTATCATAAATAGTTCCTTCAAGTAGCATGTACTGTAACATATTGTGTATAATGTATATGTGAATAGTGTATATGCTATTTTTGCCGTTAATAATTAAGTATATCTCAAGACTTCAATGTTAAGATAAAACAGTATTTAATTACAACCGCAAATAAATACATAAGAAGAACAAAGAAGTAAAAGTCATCCAATGATAATTAACCATTTCACTGAATCCATTGTTAGTAGTGTGGCTCGGCTTAACGTTCGGTAAAATTCGAAATCAAAACCTAAATCCTCGACGTACAATAATTCACACTAATTCGACTGGATAGTTCCACTCAATAGTAACTCAATAATCATCGCAGTCAGTAGCCTGACACCGCTATTTATACAGCTGGCGGAAAACATATATTTATAAGTCCAAAGTGTCACGCTCGAACCTAGTAGTTACTCATTTTCTTTCTATATGACACTTTTATAGTGTTCCTCAATTTTGTTGATTACTTTTGATAATATTAATGTATATCGTAAATAAAACTACTAGAATTAAATTTCATATGGTATTTCACTCTGTTTAATCATCATTTACTGTATATTGCAGGACATCTTGTCAAAAGGTTTTTAAATATATAAGGAAGAATTATAAGATAAAATAACAGCCATTAAATGTAAAGAATATATTAAGCAAAAATAAATAGAGCGAAACAGAATAAAGGACACGACTGAAACATATACAATATAGGTATATATATATATACAATATAGGTATATATCAGACAAAATTGGTGCTGTTGGAAAAGCGATGTAAATACGTGTGAACTAAAATGAACACAAATCGGAGAAAGGAAAAAAAAACAATCATTGTTAATTCGTAGGCGTTTGTAGATGGTAAGTCTTACACACAGAGAATGGCATTCTGCTGTTCATGTAGGAACAAAAAGAAAGATTTTAGCTTACGGAAAGCAAACTCTACCGTTAGCCAATGATACCCTGGACATGCAGGTCTTACCGAGTAGGTTACGGTCACTGAAAGTGATGACTTTTATCCCCTCCAGTAAAAAAAAGAAGATTACCTGTGTATACTGCAAACGCTCACGGAAAATGCTTAGTTTTTAATCTATCAGGTCATCCCATAAGTTCTGTCGGAATCTTAATTCTTTGTTTAAATGAACGAAATTTAAAGAGTATTTTATAATGTCTAATGGAGCTGAACATTATTTTTATATTTAGATGCATTTAAACTGATCAAATTTTATTTCAGAGAACAATAAAAGTAAATTTTGTTTAATTAAAACCCTGCTAACATGGAAGTACCCAAGAATCATTTGAGGCACATAATGCTTTATGAGTTCAAGAAAGGAAACTCAGCAGCCGAAGCGGCTAGAAACATTCACTCAGTTTATGGAGAGGAATGTGTGAATGAAAGAACTTGCAGAAGATGGTTTGCAAAATTCAGAGGTGGAGATTTCACCCTTGAAGATGAAGATCGAAGCGGACGTCCAGTTGAGTTTGATGAAAAGCTTCTTGAAGAAGCCCTTGAATAAAATCCTGCTTTATCAGTTGAGGAATTGGCAGTGGTTCTCAGTTCAAACCATACAAGTGTTCATTGTCATCTTCAACAAGTTGGAAAAGTTCCTAAACTTGGAAAATGGGTGCCTCATGAATTGTATAAAAACAACCTCAAATCCCGAGTTGACATCTGCTCTTCTCTCCATTCTCGCCAACTTGTTTCACCTTTTTTGGATAGACTTGTGACTGGCGACGAAAAATAGATTTTTTATCGAAATGTTAACTGTCGTAGGCAGTGGCTTGGTAAAGGGGAAGGGCCCCAGCCACAGCCGAGAATGGAACTTCATGGGCAAAAGGTTCTTCTTTCAATCTGGTGGGATTGCCAAGGAATAATCCACTTTGAATTCTTACCACCTAATGCAACAAGTAATGCTCAAATATACTGTCAGCAATTAGAGCGTTTGAACCAACCTTTGACGAAAAAAAGATCTGCTCTAGTGAATCAAAAAGATTATTCTCCCGATCTTGCTCCTTCAGACTACCATTTTTTTCGTAGCTTACAGAATCATCTGGAAGAAACAGCTTTTGTAACACAGGAAGAGGTTACAACTGACATTTGTGAGTTCTTCGAATCAAAGCCAAAAGAATTTTACAGTAATGGAATTAGTAAGCTTGTTAATAGATGGAAGGAAGTCATAGATAATCAGGGAAAATACATTGTTGATTGAATCTGTAATTAAATCTAACATTTGGTCACTTGTTTTCTTTATTCAAAATTCGGACAGAACTTATGGGATGACCTGATATTAACTCTGCATTATATATTCTGTGTAAAAACCGACTCTAAAAGACTCGCACTATACACGAGTATATTACGGTAAAACCTCACTACCAGTATAGTAATGGTGGAGTAATGGATAGCGGATCGGGTTGAGGAATTGGAGAGTTGAATTCCAGTTGAATCCATTACATTCACTTACGTGCTAATACCCTTGGGGAAGGTGTACATCCTCTTCTTCTCTCCTCAGCTATGGGTAAATAGCAGGAGAGATCGGGTTCTAGAGCCTAGGATGGCAACTGGTTTACCGCAGAAAGAAATGACAACCTACTGCTGGAAAAAATCTGCCTCGTCGGTCATGTATCGAAAGATACATGATCGCTTAAGCGTGTATCACGCATGGCACATAACTGAACTGACTGGACACTTCTGGGTGTATAGTACTGTTTGTAACTGAATTTTGTCTCATTTGTTCCGCTGCTAGATGAACTCTTAGCAAAGAGAATAGGTAATTCTTTTTCTTACAATTTATATATATTCTCTTATCTCTAATCTCATTCTATTTCGTTCAATTTGCAATGTTGTGATCTATTGTATTTTTTTTTTTTTCATTTTCCTATGATTCTATAAGAATAGCTACATTTATTACAATTCAGTCCAGCGTACTGAAGAGTAATAAATCAATAATAAAATAAGTAATAGAAGAGTCCGTTGATATAGTGGTGTGGCATATGACCGAAATAGTGTGTTCAAACTCACTATTCAATCGTAATTGATCTACTGAGATAAGCTTTCTAACATTACACCACGTCAAAATTCACAAAATTATTTTCAAAGCATAGCTTATATGAGACACAAAGCCGAAAGTGTTGACTACCCACTGCGGATTGAACTCACTACGCTGACCATTACAACAGCATGAAGTGCTCATATCCTTTTATATTCAATTTATTTTTATTCAGATGGGCTTAAATTTTATCAATATGCTATCAATATGCTATCAATATGGTATTTCCAATTTTGTCAGTGAACGTTGACAATATCTATAATCTTTGAGCTAGATTCCTGGTAACATCTGAAGAAGAATTTGCAATGTTATGTAACATAGCTTCCCTGTGTCTTATATATATATATATATATATATATATATATATATATATATATATATATATATATATATATATATATATATATATATATATATATATATATATATTTATATATATATATATATATATATATATATATATATGTATATACTTTCATTGTAATAGATAGATAGAGAGATAAATAGATAGATAGATAGATATGTACAGAGTGAGATAGATATGAACAGACTGAGATAGATAGATAGATAGATAGATAGATAGATAGATAGATAGATAGATAGATAGATAGATATGTATGTATAGACTGGGATAGATATGAACAGGATGAAATAGATAGATAGATAGATAGAAAGATAGATAGATAGATATGTATAGACTGGGATAGATATGAACAGACTGAAATAGATAGATAGATATGTATAGACTGGGATAGATATGAACAGACTGAAATAGATAGATGGATAGATAGATAGATAGATAGATAGATAGATAGATAGATAGATAGATAGATAGATAGATATAGACTGGGATAGATATGAACAGACTGAAATAGATAGATAGATAGATAGATAGATAGATAGATAGATAGATAGATATGTACAGAGTGAGATAGATATGAACAGACTGAGATAGATAGATAGATAGATAGATAGATAGATAGATAGATAGATAGATAGATAGATAGATATGTACAGAGTGAGATAGATATGAACAGACTGAGATAGATAGATAGATAGATAGATAGATAGATAGATAGATAGATAGAGACTGGGATAGATATGAACAAACTAAGATAGATAGATAGATAGATAGATAGATAGATAGATAGATAGATAGATAGATAGATAGATAGATTTCCATATCGTTGGTAGGCATTTTAATACCCGCCAGGACGTTTCAAACATTCTTTTTTACCATCTAAATATACTAAGCACTGACATTTTAAAACTTTTATTCTCTTTACACAAATATGCATAAACATTTCCCCATGTGTAAGTATGGGCTTTTAGAAAAGGTTACGTTCGCTAGTGGGTATGGCTGTCTTGAATTCCATTTCAATTTTGAATTGTTTGCTTTTTCTTTTTGTTACTGACGTGCAGTTCACCCCATTACCCTTACCGCAAATATCTTCAACACATATTTTCCCCTTCCAAGATACAAAAAAAAAAAAATCTTCAAATCTCCCTTGTCAGTATCAGGTCTCCGGTATGTGAGGAAAAGAAAAGACACTTGTTGGCAGACCCCTTTTAGAATTGTACTCATTATACATTAGGCTGTTGAAGAGTGTGACGTGAGGCAGATTTGTTCAGTAGCTTTTAAGGTCTTTACAGTGAATGCCTGGAAGCAAATGTTTTAACTTATTCAACAGAGTAAACATTTTTCAAGTAAACGAATACAGATATTTACATATGTATACATACGCTAATTTAAGATAAGGATTGTAAGAGAGAGTGTGAAAGAGAGTTGAAGAGATAGATATGTATAGTCTATGATAGATAAATAAATAGATAAAAAGAAGAAAGAAAGAATGTTTCTTGTTAGTAAGACTAAGGAATGCACTGGAACAAAAAGGTTGGATGAAGAAGGGTTTAATCACATGAGAACACGTATTGAGAATGCAGTAATCCAGTGCGACAAGCGTAAGAATGACAAGCACTACGCCTTTACAGTCTACTTTTTGACCCTGTTCCATGGGCAGATGTTCTAATCATAGCGGGTGGACGAGTCCATGTTTCAGTAATAATTGTAGAGAAGGTTACTCAATCTTTGTACAGAAAGAAAGATAGATAGACAAACAGAAAGAAAGAAAGAAAGAACGATATAAAGAAAGAAATAACGACAGAAAGAAAGAAAGAAAGAAAGAAAGAAAGAAAGAAATAACGACATAAAGAAACGAAGTAATAACGACAGAAAGAAAGAAAGAAAGAAAGAACGAAAGAAAGAAAGAAAGAACGAAAGAAAGAAAGAAAATGTGGGTCTCAAGAATAAGGCTGCGAATACCATAAACGGAGCATGTGAAGAACGATGAAGTTTTAAGGAAAATGGAAGCGAAAAGGAAGCTTAAAACTTAGAAATTAAAAGAGACAATTGACACTTCTCTGACACATAATGAAGAAAGGGGGCGTGGAGAATTTGACACTCACAGAAAAGAAAAGGAAATGGAACTTAAGACTTCCCGGTTAAAAACATCAATAAATGTATGTATCAGTTTTTCTGTGTATGCGCAAAAATACACAGGTACGCCGCACACACACACACACACACACACACACACACACACACACACACACATCTGCATTTGCATGTTTATCTACATGCACACACACACAAACACACACACACGCATGGGCACGCACACACACAAACTCACACACACTGATGTATAAGAATAATCCAAATTGAAAGCAGAATTTTTCATGAGATCTTGGTAAATCCATTGGAATTCCTGGATAAATACTGCTTAAAAATACCAGCTTCTTGGATGTGCGGGTGGTGTAATGGATAACGCCACATTATTAAAAATCGGAGAGCCGAGTTTCAATTTCGAACTAGTTCATGAACTTCACTTACGCGCAAATACCCATGAGAAAAGTATAAATTTCCCTTTTATCTCCCCGCTACGGGTTAAATAGCAGAAATTGTATCAGGAGAATCATTATTTTCTGCAAAAATATTCTTACAATAAAAAAAAGTGTTTTCTGGCTTTAAATAATCTGCAAAATTTTGAACTAATCAACCAATCAGTGTTAAATACATTTCAAGACCATATTTAGAAGTATAGGGTTAAAATTGTGTAATCTTTTTTATTATGCATGCTAAAACTTCCAGTTTTTTTGCATAGAATTCTGCATCGATAATCCTTTCACACTCCTCTGAGGTCTTTTATACATAGGAAGAGGTTTATGTCTTGTTTCCTATGTAGGATTGGGTTTCAGGTTCCTTCTAAAGTCTACTTCAACTCTATACTTCTACTTCACGTATCTTCCGGTTCAGGCACCTCCCCGGTCTTTTGGACAGGAGTAGAGGTTTATCCCTTGTTTCTTGTTTAGGATTGGGTTTCCGGTTTCTTCTATATTCTACTTCAATTCTATGCTTCTCCTTTTAAAGTCTTTTCTTGCTCTTTCCCTTTCAGTAGATCCTTGCGTCTTAGTGGCTTTCTCACCTTGCCTGGAGTGAATTGATTAAATCAAATGTATATTAAAAATATAGATATTTTTTTTATGGATGGAAAACATTTTGGTAAATTAGAGGAAATATCGGTAGAACTTGAATGGTAAAACGAAAACATAGCTAATTTATATTAAATATCAAACAGAAACTATTTTATACGAATACAGTTTATTTATTTTTATTAAAATTATTTAATTATATTCGTATGAAAACATAAAGGACACTTTAGATACTGAATTTACTTCATGAACTGATACAAGCAGATATTTAAATTTGAGTTACACTTCCGTTGCATTTAGAAATGAGGTTTACTTTTGTCCCGCTAAAATCAACGACATCCCAAAATGTTGCATATTTGATATCCCACCTGACCTTAGCGAATGAAACGACAAACTTAATTTCCATCCTGGAATCACCAACGTATTTTATTGCTTACCCCGCTGCTAACATTTCCAGTTCTTGAAAGCGCAGATTTAGAATAAATTTCTGTCGGTTTTGTGAGATATTTTAAAAGGTATTTTTTATTGTAAATTTGATATCTATTTGGGGAAAAAGAATTCAAAATTCACGACAATATAGAAAAAAAAGTAACTAGAAAAATCTATTTAAGTTATAGTCATTGCTTACGCTGATGGAATTTGACTTCCACCTGCAAGTAAGGATTCGACCCCAACAGTGCAAACAAGGTTACAGCTTCATAAAAAGAAAACTTTAAAATAAACAGTCCTTTTTTGCCGTAGTTGTTTTTTTTTTCATAAAGAAGATACATTCCTTAGCAAAATCGGTTGTGTATGCATATTTCTGATAGAGAATATGAGACAGAAATTGTGAATTATAATAGACATTTTAATGTTTTCTTTAGTAAAATCTATACATTTCCGAAAAACTTAATTATTTCGGACTGACTCATTAGGCCAGAGAAGTGGGGGTTCACCCCTGCTTGGTTATAAAAATGGGCACTTGGACTAATCAGAGTCCTAGCAAGTAGTCACTCTAGCTGCGATCTGTTCTAGCTGCGTTCTGTTCTAGCTAAACAGTCGAACCCGGACGAGGATCCGCCGAAGAGCAGAGTCTCGTTAAGGGAGGTAGACTGACACTGAACCCGATTTTGCGGGTTCAAAAGGGAAATATTTTGGGCCGAGCCTACGCGCTCGGTGAACCCACATTAAATCGGCCTTGAGCCACATGCAACCGTCGTGGGTGGGGGTAGCTAAATATACTAGCAAGTAGTCATTCTAGCTGCAACATGTTCCAGCTAAACAGTCGAACTCTCAGCCTTCGGGCAGAGAGGAACCCGGTTGAGGCTGCGCCGAAGGGCAGAGTCTCCTCCGAGGAGGTAGAATGCCCCTGAACCCGTTTATGCGCGTTCAAAAGGAAATATTTTTGGCCGATCCTACGGGCTCGGAAAACCCGTTAAACCAGCCTTGTGCCACATGCAATCCTCGTGGCGGGTAGCTAAATATACTAGCTAAACAGTCGAACTCTCTGCTTTCACACACTAAGACATACACAGAACTCTCTGCCTTCACACACTAAGACATAAACAGAACGCACACACTCAATTAAGCTGAAAAATCGAATCATCCTTGATAATGGCTAAAGGTATAGCCGAAAGTACTCGGAAATATAAAACATTTGGACAGTTCTTACACACCCTTTGTCCTGAAAAAGAAAGCTCTTGTTCGAACCCAAGAAAAATTAAATAAAAAGCTTAACCGTAGTACATTGTCTGTCGTTTTTAATGAAACATGCATAAAGGAAAGATTGCTGCCTATATATATATATATATCATTACAGGGTGTAATAGAAAATTGTCCATCCCCAAAAATATTTAATATCTAAAAAAATACAAAACTAATTGAGTTTCTTTTTTCCAGGATTTTAGATAGGACGTTTAGCCATCTAGACACCATTTTTCGTAAGACTCACTGACAATCCTTTGAGCTATTCAGCTAGAACGAGAACAGTTTAAAATCGTTTTGTGCCACACCTATTAACTTGTCAACTGAGCAATCGTGAAAGGAAAAAGATCATTCAGTCCTTCATACACTGGCTTCCCTCTATTCAAGAACCATCAAGAAAACAGTGAATAAGTTTAAAAAAGAGGAAACAGTAGAGAAGATATATATATATATATATATATATATATATATATATATATATATATATATATATTATGTATGCAAAAGGGGTTGATTGTTCACAGCAAAACAAGGCCATATTATATATAATAAACATATTTCAGCAAATCCTTCGTTTTCGTGTAATTTAGTTTAGATTTTATTGTATTACAATGAAAGATACAATCCAAAAATACTTTTACGAACATTGGGGCGGGTTCCTGACACGAAAACAAGGAAGATATCCATATAATTATATATATGCTAAAGGTCATATACATGCTAAAGGTCATCGTTTTACCTTGAAATAGCATCTTATGACAAAATGTTCAAAATGTCCTCCGCTTGCTTCTATAAACTGTTCACTGACTGAAGGACCCTTTCAAATACCCCTACACGATATCGAAGGATATAGCAGGCCCTTATGACACCTTGATGAAGTGCCTCTTCATTATTAATGTCCGCTGCATAAACCAATTGTTTTAGGTGACCCCACATATAAAAATCCAAAGGAGTGAGGAAGGGGAAACGTGCAAGCCATAAGTCTGCCCCCACCCACTAACTATCCATCTTTCATTGACATTTGTCCTTCGTTTGGTGTATGTAACTTGCTTCCAAAGTATTTTTGATACACCTTGTATGTATAAATTAATACAAATATATGGTTTGTCACTTAGATGTTTGATGTTTCCTTCAGAAATCCGACTCCAGAGTTTTGTAGACGGATCCTCCAGCAAACACTACGTCCACTGGCACCAAATCGTTCTACATTCTACGACATATATAATTAGTATACTAAATAGTAAATATAAATTTAAACATGTATAGTGCCTACTGAAAAGTGGCAAATACAATTTACAAGCTAAAAAATTAAGTAAATCAACATATATTCGCTTTTTCAATGGAGCCATGTATTTGAACTCTAATTCTCAGCTGTATGCAAGAAAACATATTTTGTTCGAAGTTGCCATGATGTGTGAATTTGCATAGCTAGATGTGTAAGACAGTCGGAGAATATGCGAACCGGAGATTTTTAATCTATCTCGCCAGGAGAAATGAAACAGGCACGTTTAGAATATATTGAAATTCGATCAACCGCTGGCGCCAGTTTCCTCCTCTTTAAACAGAACACCATTTTATACCTTTTTTTTTTTAGTAGGGTGCCATATCTAGATATCTTCGCCTACCTTCTAAACAATATTCAATCAAGATGTAAAGAACAGAAAATGAAATACCTTAGGATAGACAAACATCATATTTTATTCTGCGCTGTTTTACGACGTGAAAATACGTTTATTTATTTTTTTATATTTGTTATAATCCACCTTCGTTCTGCTGTTGAGAGAAATATTTCATTGGCGCCTGCGAGGTGTGTATGCAAGATCTTGCAACATCTGCGACCTTTTATAACAGGCCTATTGTGTATCTTGTACATATGCAAAATATGAACCCTAAAGCAATCTAAACAAATAAGTCACCTTCCATCTCTATCTCCTCAAGGTAATTATATTTGAAACAAAATTCGTCACATTGTTAAAAGCGAATAGGTTTCTTAGCGTTCTGAAATGTGTTCACTGAGGAAATGCTGTTTTCCAACTCCTGGGGATAAGTCATATGAATGAATAATACTTTTTCGGTAGTCATATGAATACCTAGTCCGTAGCGACTTCAAAGTAACATTGCTTTATTTATGTAGGAATAATATTTTAAATGAAATTACATAAAACTGTGTACGTCTCTTTGTAGCTCTTGTTAAAACAAATTCAGATTTTTCTGATTGAATTTCTGGGATAGTGTGTTATGATAACACACTATCTTGCATTATTTATATTCGGATTATTGCCTTCATCTTTATTGTTGGTATCGCAACGTTTCGGTCGTTTCGCCCTCCGGCCTTCCTCTTGTGTATATTCTGAATCGAACACGTTATTTTTTCTACAGGGATAGACTGTTCTCGTTCTATAAATTAAATAAATTCAGTTCAGAATTCAATACGTTTAAAAAAAATTTGCAGTCGTGTTCACTCTGTATAAGTCCCGGGGTACAGATTAAGAGGCACAGCTTATGCAGACATGTACGGACGAAAACCTTTTTAAAGCTAACCGTTAAGATTGAAACGATCGGGAAATTAACCTCTTGGGAATTGGTTTTACAAGACAGTGATTAATAGGAAAAAGCTGCTTGAACTTACATCTCACAATGAGAATACGAGGGGAATGAGGACAGTTCACTCCAATATGGGAGTCATGTTGGGTCTTAGCTGTGGGTGTTAGAACTAGTTGAATAAGGTGTGTATTTTATCTGAACGCTCTCCATGGAAATAGCGATAGAGCGGCGAGAGACTTGTGACGTCTCTTCTGTGAGAAAGGGTTGATAAAAATAGCAAAGATGAGGGCAATAGGCCGAATATAGCGTAAATAAGTTCAAATTTATTTCTGAATAGTTCATCTAAATTGCATGATAATTTCCTCTATGTCCGCTATCCAATGGTCAAATCATTAATCCAGTAGTAGGCAAAGAAAGGCATTCGTTTTTATTGTCAAACGTAGGAAAACATAAAATGGCGAATGTCTTTAAGATGTTTTTTGTCAAATAAATTACATATTTTAAAGGGAATGATTTTATTCATTATATGAATGTTTTCTTATCAAACAAGCACATTTGCAAATCTAAAGGAAGAGACTTAATCCTATTATCTTCGATGAATATGATAAACATTCTGTATTTCTATGTAAAAGGATTCAACATTATAATGTTAATAGTAAAAGTTTAAAACTTTCTCACTGGAATGTTAAATCTCTTTTTCATATATATATATATATATATATATATATATATATATATATATATATATATATATATATATATATATATATATATATATTACAGGAATGAGCAGCCTGTACAAAGCCAAAAAGACAGCTTCCTGGGTATGACGATAAATTACAACCGGCAGCAAGGCCTCTGATCTGGAGGAATTGAGGAGCATGGAACCACTTCTTAATTACTGTTGCTCTGAGGTCCACTGTGACCCAGGGTGGTAGCACCTGTTACGGTCCCGGCTACGGGCAAACAGTTAACCACCAAACTGGGGTCAAAACACTACGAAAGTATAAAAATACGCTTTTATAGCAAAAATGTCAGCAAAACATTTTCGAAAAAAATATAACCAGCAATAGATATTTAAAAAAAAAATTTACCAGCAATACATTTTTGTAAAAATTATTACCAGCAATACATTTTGAAAAAAAGTATTACCATCAATACATTTTGAAAAAAAGTATTACCAGCAATATATTTTTAAAGTCTTACCAGCAATACATTTTGAAAAAAAGTATTACCAGCAATACATTTAAAAAAAAGTATTACCAGCAATACATTTAAAAAGAATTACCAGCTATACATTTTAAAAAAGTATTGACAGCAATACATTAGAAAAAGTATTTCCAGCAATACATTAAGAAAAAAAGTATTACCAGCAAAACATTTTTAAAAAATATTACCAGGAATACATTTTAAAAAAATATTACCAGCAATACATTAAAAAAGTATTGCCAACAATACATTTTAAAAAATATTGCAACAATACATTTAAAAAAAATAAAACTATTACCAGTAATACATTTTTTGAAAAATGTATTACCAAAAATACATTAAAAAAGTATTAACAGCAAAAATTTTAAAAATTACCAGCAATACATTTAAAAAATAAAAGCATTACCAGCAGTACATTTTGAAAAAAAAGTATTACCAGCAATATATTTAAAAAATATTACCAGCAATACATTTTTTTAAAAAGTATTACCAGTAATACATTTTAAAAAATTATTACCAGCAATACATTTTTAAAAAGTATTACCAGCAATACATTTAAAAAAAATTATTACCAGCAATATCTTTTTAAAGTATTATCAGCAATACATTTTTGAAAAAACTATTACCAGCAATAGATTTTAAAAAAAGTATTACCAACAATACATTTAAAAAAAGTATTACCAGCTATACATTTAAGAAAGTATTACCAGCAATACATTTAAAAGAATTACCAGCTATACATTTTTAAAAAGTGTTACCAGCAATACATTAGAAAAAGTATTACCAGCAATACATTAAGAAAAAAGTATTACCAGCAATACATTTTTTTAAATATTACCAGCAATACATTTTTAAAGAATATTACCAGCAATACATTAAAAAACGTATTACCAGCAATACATTTAAAAAATATTACCAGCAATACACTAAAAAAATAAAAGTATTTCAGTAATACATTTTTTGAAAAAAGTATTACCAAAAATGCATTAAAAAAAGTATTAATAGAAATACATTAAAAAAATTACCAGCAATATATTTAAAAAATAAAAGCATTACCAGCAATACATTTTGAAAAAAAAGTATTACCAGCAATGCATTTAAAAAATATTACCAGCAATACATTTTTTAAAAATGTATTACCAGCAATACATTTTTAAAAAGTATTACCAGCAATACATTTTAAAATAGTATTACCAGCAATACATTTTTTAAAGTATTACCAGCAATACATTTTTAAAGTATTACCAGCAATACATTTTAAAAAAGTATTACCAGCAATACATTTTTTAAAGTATTACCAGCAATACATTTTTTAAAAAGTATTACCAGAAACATATTTTGAAAAAAACTATTAGGATCTATAGATTTATGAAAGAAAAAATGAATACATACTATATTCATACGAGCCTATCCTAAAATTTTGTCGGCATTACATAACCCACTGAGGTTGATATGTTTGTTTGTTTTTTTGTTTGTTTGTTTAAAGTCATATCAATTTCTTATGGGCCATTTAATGCCGAAAGTTAATTTTCTTGGGAGCATTAGTAATTTTCTTTACAAAAATGTATTGCTGGTATATATATATATATATATATATATATATATATATATATATATATATATATATATATATATATATATATATTTTTTTTTTAATAATATTGCTGGTATATATATATATATATATATATATATATATATATATATATATATATATATATATATATATATTTTACAAAATGTGCATCATTTTTCATATGTATCGCTTGTCAATTTTATTTTATTTTTTTCAAAAATCGCCGGTATTTTTTTAATTTTTTTTACAGAACTTATTGCCGGTAATTTTTTTAATGTATTGCTGGTATTTTTTTTTTTACTATGAAAATACATTATTGGTATTTTCATTATAAAATGTAATTTTATACTTTCATGGTTGTTGACCCCAATTTGTCCATAGCTGGGACTCTAACAGGTGCTACCTCTCCTGATTAGGGTGGACAGTTACGAAATCGTTCGCACTCATGAAAACCGCGAGTTCCTCTAGCAGAGGGTTTTCTGTTGGATGAAGTTCGAATCGGTGTTATTTCCTCTTTTTAATATATCAAAATAGTATATATAATTTTTTTTCATCTTATTTCTAGCAAAGAATCTAAGAATTAGAAAGGAGATGCTACTGAATCATTCTAGACATTTCAAACGTAGTGCGTATTACAAAGCCGCAATGCGAGACGTCATCAGACCCGTTCGAAGATTTCATAGCAATCGACAAAAAAGGAAATTTAAATGGTATGTCTACGTCACAAGAGGCATCTATCTTTCTACTACCATCCAGCAAGGTGAAGTCTTACACAAAAGCAGGCAGACAAAAGCAACACTAAGCACGATGATACTTTTAATTTCATGGACGAAACTTTTACGTACCAACAGTTGGATTTATAAAAACTATCGAAAACTTGGCAAGAGAAATAGTTTTATAACTCCCAAAGGAAGAAACTGATTACTATTTTGTAGCCTACATCATATTAGGTTGGTGCAAAAATGATCACGTAATAATGTCGTTTTTTGACGTTAAAAAATACGTCAAAAAAACGACATTATTACGTCATTATTTTTGCACTAACCTAATATTTTCCCACCAACGAAACGCCGCAATCTCTCACTAATGTATCGTTATTTCCATGTCAAGTGTGCTGACCAGATACATTCTTTGTTTTCGCCAGTTATGACCTTTGCAGCTAAGACCCGCATTACCACGTATACAAGGATGTATCATCCTCACTTCCTTTGGATTACATTAGTAAGGAATAAGCATCTTCCAAAAAAAAACAAAAACAAAAAAAAACAGCTGCTTATTGGAATAGACAGCCGACAGGATGTTTTCCCGGTCACTATAATATTGACTTCTTCGAGTATATCTAGATTGAGTATGTATCTAGATTGATCTTCCCTACATAACCTCAGGAACTACACACATAGCCTTTTTCACACGCTCACACATCACCACATCATCTCTTCATATCTAAGATTAATAGTAATATTAGGCATTTCCTTATATATATATTTTTAAGTTTTACGCCCCGAGCAAGGCGTGAAGCCACTAGGATGCAGGAGGGTTGCAGAAGATTTGGAACGAGAGCAGATAGGAGTGATAGAAGAAAGGGTGAGGAGAAGGATAGTGGATAGATCAAGGTAACTGGAGGTGTCGATTGACATTACATTTGAATAGTTGGAGGTTATAGCTATCAGGGAAACTGGAATAGGGAAGGGAGTTCCACAGGCGAGAGGTGCGAGACATGAAGCTATTGGAGTAGATGAGACGGCTACATTTAGTAGTTTCTACAGTGTAAGGGTGAGAACGGGATGCCAGCCTCGTAGGGCGCTTGAATTCATGGAGTCTGGGAACCAGTGATAGCAGCTCAGTGGAGCAATTACCATAAAAGTATTTGTAGAAAAGACAGAGAGAGGCGACGGCGCGTCTGTGAGAGAGCGACTGTAGACGAGATGCCAGATCAGGGTCAATTATATTATATATCCGCCTCTGGATCTTGTCAAGAACTCCGAGGTAAACAGAAGGTGCCTCAGACCATATATGGCAGAAATACTCCATGCAAGGGCGAATGGTCGATTTGTATATTTGAAGTATCGATTCCGGGGGAAAAAATTTCTGGCGCGGCACAAAGAGCCAACTTTCCTCACGGTGGACGATGCAATTGACTCAAGGTATTTGTTCCATCTCAGGTCAGCAGTCAACGTGAGACCGAGCAGACGGAGAGAATTGCTCTCAAGAAGTTGACTATCAGACATTCTAATGGGGGGACAGGGAAGGATCTCTATGGTGATTAATAGAGAGTAGTTTAGTTTTTGAGGCGTTAAACTGACCAGTCAGTTCTTGCCCCAGTTAACAACCGATTGGACATCCATGGAGACATTCGACATTTGTTGACCGAGCAGCCGGTGCTTCCGTCAGTTGAGATTTATAAAATCTTTCTGTTAAAGAAAACATCAAGTTTTTCCGGTCCAGTAACTTTTATCACTCTTTCCAGTACTGATGGAAGTTTTCTTCCTGACCTTTAGTTTGAAGTATTTTGAAACATCAACATCTTGTTTATGCCATTATTTTCTCTACGAGTTATATGTGCTGTTCATTTTAGTTGTTGCTACTGCTGGAATTCCTCAATGATATGATTTCCGTTCTTTTCACTAGCATCAGCCAAGAGGTTAGAAGAAATATTTTCCATGCTAAGAATTACAGGATTCCTTCTCTCAGAGTCATTTTAAGCATTGGTCTATGAGAGCCACTGCATATAGCTTAGAGTTTAAATATTCCTGAACGAGTATGACATCCATATGGTAATCACGATCTGCCGAGGCTATTAAAGAACATTAGATTGTGTCTTATTTTTAGGTTTATTTTTTGGTGTTTTGTAGCCCCTAGAGGTATTGGGCAAAACTATCCCAATTGATTCTATGTTCAGTCGCCTTATCTCTCATATTACATTTGTTATAACTGATCGATACACATTTCTTTCGGTTTTTGAAAATGTTTCATTAGACTTGCTAGTTTATATTTTGGAGGCACAGTTGAGAAATGGATAAATAAATAGAACCGATTTCGAATTCCAGTCAAATTCATTACATTCACTAATACCCTCGGGAAAGGTATAAATCTATCTTTTCTATGGCTAAAATAGCAGAACAGTGGGGCAACAACCGGGCAACAACCGGTCTAGATGGAAAAAATGTGACTTCAAAACCAGCCTGGGGAGGTTTGGGATCCGCCAGGCTATCTTTGCCATGAAACACCACTAATGCTACGGTTACGGTACGTGGGATACTCCTACTAGCATCAGTGGTCTCGTAATTGTTAGTTTATATTGCAGATGTAGATGTTGTAACCCTGAAGGAATCCCGATTATGCTCAAAATTGATTCACTGTTGGAGCACATGTATTTAATACATAGAAAAAAAAGGAATGAATGATCTGGCTTATTCAATCAAGCTACATCGACATTTACACAAAGTAGCAGAGCTCTTTATGCATTCTCCTATTTCGCGACGATAGTGCGAAATTAACATCTATAAGATGTTCTTAAGTGCAAACAGCACCTGTTACAATATGCGATCTAGAAATATTATTCTCACATGTGTGAAATAAACCTGTAAGCAAAATGTATTCTTTCTTATATTCAGCAAATAATTACAACCAATAAACTCACAGAGTTCTTCACAAGATATTTGGCAACTGAATTCTATAAAGAGATTTACTTGCGTGATTTTTTCAAAATTTGCTTATAAAAAGAACATCTGCAAATTCAGAAGCAAGGATTTAAATTTATTAAACAACTTGGGAAAATATCTGTTCTTCTTCCAGGAATAAAGTGACAAAGTTTATATATATGTATATATTAGGTTGGTGCAAAAATAATGTCGTTTTATCACATAGTAACATATGTGAGAAAACGATATTATTTTTGCAACAACCTAATATATATATATATATATATATATATATATGTGTGTGTGTGTGTGTGTGTGTGTGTGTGTATATATATATTATTTTAGTATTAGGAAATTTGTAATATCCTGCTGATCACGTAAAACGCGTAATTCCGTACGTAGGAATAATTTGATGCTGATTTTTTAAACAATAATAATGCTATTATGAATAATCAAGAGTGTTCTCTCCTTATTTTGTTACTCTCCTCTTTGAGAGAGCTATTTCTCTTTACTGGGACTATAGAAGGACACTATACGCGAACCTTGTATTCTCAGTAGAATAAATCTTTCTTAAAGCCTACAACTGCGTACTTTTGTCAATAAAAATAGATCGATTTTTCGTACTTCACTTTTTTAAAAACTTCCAAAATAAAAATAATTTTTAATAATAATAATAATAATAATAATAATAATAATAACAATAATAATAATAATAATAATTACCACAATAATGATCCTGGAAATTCCAGCTTAAGAGAAATACAAAAAATGTCTTGATAAGTAAAGCCCACACACTAAGAAGAACTTTGTCCATATAACGCTAGTGTTCCTATGGGAGTTAGAAAAAAACAAATCATGAAATGTAGCCAGAACAAAAATTGGATGCTAATAATAATAATAATAATAATAATAATAATAATAATAATAATAATAATAATGCAGATTTAGACCTTGATATCAACAACAAGATTAAGGAACTAGACCAAGCTCGTACATACAAATAATTAGGAATTAATGAAGGAGACGGAATACAACATCGAATTATGAAGAAAAAGATTCGAAAAGAATATTATAGAAGAGCGCGTTTGATACTAAAAAGTGAACTTAATGTGGCCAATAAAATGAAGGCTAGCAGATCCTTGGCTATACCAGTAGTAACATACAGATTGAACATTATTAAGTGGAAGTTAATTAACATTTAAAACTGGGCGCCAAAACCAGAAAAATGCTCAGAAAGGATGCACTACCCGAAATCAAATGTTGATAGGCTGTACATACCAAAAGCTTTTGGAGCCCGAGGTCTAATCCAAGTTGAACTAACTCTAAAAACTACAACACTCGGATTGAAAGCATACCTCACACAAATCAATGACCTTCTTCGACAAATATTAAAATAACAAATCCACTCCATCAACAAAGAAATTGTATCTTTCAGGAAACAGCTTAATATATCTGAAATCTTACAAACAAAAAACGAAACGAATGCCATCTACACCAAATGAGTAAAATAGAAAGCAAAACAACTTGATTAAATGAAATTAGAAAAACACTTGGAGGAAAGGCGTTGCATGGCAGATACGTAAAATGAACTAAAGAAGCAGATGTAGACCCCAACAGAAAACCCGTCAGAGACTGAGGGGCACCTGGCTGAAAGCTGAGACAGAAGGCCTAATTATTGTTAACTCAGGATCAAAGCCTCGCAATCAGGTCCAATAACTGTCACGTAATCAAAGATGGAACTAACCCAAAATTCAGGATGTGTAGAAAATATGATGAAAACGTCGACCATATTATCTCAGAAAGTCCGGAACTGGCAGAAAATGATTATACCCACAGATATAACAAGCTAGCAGCATATGTGCATTGAAAGATATTCAAAAAAATAAAAAGAACAAAATCAGAACTACCGGAAGATCAACTGTGAGCACCAACCAGACACAGTTCCACAAAATAACGATGTAGCTATTTTCTGGGACGTGTCAATTCAAACTGATAGGGAAATAAAAACCAACAGACCAGATATTATCATAAAAGACAAGAAATTCAGGATGTGTATGCTTATTGATATAGCATTACCATATGAGAGAAACACTTCCATGAAAATTATTGAGAAATTATCCTGGAGATCTACATTGACAAGATATGGGGGATGACAGACTGTACCAATAGCAATGGAATCTCTGTGCCTCGTGAGAAAAGGAATCGACAATTTTACTAAGAGTGTTCAAGGTAAAATCAACATGTAGGTTGCCCAGAATATCGCCCTACTGCGAACATCTCATATACTAATGTACTATCAATTAAATGACAATTCTTCTATATAGGCGTAAGGACCATAGTTTGGAGCCGGCTCTACAGGATTCAAAGCAAGAAACATGGCATACACAAGAATAAGTAATAATAACAATAATAACTGGTTAGAGAGATAGTACCTGGGACAATTTTATGGGATTTTGCAATGCACACAGACAGAACAATCAACGCTAATTACTCAGATCAAACACAAAAACAGAATGAGCTTTCTCATTGATTACATCGGGCTGTAATATATATTTGAAGATCTGTTAAAATACAAGGAACTTGAAGGGAAAATTTCAAAAATGTGGCACAAAAAATCATCAATAATTCCAGATCTGGTTTGAGCCTCGACTTTGATTGGAAAACAACTGATAGACTTTATAAAGGGATTCCTGGTAGTCCATGCTTTAAAGAAATACAAAAATTGTACCCACAGTTACAACTCACAGCTTACGAAGGGCTTTCTCTATGTAAATTGCGTGTGTTCATAGGTTGTTTCCTTTTTTTGCAAATATGATCGGTGAAAAGGTCATGAAGCCATTTCTGACCGGAAGGAAATGTGTATGCAACAAAAATCAAAGGAAATAATAATATGGATTATTATTATTATTATTATTATTATTATTATTAATTAAAAAAAAAAAACAATATCACAATTATGGATGTGCGTGTCTTATAGCGTGTATCAGTCAAGAAAGTCGGATAGGTGTGCCGATTTAAAATTCCAACCAAGGTCTTTCATTTTTGCACAATTGATCTTGGGTGAGACATATGGGTTAAACAGTAGGGTAGACTGAGTATCTCTGGCCTTAGTAGGTCATTCTGAATACAAAGCCTTTGCTACAACCGGCGAAATGGATTGTCCGCCTAACCAGTATGGTATATATCTGGAACAGAAAGACAAACAGAAGAGCAAAGAACTCCCAAACTAGAAATAAAAAGCAACTGTATGGGTATAGCAGAAAGAATAATTAAAGCATATACGGATAGAAAGAGATCCACATTCACATACATGGTTGCAGCACCTGGTGGCGCCACATGTTACAAATCAAATAAAGTGCAATGATATATTAAGATTGTCAGTATCACTCCGTTGGAATGAGCTGCCAACAGCTCTGACCTCAATGAAGATTTATGGGGTCACTATTAGGTTGCAGAGAAACAGCCAGCCAATGTCAAGACATCTGGACCATTGAGATTTCAGAATAATGCCACAGTCCAGCGTCCCTCATCGTACTGAAATTGTCATTAAGGCGAAACGCAAATCATACAAAATGGTAGTTTATTTTGAATCCTATTGAAAATAAACTATTTTGAAATATTACATTTTATGTGGCACAAGGCCAAAAATGGAAATCGGAGAGGGGCTGGTCGTCACTGACTATCCTATACCTAGCTAATCTATATTGCGAACCGTTCATTCATTATAATTTACTCATTTACCACAAGTGCTTATTCATCATCATTCAATCCAATACGTACCCCAATACTGCATATTCACAGGCATCATACTAAATTTCACAATATATACAAATGTCTTTGTTTTTTATTTTCTTATAAAAATAGCTAAACATATATGACATGAAATGAGTGGCGGGTTGACGCCAATAACTAAAAATGAAATACAACCAAACATTCAAACTAAAAATAAAATATGCTTGTAGGGAACGTCCACCCCACAGGAAAATAAGAATGGCAACTGCATGCTGCCGTTTCGTAGAATTATGAGGCTCGCTCGCTAACGGTAGGGAAGAGATAAAATAAAATTACAGAGTGTATAAATATCAAAGGCTGATCCAGTCAAGATAAAAAAAAAGAACAACAAAAAACCAACTGGGGATCCTGACATGGATTATAACAAAGAGAACAGGTTGGAAACGACAGTTACTTTCATTAACTAGGTAAGCATAAAAATCTAGCTTTACCAGAGAAGGGGTCCGACAAGAAAAGCACCCTGTTGTTTTTAAAGGCGACAAAAAAGCAAATCAAGGTTAGCCACGTTCACACGATTAAATGATTTTCTAAGCTTGCTAACCATTACAGCATGTGGAAGAGCCAAATAGAAAATATTTATAATAAATTTAATGGTATTAAATAAAATGACAATTGGAAAAAAGATCTTAGATTTTGCCGACGCGTTTCGTCTTCCGACTTTTTCAAGGCAAAAATGAAATCGAAATGTTCTTGTTGTTATAGTTACATTAAAAAATCCAAATTTAAAAAGATAGACGCTTCTGTCTAAGCCTTTTTTTCTGGTTAATGTAAATTACCTTTATAGTAAGAGATTTTTTTTCCATGTCAACAATATAGTTAAATTCCCAGATCAATTCTGTGGACAAGACAGATTGGTATTAAATAAAATGACAATTGGAAAAAAGATCTTAGATTTTGCCGACGCGTTTCGTCTTCCGACTTTTTCAAGGCAAAAATGAAATCGAAATGTTCTTGTTCTTGATATAGTTACATTAAAAAACTCCAAATTTAAAAAGATAGACGCTTCTGTCTAAGCCTTTTTTTCTGGTTAATATAAATTACCTTTATAGTAAGAGTTTTTTTTTAAAATAAATTTAATGCATTTAAGTGACTAATGACTTTTATTTTTACGCTATTGAGAGCTTATGTTAAGACAAAATATTGGGTGGTCGTATAGTTTTAGTCTCAATTGTATAGGGCGTCCGAAAGTCTCACCACAATTTTCTATTTTCAAAAGAAATATTACTTTCATCTATGGTACTTAAATTCTATGAATTTAACCGCAGTAATAGAATGGAGGGTGCGGTGGAGTAATAGACAGAGACATGGATTGAGGAATCGGAGAACCGATTTTCGAATTTCAGTAGAATGCATTACATTCACTTACGTACTAATACCCTTTGGGAAGATATGAATCCTCTTCTCCCCCACCTATGGGTAAATATCAGACCTTGGATGGCAACAGGTCTACTGCAAAAATAGCAACCTACTGCGGCAAAAAAATCTATCGAAAGATACTTGATCGCCTAAGCATGTATCACGCATTGCACAAAACTGACTGACTAGATTGGCACTAAGTCTTATTATTTTGCAGTGGATATAGCTAGATGTAACCATTAGTTTTGTAGCACTTCCGCTTTTGGAACCCGCTTCCGTTTGAAAGGTTTGTAAACACCTTTAACTATTTTTATATCTACAGTGAAATATTACATACCAATTATTTGTGAAGTTTGACTCAGGAACTTAGGTACAAGGGTTAAATTTTTTCAGGAACGCAGGGCTAAAAAGGACTAAGGACACTTATACTTAGAATCAATAAAGAGTTAGAATTTATAGAATTCATAAAGCAGAAAATGGTTTGGGAGAATCTGACGCTCACAGAACATACAAAGGGCTAGTAAGGTAGTAGGAAGCAAAGAGTAACATATCCATTTTTTTTAAATGGTTACCAGAACAGGAAGTGATAATAACAGGACTGATAATAACAAGATAAATATTGCTCCGCAACTTTGATCTTCAAAAATCAACTCCCCAATCAACTTAGATCTTCAAAAATTTTAAATGCAATATCATTCGTTATCTTCTGTATACTTAATTCTTCCTCTTTTGTTGTTATCTCTCTTTAAGGAAGCAAAGAGTAACATATCCATTTTTTTTAAATGGTTACCAGAACAGGAAGTGATAATAACAGGACTGATAATAACAAGATAAATATTGCTCCACAAATTTGATCTTCAAAAATCAACTCCCCAATCAACTTAGATCTTCAAAAATTTTAAATGCAATATCATTCGTTATCTTCTGTATACTTAATTCTTCCTCTTTTGTTGTTATCTCTCTTTAGTATTTTTATCCTCTAAAATTCAGTAACTCGCTTGCATTTTAATGAGATTTTTATTTTTTTTTTTTATGCTTTACTTGAGGTGAAATAATCAAAAAAAATATTCTCATATATCACTGACCTTGCTTGATACGAAACACTTTCCGTGTGAACCCTCAGGAGGAATGTATTGTCTTTTCAATTAGTCAGACTGTCCACACAACCGGAAGTTGGGGTTATTCGCTGTTTCATACTATCTTCTTTTTCTAATACAGTGTAACCCGGATATAAAAGAGCGGGATGTCAGAGAAACCCGGATATAAGAGATATTTTATCTGATCCCAAATTAGAGCCTGTGTTAATGTATATATAATAGACCAAACCCGGATATAAGAGAAACCCGGATATAAGAGAAACCCGGATATAAGAGACGTCTTCTCCGGTCCCGACGAATGTCTTATATCCGGGTTACACTGTACATAATCGTACATTTTTTTTTTTAAATACTAAACGTTTCGTTTTTATTTATTTATTTATTTATTTATTACATCTTTCTTATGTACGCGATTAACGCTTTTTCTGCGATAGTTACAGCGCTTTTCTTTTGCCAGGATATGGGAGAATAATAAAAGTTTTAGTTTCTTTTCGTAATCCGGATAATAAAATGCCATGAAACATGGTGTAAAAGAAGCTCACTTTATTTTTGCTATCATGCAACTAAATAAAAAAACAAAAAAACAAAAACAAAATAGCATTGCTTCACTGACACATTTGATACGTCACCAGCTTACAGGCAATCACGATTTAAAATTCATGCCTGAAGAAGCAACTAATGGCAGAGTTATTTACGGCTACTTCCATTCCGGTAATGATTGCCTATATACGTGTTAAATGTTCATCGATTAGGACCAGAGAAGATGTCAGTTCAGACCAGTGCAAAACAAGAACATATTGCCTCTGATGTGACGTTGAAAACACTTAAGATAAAAGCAGTGCTTTCAATTGACTGTTCACTTAGTTTTCTTTTGATTTCTCATGCCAGGAGAACGACTGTTTGGCAACGTTCGTTTATTTCAATAAGAATCATTTATATAAATCCAATGACTAATGTAATCGACACCAAAACCAACCTATAATAGTGATCGTACTGCCAAAATAATGACGTCTTTAAAAGCTCACCTAATACAAGTCACAAGAGCCAGTCAATGTAGAGGGTCACATAACAAAGTGTGTGATATGAATATAAGAATTGGAATAAAAAATTGAAGAGTATGAGGATAAGGTGGATAGATAATAATAAACCTTCGAAGAATTTATGATTTCAATGTTCATGGATATATTCACGCGATCGTCTCTTCCACAAAGTAACAGCTCTCGGGAAAAGTTTATCTGGACGGAATTTTATGCTTACAAATACAGGGTGTCCCTAAAGTCTGGACACATACGCAAAAATGCATATTTTCAAGAAATTGAATTTTCAACATCTTATTGGTTTGGTGCATAATTATCAGGCGTTTTTCTATACGAGTTATTTATTAATAAAAATTGCTGTTTTGCTTATTTTTAATAAAAATATTTTATTTTCAGGTTATAAAAATCCGTGTCGATAGTCATACGCTCCTGAATAGTCATTTAAAAATGTTATTGCTGAATTGCTATGTTTCTTTTTTCATAATAAATATTCTTAAAAACGCCTGGTAATTATGCACCAACCTAATATTAATCAAATAACATATTCAATGTGATTTCCATCATTTTTTATGCAAAGGTTGATGCGCTTTGCAAGATTCGCGTGAACCCGATGCAATGACTCGATATCACCGTCATTTTTAGCACATTCACTATTTATGCATTCAATCAAGTGTATTGCATTTGTGATTTTCGTTGAGTACACCTTCGCCTTTAGCCTACACCAGAAACAGAAGTCGATTCTTTCTTCTTTTAACTTTCATGTTTAATCTGTGGAGGTAAAAGAAATATAGTTAATGGAATTTTTTAGATCCCTAGACTTTAGGGACACCCTGTAGAATACAGAAGACATATACGACATTCGAGTTCGGGGAGGCAATTACTGCGAGAGGAAGTGCTGTCAGGAAGCATTCAGTGCATATGAAAATATACCATTGAAACTAAAGGGTGGAGTTCATTTGAACATTTGCAGCGATAACGCTGCAATAGACTTAAAAAAACGATTGTAGAATGGAAAATACGTTATCCCCTAAAAATAAAGGAAAAGTTAGGATTTAACAACTTCTGCCTATATATGGCAGTAATCTGCTGTTGTTGTGGCTGTATCTAATCTCGATTCTAGTGTTTCCTTTATATTCAAGAGACCTCATTATTACATTGTATATAGTCGCCAACGTATTCAAGCAAGTTTTTCATCATTTTCCAATTTGGGCAGCCACATCTACGGTTTTGTGGATACTATTTCCCTTCTTTAGAAATGTCAAATTGGGATTTTCTGTTCATTCCTTTTGTTTTTTATGACAGTAACTTGTTTATTCTGTAAATTTGTGTTATGATGTTGATTTGGGGTTAGTAGAGACAAACGCCAAATAACACGTAACAATAAAAAGGGTTTTAATAGGTTGGTAAAAAGGTACAGAAATCGCCTGAGTAGTCAATAACTAGCTCAGCTAAGAACTTCTCTGTCTCTCGGTCTCGGTATTTATCAATCCACCCACGAGGATCGAATGTGGCACATGGCCGGTTTAATGTGGGTATCCCCGAGCCTGTAGGCTCGGCCAAAAATATGGCCTTTCTGAACCCGCCTAGACGGGTTCAGGCCCTGTCAACCTCCCCGGACGAAACCTTGCCCTTCGGCAAAGCCTCGTCCGGGTTCCCCTCTGCTAATGCAGAGAGTTCGACAGTCGCCGAGAGTCTGTCTCTCGGTCTGGTATTTATCAGTCCACCCACGAGGACCGAATGTGGCACAAGGCCGGTTTAATGTAGGTATCCCTGAGCCCGTAGGCTCGGCCAAAAATATGGCCTTTCTGAACCCGTCTAGGCGGGTTCAAGCCCTGTCAACCTCCCCGGACGAAACCTTGCCCTTCGGCAAAGCCTCGTCCGGGTTCCCCTCTGCCAATGCAGAGGGTTCGACAGTTGCCGAGAGTCTGTCGCTCGGTCTCCTTCATGTCAACTGACATGCCACTATTTATAGTCTTTGTTCACAGACGCAGATAAGTTCATCTTCAAGAGGGGGGGTAGGTTTCCGACACAACAACTTGATAAAGGAAAAGCGTGCAGAACTTTTAAGTCAAATCATATCTTCTATAAGACAGTGAATGCGGGAAAACTACCTCAGATGAAGAATTGACGTGACACAACAAAGATAGGGCTCTACAGAAGGATGCTGAGCATATCATAATCGGAATACGTGAGGAACGAGGATTCTTTAAACCTTTGAGCCCTGACCATCGCTTTTTCGGTGGTTGAGAAAAATGACGTAACGATCAGCCACCGGTTTAACAGTGGTAGAGAAAAATGACTTAATTCCCAGCCACCAGTTGAACGGTAGCTAAACACTTGTAACTATTTTTATAGCTACAGTGAAACGTTGCATACCAATTATTTGAGAATTTTGACTCAGGAGCTCAGATACAAGGGTTAAAATTGTTCAGGTACGTAGGGCCCGAAGTATTAAGGACACTTATACTTAGAACCAGTAAAGAGTTAGAATTTATAGAATTCATAAAGCAGAAAGTGGTCCTGGAGAATTTGACGCCCACAGAACATACTAAGGGCAAGTTACGTAGTAGGAAGCAAAGAGTAACATATACATTTTTTTTTCTTTTTTTTTGTAAATGATTACCAGAACAGGAAGTGATAATAACAGGACTGATAATAACAAGATAAATATAGCTTAGAGCTACAAAAGAAAGGAAGCTGTGGAGAGACCTGATCGCTTACGTCCTCACGGAGCAGGCAGACAAAACATTTACACAGTTCCTAATCTATGACCGATGACAACCAGCCATTTAAGCGATCTTCTTGCATTCACGTATACTGCTTCATATTATTCGCCATATAGTGATTTTCCAAGCGTAGCTCAGATGTGGCACAAGGCCGAAAGTAGGGGGCACCCAGTGAGAATCGAACTCACTATTAATTGTTCTAGCGAGATAAGCTTGCTAACCATTACACCGCATCGAGGTGCCCTATTATTTGCCATATATACCGCATATTGTTTTGTGAGTTTTGCCTATTTCAGGAATTCCCTAATACGGTCCTATTAGGCTACACGTTTTAAAAATTTACATTTCTCTTTTTAGGATTGACCACGCGAGAATAAACCGACTACACTGATTCTGTCATCGGAATTAACCTCGCGACAATAAATCAAGTACATTGATTCTGTAATATATAATTGTCTGGAGCCCCTTCTGTTTGCCTCGGGGTTCATGTTAGGCTCCAGAGGCGGATATGCAATATAATTGGCCCTGCTCTTGCATCTCGTCTACAGTCACATTCTCACAGACACGCCAACGCCTCTCTCTGTCTTTTTTACAAATACTTTCATGGCAATTGCTCCGAGGAGCTGCATTCGCTGGTTCCCAGACTTCATGAGTTCAAGCGCCCTACGAGGCTAGCATCCCGCTCTCACCCATTCACTGTCGAATCTCCTAAATGTAGCCGTCTCTTCTACTCCAATAGCTTCATGTCTCGCACCTCTCGCCTATGGAACTCCCTTCCCTATTCCAGTTTCCCTGAGAGCTATAATCTCCAGCTATTCAAGTGTAATGTCAGTTGACATCTCCAGTTGTCTTGATCTATTCACTACCCTTCTCCTCATACTCTCTTCTATCACTCCTATCTGATCTTGCTTCAAATTTTCTGTAACCCCTTGCGTCCTAGTGTCTTCCCGCCTTGCTTGGGGTGAAACGCTTAAAAAAATCGGAATAGATATCAAAAGTACCAATCGAGATCATTGATTTTGTAGTCGGAATATACATCGCGGGAATAAATCAAGTACATTGATTCTGTAATCGGGCTTGACCTCGTAAGAATAAATCGAGTACACTGATTTTATACGCGGACTTGCGAGAATAAAAAGAGTACATTGATTCTGTAATCGGACGACCTCAATCAGACAAAACCTCGCAAGAATAAACTGAGTACACTGATTCTATACTCGAAATTGTCCTTGCGAGAATAAAGCGTGTACATTGATTCTATCATCGGACTTGACCTCGTTGGAAAAAATCAGTACTCTGATTCTGTAGTTAGGCTTGGCCTCGCAAGTATAAATGATATACACTGATTCTATACGGAATTGACCTCACGAGAATAAAATGTGTCCATTGATTTTGTAATCGGACTTGACCTCGCTGGAATAAAACGAGTACACTAATTCTGTAATCGGAATAGACATCGCAAGTATGAATCTAATTCATCGATTCTGTACTCGGCATTGACATCGCGGTTATAATTGGAGTACATTGATTTTATAATCAGGCTTGACCTCGCAAGAATGAATCGAGTACACTGATTCTATACACGGAATTGACCTCGCGAGAATAAAACGAGTACATTGATTCTGTAATCGGACTTAACCTCACTGGTATGAATCGAGTTCACTGATTCTGTACTCGGAATTGACATCGCAGGAATAAATCGAGTAAAACATATTCGGTAATCGGAATTGTCTTCACAAGAATAAATCAAGTACACTGATTCTATACGCGGTCTTGAACTCGTGAGAATAAAACTAGTAAATTGTTTCTGTAATAGGACTGGACTTTACAAGAATAAATCAAGTACACTGATTCTGTACTCTGTCTTGTTCTCGCAGGAATATATCAAGTACACTAATTCTGAACTCGGGTTTCACATCGCGAGAATAAGTCAAGAAAATTGATTCTGTACCTCGCACATCAGCGGCTTAAATGGTTAGTTTTCTACGGTTTATCCACATTTTGCAGTTTATTTAAAGGTAGAAATATTTTTAGGTTGCATGAATCTAATTCTAGTTCCCAATTTATGACTGTTACCTTTTTTAAGCCCTGTTCTTGCATTTGCATGTATTGCTTCATAGCATTCGTTAAAGGTACAGCATATATAGTTTTCTATTCGTCAGTTTTGTCTGATTCACCAAAGTCCTGATGCGTTCCTACCAGGCTGCATCGAAAATAAATGCATATCTCTTTTGAGTTGTCCTCTGCGTCATCATGCATTAGGTTGGTGCAAAAATAATGACGTAATAATGTCGTTTTTGACGTTAAAAAGTACGTTAAAAAACGACATTATTACGTCATTATTTTTGCACCAACCTAATACATGCTCGTTCGCTTGTATTAGCATTTTTTTTTTTTTTTTTGGCCTTTCATCTGTCCGTGTTCAAATCTTTTCTCATGCTACCTATCTTCTGACAGGCAACGAGGGAAAAATATATTTTTCTAATATATTGTGGTGATTCGAGCGATTCTCATATTATTATTTCTATTATTATTATTCTTTGAGAACTATTAAAAACATCAAATTGATTATAGATGTCAGTCGGTGTTGGAGTAAAAAAAGCTGAAAAATGTCTATGATAACTTTGAACAGAATCAATAATGGGAAAGCCGACTGAGAAGACTTGATCTATCTTCAAAATAAATTTGTTATTGTTGCATCGGCTTATAATTTGATCAATGTCCTTCTTTGAGATCAATTACCAATTTATAAGTAAATTGCCATTATTATTATGATTATTATTACATATTTTCGGTTGTTTTTATTATAAGTATACTCATTCATTTATTGTACACATTATATATTATTCCTATAATCTTCCCAGTAGATTCTACAGATTAATAATCATTTCAATGAATTTCTTTACACACACACACAATATATACATATATATATATATATATATATATATATATATATATATATATATATATATATATACATATATATATATATATATATATATATATATATATTAGTATTTGCTTTTCAAAATATATTTAAATCACAAACATCTATATATATCCAGATAAAATGAGAACAAATATAATATAATTCCACAGTCTGTAACATTTAATTTAAAAGAGGGCTCAATATAGAGTATTTGAGTATTTATTTTAGGATATTGAAACAAAAACATGACTTGCCAATAGTTTACCATTGTCCGAGGAGACACATTTGTAGTGTTGAAATATAATTACAATTGTGTAGCGATTTTTAACAAGATTTTATTTCAATATCCTTATATATATATATATATATATATATATATATATATATATATATATATATATATATATAAGGATATTGAATAAGTCCTCAGTGTTTTCCAAAAGATGCCGTTCACATAACTGCGTGCATGTATTTTCAGATGCAAACGCATCTATGAGGAAGTTCAATAAGTTCAATCATTTCGTCGAAGTGTAAATATCATAGTGTTAAATATGTCGGATTTCGTACCAAAGGAAGGCTATTTGGTGGGAATTTTACTGTACTACTTTATTCAAAATAAGTCTGCAGCTGAAGCACAAAGAATTCTTGTTGAGACATACGGCGACTATGTTCTGTCGGCAACAACATTCAGAGATTGGTTTAGGTGCTTTAGAAATAATGATTTTGATGTTGAACGTATAATTATATATATACATATATATATATATATATACATGTATATGTATATATATATATATATATATATATATATATATATATATATATATATATATATGTGTGTGTGTGTGTGTGTGTGTGAGTGTGTGTAATATGATTTTTTTCTTTTTTTAAAAATATGATTCCATCGCAACATAGAAAATTTCTATGTTGCAAAACCGAAACTAAAACTGAAAATTTTAGTTTCAGTTTGAAACTGTCTGATACCAAATCGGTCGAGTTTCCGGCCTGAAGTGAACGGATGTCTAGCCACATTAATGAGCTGTGATACAGCGAAACAGTCTGTTTATGTATGGCGATATTAGCTCTCGATAATGTAATTTAATCAGTTGAACACTGTGAGGTGGAACGAATTTGTAAACAGTCAAAATTACTTCTGATAACGAAAGATTTTCCTAGCGATTGAGTGACTGGTGTGTTTATGGTAAAATAAATATGCAAAAACTCGCCTTTCTCTTTACTGGGCTCCGATGGCCAAGAGGTTAGAACCTCCGACAGATACCAAACCGGTCTGGTTTCGGTCTTCGCCTGAAATGATCGGATGTCTATCCACACAGATGAGCTGTGATAAAGCGAAACAGTCTGTCTGTGGATGGCTATATATATATATATATATATATATATATATATATATATATATATATTTAAAAATATGCTACATAAGAAGTCTCATGTTTCAAAACAAGAGCCGAAATCTTCAATATACTTATTTGAATTAAAGTAAGCTCTGTTCCATCTTCAAGCGAAATTTTTTTTGAATAACTTATTTCTGAAATTTACGTGTTTTAATAGCATATTCATAATTGAAATCAAAATTATAACAATATACGGACAAGAGAGTGATGATAGTCTGTCAATGTTTACATAGATGATTTCTGTGTAAACATTGACAGACTATCATTGTTTAATATGTTGTAATTGACATCTTTGATAATGGCTTAAGTAAGCCGAAAGCTTAGATTGTATTAAAAAAATATGGATCACTATTGTGAATTTCTTTCTTCGTTCAACGATAATGTTATTAAACTTATCAGATGTTACGAAAAAAATTTACATAAAATAAATAGACAACACTTTTCTATAATATTTAATGAAACGTGCATGAATGAAAAGATGCTACGTAAATATATATATATACATTGATAATTATTTTCTTCACTTGACTATTGCGACCAAGCTAATTGTGTCCTTTTCTTCAGTTGCTAGTGACTAATCACGCACATCCAATGATTACAGAACTTGGTATTCCCCAACGTCCACCCATCTTGGTGCTGATCAGGTTCAATGTTGCTTAACTTCGTTGATCGGACGAGGACCGGTGTTTCAAGGTGATATGACCTTAAGTCTCCACCTCCTGAAAAGAACTCATGAAAAATATTTAATAAATCTTCCCGAAGTGGATTTATATTCAAGGAATACATTTTATCAAAATCAATATAAATTGGATATGAAGGCGATTTAAGAGTTATCGGCTCAACACAGGAATTTGGTTTGCCAATTCGAATTCCGACAAAGTTTATTACATTGATTTTTGCGCAATTAGCTTCTTTGCTTTGTTTTGTTTTACGGTATATTAAATTCAGTGGGTTATTTAATGCTGACAAGATTTTATTGTTGAAAATATATTTTGTTTTTCCAAAAATGTATTGCTGGATATTTTTTTTTCCAAAAAGTATCGCTGGCATTAAAACCTATTTTTACATTTTCATAATGATTTGACCCCTTTTGGGTGTTAACTATTTGCCCATAGCTGGGAAGATGTCAGGCGCTACCACCCCGAGTCAAGTTGGATCTGGGATCATCAAAAATTAAGATTTGGTCCCATGCTCCTCAAAACTTCCTAATCAAAGACCTTGCTGTCGGGTATAGTTTATCGTCTTATCCGGGACGCGGATATAGTTTATCGTCTTACACAGGGCACAGATGTAGTTTTACACAGAATGCGCGCAATTACCTTTCATAAAGGTATGGCTCTATCTCTTCTAACCCCATCAGTTGGATTGACAGCAAGGCAGCCTGGGCTCTCTAATCACAGCAGGCAGCCAGTATAACCGAATTCAAAAACTTATGCAGCCTTGGCGCAACGCCTATTCAGCAGCTATCGACAAGATCGTACTGTTCACAATGATTCTCATTTTCCTTATTTTATGTTATATCACTCTACGAATGTTTCTCGTACGATGTAACGTAGTGAATTTATCGGCGACTAATCCGGTGCTTCTACAAGGCCTTTTTTCTGGTGAACAGGATGGCTAGACCTCAAGCAGGATTAAAAGGAAGACATGTCATAGGTCGGATGAAGGTGAATTTGCCCAACGATATAATTCCCAATGTGAAAAATTGATTTCGAACTATCTTCCGGCTCAACGATGTTTTACGGTTATCCTTAGCGCTTCCGTTTCCGGTGTCATCTGTATGAGAGAATCTGTCTGTGACATTGCACATACTTTCGGCGAATTAATCGACATAGTGACAATACATCTTTTTTTTAAGTAATTCATCCAAAGTTAAGCGCTAATGCCACTCAGACTTAAAGCGTTACTGGGAGCGAAAGAGAATGAGAAAACCTTAAAACGAACCGGAAGCTCAATAACATTTCAAAGTTTAAGTAGTATAGAGTTTAAGAAGACTTTAGGAAGAACTGGAAACGAATCCTAACCAGAAAAGAAGGGGTAAACTTCTACACATGTTCAAAAAACCGGAAGGGGTAAAACCGAGCGATAGGGGAACCTATCTACTCCTATTATCGTTTGATGTCACTTTTTGTTTCTATGTCTCTTCCAACTTTTAAAAATTTTTGACAACAGTTCAGGTTGAAGTCTCAAATTTTGTTTCGATTTATTCGCGAAGACTGTAAGCACCCGTTTATCTCGCGATATAATTATAGGGCTGTTTGGCCAAATTTCACTCCTTTGAACTGGAAATTGGAAAGGCCTCTGCAGAACACCGGCCTGTACGATGCCATATGAAAGCCCTACATTACCCAGACCACTTTGTTTCCCTGGTCATCGGCGACTAAACCGGCTCTCCAACAGGGCTTCTTTTTTTCTGGTGAATCTAATAACCGGACACCGAGCAGAATTAATAGCAAAATATGTCAAAGGTTCGATGAAGAAATATCCCCGAGAAAAAACTTCCAGGAATGAAAATTACTTCGACATTTGGGACCGGCTTGTCTGTAGGGGGTTGCCGAATCCTTGTCACAGATGACAGATACTACTTTTTGATCTAAGCCAAAACGCTGACAAGCGATCGTATTTTATATATGATATGCTACAAGGTTAGTTTAATGCTGGATGATATTTGGCGTTAGCTCTTAGGAGTCTCGATATTGTCATGTGCGTCTAATCATTGATGTCTGACCATCTTTTGCGTTGACGTCCCCGCTTGCATCGACCTTCCTTGCATTATGATCTGGCAGGGTTTGTTATGACGTGTGATGTGGCCAAACAGTGACTTCTTCTGTCGCTTAATATTGGTGAGGAGAGATTCCTGTCGGCCCACGAAAGAGTTGACCTTGCTCTGTGCATAGTCATTAGTTTTGTGTTCCCAGTAGAAGATGCGGAAGAGCTTTATCAAGCATTTGTTCTCAAACACATGGATCATTGTTCATGTCTCAAGCAGAAGTGTCCAAGACTCACACCCGTACAGGAGGATAGATACGACCAGCAATATGTAGATCTTGAGCTTGGTATGTGTTATATACTGTATCTATGAACACGAATGAGTATGCCCCAATCCTCATCAATACGTTGGACACTATTATAAGTGGAGGTAATATGCTGTCTAAGTAGTCCACCACTAGCAGTGGTTTACCTACTTCACGCCGCTGGCAAGTATTGTATTTTGTTGATGTTATAATGTTTATCATTTCATTTACAACCTCCGTTTTGGTTATTCCTCATTCCAAGGTTACAACAGTATGTAAACTGTTGTTGCTCGTCCATATACTTTACAGACTGGCCACTGCTGCTGTGGCTGTGGTGATTTTTTCAGATCCAGTGGTTTGCTGGTTTGACAAGTCAGTCAAGACAATAGCTGTAATCTGCATAGAATCAGTTGCGAACGGCATTTTTCTAGCAGTAGACGCGTAATTGTGGATGTGCGGTGACGTAATGCATTGTGTTACGGAGTGAGAAATTGGAGAGCCGAGTTCGAATTTCAGTCTAGTTCTTTACATTCACTTGCGTGCTTGGGAACGCTATGATTTCATTTCTTTCTACCTGCAAACATTGGTATATATTCCTGGGCCATACTCAGTCTAAAAGAAAAACTCAGAATTCAAACCAGTCTGAAGGTTGGTCTTTGTGGGGCTATTTTACATAAGAGACACCACGGCTGTTAGAGTTATAGTACATATGGTGCCCTTACGATTCGGTTCGGTTACGGGATACGTGATCATGATACTCGTCAGTGCTAATTCTGATACATTCTTTTGAGATAATAATTTAAAAAGTAAATATAAATTATTTGCCATATTTATATGCGTACTAAATGTCCTAATCATTGATGTTGTTATCATAACTTTCCGACAAATGCGCTCTCCGGTCTCCTTCAGTTTTCTGAAAGTGACGCATGAATCTTCGCGAGTCTTTTAAGAAAATTGCTTGAATTAGAATTTTATTTTAAAAAATATTTTCGTTTTATTGAAATTACTAATGTTAACGGCATGTGAGAAATCAATTTTCTCATATCTTCATACTAACTGAATTTTCATATCAAATAATTCTCATATCTTCATACTAACTGAATTTTCATATCAAATAAAACTATAATAAAATTTCTTAGCTTTATTAAATTACACGGAAATAATTAATGTTTGTTTCTTTCCAGTTTCCATTTATACAATGTTATTGTTATCGGTTCAATTGTCAGGCTTATTTTAAATAAGGTATTTGCTTGTTTACACGTAATCATTATTATATTTCAAACCCTTATAACAAGTGCAGGCTAAAACGATGTTCATATTTTAAAATCAATGAGTTGGATGTTAAAATGTGTTATTTTGCTGCCAAAGTTTCATTCGATAGGACACAAGATTTTAAGGAAAACCCGTGACAAACTTGCTACTTGGTGTGGTTAATTCTTTTAAATTTAAGAGTTGATATATATATATATATATATATATATATATATATATATATATATATATATATATATATATATATGGTTGGATAGATGTGAGTTTGTGACCTTGGCTTTAAGCGTGAAACCCAATGTCACAAACTCACATCTATCCAACCAAATATGTTTGTTTTATCTCTGATATTCAGCGTTTTCTAATAAGTACCGCGCCTATAATATATAAATAATTATACATATATATATTTATTTATATTTATATACACACACTTTTCACACACACACACACACACACACACACATATATATATATATATATATATATATATATATATATATATATATATATATATATATATACATATATATATATATTTCAATAAAGGTGCAATCAATTAACAAATTCATGAATTATTCATACATAAAACAAATACAAAGGTTAATGATTAAATGGCGAGAAATCCATCTTCGCGAACAATTCAATAATATACAAAAACCCTGAATCTGGTTATGAATGTTTTTACCAGTAAAAAAGAATTTTCTTATCACGTACATAAACGCAGAATTTTAACCTTAAAATTTAAATTCAAACTCAGCGTTGCGGCTGCACGTCCCAAAACTATAACACACATTCCTCATAGCATTTTTCGGATTACAACCTTGTTTTCGTTTGTCCACTTATTACTGAGATTATAAACAAGAACACAATCTATTTGATACCTGAGGATGTCTGTAGGAACAGACTAAAGTTTGTAAAATAAAAAGATCTAATGCGACGGAAATTTATAAAACAGGATCTTTTCATTCATAAACAGATTTGGGTTTTTTGTATATTATTGAATTGTTCAGACAACCTTAAGGGTCCATTGATTATATTTTGTTTAACCAGATAAAGAGTACATTCCAATAGGCATTCTATCACCTCCCTTGAGAAATAAAATATAAAATATAATCAATGGTCCCTTAAGGTTGTCTGTTTTCTAATTAAATTAAATTATTGCTCTGGTTTGACATTGAGCTCTCTGCATTACATCCTCCTTGGGATTATCCATATTTATCATTACCTCCCTACGTACCTCCCTATGTATATATATATATATATATATATATGTGTGTGTGTGTGTGTGTGTGTGTGTGTGTGTGCGCGCGCTCGCGCGTTTATATGTGTGTGTATATGTGATAAAATATAATTTTAAGTTAAGCTATATTTATGAGTTAAAGTGCTGAATATCAGGTATAGAGCGACATTTTTTATATTATCTAAGGGGTCCACTTACTTTTGAAAATGTTAACTTCTAATTAATATTTTTATTATAGCTTGATAAAATCTTTCATGGTGGTTGTAATTCATTTCATAAAGGTTTTTCTTAATGAATATATAGTTTAAGTCTAAGTATAATTATTTTAATTAAAATATGTTGATTATCTGGAAAAAAAGAGAATTTTTAAAAAATATTATCTCAAGATTAACTTTTGCCCATACGGACGAGTTTTTAGTATTTTTATTAAAGGAAGAAAGAAAATTACCATGATGATGATCCATTCTATTCCCATGTAATTTCGACATTGCACAATGTCATCTTCTAGGCCTTGCTTTTGCTAAGACAATATTGCTCTGTTGATCTGAAAATTATTTTTTACTTGTGAAGTGAAAAACGCTAAACTTATGCACTGTACAATTTTGAATTTTTTTATGATGTAAACATATACGTCCAGCAATATCAAGGGAGGTATCTAAGTTTGTGATATCTATTTCTTAAAAAAATATTTAGATTCAATATATCCAATTAATCATTCGCAATGATTCCTCCCCATCAATTAACTGATGCAAAAAGAAAAACAAAAAAAAAACATTATATATAAATTTAAATGTTCTCTGGGGTATTGTATCTCCAACAGAAAAAAATGATGTTAGCCATACTACGTCCACGTTGTCTCGGCGGCTGAGTTTTCATTTAAATGATATGTTTAACATTTCTAATCATTTACAACAGCATAATTGCCCACATTCGCAATACAGAAATATTCTTGTTGAAAATGCATCTATACTTTTTCATGAAAATAACAAACATAAACTAAAAGATCTTGCAGCTAACTTCTATTAAAAAAAAACTGGATCCAAACCATAATAAAATTCATTATGAATACTGTACAAATGTTTTAAAATGTGCAAAGTAAATACTTTAAATAGTCGAGGTTTTTACCAATAGTTCTTAATGCATATTTTCTTTTAAAAACTCACACCTCATAACTTAGTTACTTTCTCTGAAGCATTACTCAGCTAATTGCACCAAAGTCAGCGATCTTCAATTCGCTAGTAAAAATGTTTAACTTTCAGATGAACACATCTATTTTGTCTTTGAAAATGGGGAACACTATCAGATTTGTCGTGAAAAAAAAATAAAAAAAATAACACTGATCATGTCACGGTGAAAACGTCGAAAGTCGACTGAATAAATAATATATTTTAACACAGCCATTTTTTCTCTTCCTTTAATAATGACACCAAAAAATTGTTCGTGGATATGAAAGGATCCAATTGAAAATAAGTAGACAAAAGCTAAATTATTCAATGAAACATATATATATATATATATATATATATATATATATATATGTATATATATATATATATATATTAAAGTTAATAAGAATGAATGCTTACCAATAATTTCGTAATATATATATATATATATATATATATATATATATATATATTAAAGTTAATAAGAATGAATGCTTACCAATAATTTCGTTATATATATATATATATATATATATATATATATATATATATATATATATATAGCTCTAAAAAGAAAACTGCAACACTTTTAGTCTCTTTTGAAATAATCTCCTTCTGATGCCACACACTTTATCTCGCGTCGTTACCATTCATGGAATCATTCCGAGAAGTCCTTTTTGGTGATAGACAGCTACTACCTCGTCACTTTGTCTCGGATTTACTCAACGCCTTGAAATCTTCTTCTTTTCAAGAGGGAAAAGTCGCAAGGAGCGTGATCTGGAGAATATGGTGGCTCTCGTTCTTGGCAAAAACTGTTGCACACTCCATGTTCTCTGGTAGATCCTCTGTTGTGTGGTCAGACAACCACACTCTACATACTTTCCTTCGAAAAACTTCTATCAAACAATCTTAATATGTTCGCGCAACAGTGTTCAAGGTCAATCTGCACCAAGCAGGCTGACTCTGCATATTTTAGCTCTGATACGTTAGCAACAGTCCCGATACATTTTTGATCCGATGTCGTGTATGTATAAGTGTGTGTTTGTGGGGGGTTGTCATAACATATAGAGGACAGCGGCAGGCAAACAGAAAACGCAAGGGTCAGCAAAAAATATGGATATGCACATATATAATAAGTTATAGAATGAAAATGATTAAGCCTATGGTGTAGTAATGGATAGCGGCTCGGATTGAGGAATCGGAGAGCCGAGTTCGAATTTCAGTCGGATTCATTACATTGACTTACGTGCTATTACTTTTGGAAAAGGTATCAATCCTCTTCTTCCCCCAGCTAAGTAGCAGGACAGACTGGGTTCTATAGACTTGGGTGGCTACTGGTCTACCGCAGAAAGAAATGGCAACCTACTGCGAGAAAAAATCTACCTCGTCAGTTATGTACATGATCGCCTAACCGTTTATCACGCATGGCACATAACTGACCTAACTGACTAATTATTGTATTTTATCAGTGTGACAAAATTGTGTCTCAAAGAGGTTAAAAAATTCACCTTTTCCCGTGGTTTCAGACGTGTAAGAATAAAACATATCTGCGAACAGGGTAAACGTCAAGAAAAGAGCGATTTTTAATTAAGATATAACAGTTAGGGTTTTCGAAACCTTAAAGAATTTTTCCAGATGCTTGTGATTTAAATATATTTTGAAAATCAAATACTAATATATATATATATATATATATATATATATATATATATATATATATATATATATATATATATATATATACGTGACTTTGTGCCGGGATCTATATAAGGTAGACTATATAAGGTAAATTCCTGAAATTTGAATAAACAACAATGTATTGCAAATTACATTCGTTGGTTGAGAAATAAATACAGCTTCCTGTGGGGGGGGGCACTGGCTAATAATCTTTGCTTGTGTTGTGTATTCGATTCTTACGAGGAGTGTCACACGAGTAGCTATGGACGCAACTCAACCGAAGTTTTGTAAATGCCTTTCTTCGTGAGAAAGAGGGAGAAAGTGTGAGAGAGAGAGAGAGAGAGAGAAAGTGAAGAAGGAAGAAAAAGAGAAAAGAAGGAAAAAGAGAAGAAGAAGGAAAAGGAAAGAGAATATAAAGAGAGAGAAAGAAAATAAAGAGAGAGAGAGAGAAAAAGAGAATTAGACAAAAACGAAGGAGAGAGTGAAAAAGAAAGTAAACGAGTGAGAGAAAAAGAAAGCGAGTGAGAGAAAAAAGTGTATGCGTGCGTGTGTGTGTGTGACAGTATAGACCTACACTCAACATTACTTGCTTTAGAGCTTTTCAAAACATACTGGTAGAGTTCTGAGGGCACCCCAACATGGCATTACTAGTACTGTATATACGCTACTACTGCAATCATTTTTATGATCACTTTTTTCTCCGGGAAAAAATAGGCGGTCGCACTATATATAGGTATTAGTTTTTGGAGAGGTTACAATTCATGCAAAAAAATTTAGGGAAAATACTATACATGAAGCCAGCTTATGCACAAGAATATACGGTACTTCTATACAATATAGAGAAAATGCTTTATGCAGTAATCGAAAACGCGTGATCGAATAATCGGTAGGAACAGTTTCCACGCATTTTTAGTCCTCATAAAATAAAAACAGAAAGGACACCAGAAAAACTGAATTTACAAAAATTCGTTGTCCATCACATAAAGGGCGCAGCAGAAATGCCTCCCAAACAATTGTTAGACATTAAGTACACGAAGAAACCATTGCCCCTGAAGTCTTACCATTATGTATGCGCTCGGGGGGTCAACCCGTGCTATGGTTTTCAGCCTTGTGAGTGTAATTGTGTAGGCGAAACCCTTGAACCCGTCGATAGCTGGGCTAGCACGAAGTCACAAGTCATCGAAGGTTTGAACGTGCTGGCTTTGTTCAAATTGTTGATCACGCTAGATAACATGCTCTTTCCCAGAAACTGTAACTAAGGTCTGCTCAGCATAGTTGCAGTATAAACCACAAGTGGGCTCATGGGTGTTGAATAAACACAAATGCGCCTAAGCAAGCGCCTGCAGCAGGGATTGTCTAACCGCCTTAATAGACGGGTATCATGGAATACGTGTGGCCAGCTATACATTTGTCGGAGGTATTTCTGCCCCACCCTGTATATAAAAAGTATAGGCTCCCATATATATATATATATATATATATATATATATATATATATATATATATATATATATATATATGCGCAAGTATGCAGAAAAATAGGAAGGAACACGTCAGGTAAATAATCCGGAGTTCCTTAGTATTTTTGTTTTTATTTTTAAGAAGACAGTGCTCCTTACAGAAGTAGAGATTTTATTATAATATTTTTTTTAAAAATATGATTCCTTCGCTACATAAGAGTTCTCATGTTTCAAAAACGAGAGCCGAAACCATCAATATAATTATTAAAATTAAGTTCAATCAAGGTGTTTGGTTTCGTTTCATCCGTATATTTTTCTTCATATATATATATATATATATATATATATATATATATATATATATATGTATATATATATATATATATATATATATATATATAATAACAATAATAATAATAATTTTGTTTTTTGCTGTAATATATATATATATATATATATTACAGCAAAAAAAAATTACCTCACCATGAGTATAGTCTATTTCAAGCTGGTCTGAACCCAGCCGTCTTTAGCTCTTAAGTGTTTGTCGGAAAGTAGGGATTTTAATTTATTTTCTTTATCAATCCTCCTCCAAGAGATGGCTTGTTTATAATAAGGGGCTAGTGTTGGTGGCTGAGGGAAGGCGTGGTATATAATCCACTTGGATTACATGCCAACGGATCTATTAACTGTACTAAATCTAAAATATAATCAATGGACCCTTAAGGTTTTCTGTTTTCTAATTAAATTAAATTTATATATATATATATATATATATATATATATATATATATATAATTATTTCAGAGCAAAAAGGCAATTATACACAGGGCTCACTGTGTTTGAAAAAAAAAGAAAAACATTAAGCAACGACAACAATAAAAGAATAAGAATTAGGAAAACAATAAATAACGATGGACATTGCATTTACATATTTGAAGATCAAACTTGAGTGGGAAGCAAAGAGCTGAAATATAGGAAAACAAACCTAGCCGGAGGGCAGGATTAATACTGCCAACCAGAAAGAACGAACTCATTCGCATTTACTCAATCTACCAGTCTTAAAGGCTTACTCTATATGTACATTTTACACACGCATAAACCTATCAATGCTGCTGTTTTTAAAAGTCTTGATATTTCTATCGAGAGCAAGGTGAAAATGTGTAACACAGACAAACAGATACACGAATTACCAAAGCGTAGAGGGGGTGTTGATAAGCAGTTCTTGAGAACTTCAGAATTCAGCTCGTTTGATGTGGCTCGCTGCCAGCATGCACCACCCGACACTCAGAATCTGCTAAAAGAATCTCTTGCCATACAATGAAAATCAACCGGCTTGAATCCGTGCGCAGCTTTTCTTCACGATCAACAACCAGGATTCTGATTTGAATCGTCTTAATTCTGCCAACAGTAGCTACATGACCCAAACCTACAACAGGGGATCGGTGCGCATGCTTTCAAGATCTTTTTTTCTTTTTTCATTCTCTAATTTTCAATGAATTTCCAAGGTATAAAGTTGCAGCTCATGCGCAAAAGGTAAGGAAGATTTTTTTTTTTCTTTTGTATTTCTTGTTTATATTCTTATTTTTAGTTTTTATTTAGGAACATTCTGTCGAATCAAGGTATGACATTTGTATAAAAAGGCCGGTGGCAATAACATTACGTGCTGGTTTGAGAAATAAAAATACGCAAAATGTATAAAGGACGGAGTTATACGGGTAAATAGTGAATGACGCTGATGGTATCGATTGTAACAATTGTTATTATTATTATTATTATTATTATTATTATTATTATTATTATTATTATTATTATTAAAATGAGATGTTAAACTAGAATTTACTTGTTAAGAAAACTACATAACCTTAGACACAATTAAAAGTACGCTTTGTAACAAAACAATATTAGATGAAAGAAATATATAAAATGTACCAAGCTTTGATTAAAACGGCAGATTGATTGGATTCTTTGAAGGTATATCACCTTTATGAGTGGTTAGAACGTTCGCTTTCTTACCATGAGAACCGGGTTCAAATCTCATCATGGTAGAATTATCAGGAATGTGACTTCTTTAAGTTGTCGGTCTGGAGAGGCGAACCCAACGTGCAGCAACTTTGGAAAGTGACGGAAAACCATACCAAAGGTTGATCCAAGCTATCTGAGTAGACGAAACTATTTGGGATAGATATCGATGCTTGTGCGGGTACGAAGTTACAAGTCATCGTAACCGAGGGTTTGAGCCTACTGGCCTTGTTCGCCATATAATGCGATCTCTCCCAGAAACTGTAACTACGGTCCGCTCAACATTGTAGCATTATAAACTATAGGTGGGCTCTGCGGATGTTGAAAAAACACAAATATGCCTGAACAGGTTTCTGCAACAGGGATTGCCTAGCCGCCCTTGTAGGCAGACATACTCATTTAGTTGGGCCTCCGACACCAAACTAAAGAGACCTTTGTTTTCTAAACTGGACCAATAATAATTTGTTGAAATAACTTTGAATACCTCAGTTTACATCATAACCTTTCTTTAATTCTGGCTATAAGCCCAATTACAACCAAAAGACCGATTTGGGGCGAAATTCTAATTCATGCCGAAAACTGGGTTTCTTCAAATTACAAACCCTTATATTTAATCCAGGAGTATGTTAAAAAAATTCCTGTTTTTTTGTATAAATCATTTTAACATTGTCAAGTTTGTTTGCTATTTTTTTTTTTTTCTAAGTTAAAAAAATTAAGTTTTCATTTTTTTATACCGATAGCTTATGATAAGATAAAGAACAAATACGAAACGTTTACCAATCTAACATGTTTCGCTTCTATTAAAGTTTCATCAGAGTTTGCGATATGAAGAACAAGAAATTCTGGTATTTAAAATTTTGCGTTGTTTGATTTTTAATAATTAATCCGGTGACGCATGTAACAAACAAACAGTTAAACAAATCATATATATATATATATATATATATATATATATATATATATATATATATATATATATATATATACAGGGTGTTCCAAAAAGAATACGCCCAAATCATCACATGATGTGTCAAAAACGAAAGAAATTACAAACCTCTAGCATGAACACATGTGTTGTATATACATTCAAGTTTCATTTGATGTTTTATAAGTGCTCAATGTGGCCACCACCGGCAGTGCGGACAACATCAAGGCGATATGAGAATTCCTCACAAACGCGCCTCAGCATGTCACGGTCCACCGTGTTGATTGCATCTGTTATTCGATCTTTCAAGTCATCGATAATTGCTGGAAGTGCTGGAACATAAACTTGGTCTTTAACATAACCCCACAAGAAAAAGTCACACCCAGTGAGGTCCGGGGATCTGGCAGGCCAAGCATAGAGAGCAAGGTCTTTAGCACCTCTCCTCCCAATCCATTGCTGAGGCACATTTTGATTTAGATAAGCTCTAACCCCTGGATGCCAATGGGGTGGTGCTCTATCTTGCTGAAAAATGAAGTCATTCGAATCTGCCTGCACTGTGAAAATGGCGTTTGTTTTCGCGAACTCAAGCACGCAAAACGCCTCTGCTGAGGAGTCGCCATTTTGATTGATCTTCCCACAATTCAGCTGCACCGGAAGTTATACTAACGACAGCGGTGAAACTGACACACAATCAAACTTTGATAAGTACTCTATCAAATAACCACTGATTGAGTCCACTATAATGCTACAGACCTGAAAAAAACAGCGTAATGATTTTGGCGTATTCTTTTTGAAACACCCTGTATAATGTATGGCGTTCCGAATTCGAGGAGAGACAACGCGTGCTTTCCAACTTCACAGAAATTAACGGATACCAAGCCAAGCTAAAAAAAATGGTAATTATTGCTTCATTTATGAATTCTAGTTTGGTGTTTCAGATGATAATGTATATTCGTAAGTGTGTGCGTGTGTATGCTAGTAGTCAACACAAAAGTAAAAAAAATACCAGAATTCCTTTCTTCTTTATTTCCATATCTCATACTCTGGTGAAGTTTTAACAAAGGTGAAAAATATTAGATTGATAAACGGTTCCTATTGTCAGAAATTTAATTTCTGTATCTATCTTTCTATCTCTCTTACTTTCCTTCCCCCTTTTCTTTTTGCCCCTGTGTGCAGTGCAAGAACTGCTGTTGCTGTGTCACGTGGCAAAATCTTGGTTAACGATTGGTCGTACGTGATTTTCCCGCTTGTTTTCGACTAGATTAGAGGAATCTAGTCAGTAGTAGCAGACTGGGCGCCGCAGTGTGGAGACGAGAAGTTGTCTTGTCTTGCGACGAAAAGGAGCCAGCTTGAAGATAATCTGTTGTTGCTCTGACAAGGAAAACAGTCATAAAAAAAAACAGTCAAGAATATTTATCTAAGAGAATTGAAGATAAAGAACAAGTGTGTGTTCGCTTATTCTCTAGACAAGTGAAGTCAAGTCTGTTCAAGTAGTCAAGTGGATTATTGTTCAGCTACCAAAGAACAAGTCAGTAAAGACTTATCTAAAAAATCGGTTAAAGAAATTATTGTAAAGAGAATTTACAATAGAACATTCTCAAGAAAGTCTTCTTTCGCCAATCGGGTCGAAGAGAGAAAAAATTCAAAATTAAACGATTGAAAAGCCACCTTCCTTCGAGGAGTTATTTTGTCCTATTGGTGGACGAAATTCTGACGTGAAAAAAAGTATGTGAAAAAAGATCTAAGTCGTCTCTAGAAGTTGAATTTGTGTCGCAGAGAAAGTTTGAAAAAATAAGTCTGCATTTATTTTTAACAGGAAGCTCGCTTATCTTCGAAGGAGAGCAACTCAAAAAATATCTAAAACCTTTTTTCCCAGCTACTTAAAAAAAAACATTAAATCTATTTTTTTTTAACAGTAAGTCAAATTTTCCCTTCTTTCTGCTATCTCTCTACCTCTTTCACTCTCTCTGAACTGTTATTGGAGTCCTTTTTAAGGGCTCGCCAAAGGGACAGTTTTTGGCAGTTATTTTCAAGTTGCACCAGTGAACTTTAACATCAGACTATTTCCCCCCCTCATTTTCTCTTTTTTCTTTTCCCTCAATAAATTTTATAGCTATTTCAAGTGGTCTTTCCTTCTTCTTTATCTCGCTTGTTATGGTTGTATATTCTTGGTTTCAGGTCTCTGTTAACTGTGTTACGCTGGATTCCCGTCATTGGACGTAATGACAAAGTTTCCCAACCTTTTTTGTGCCGAGTTTGGCTGTTACTAAGCTAAATTTCGACATTCTGCCAAAAACTTACGAACGCTGCTAGGTGTCTATATGAACTAGTAGTATTCTAACCTAATGGTTTTCTGCTCCTATCTTACTAAGATTTGGGGGTGAAGCCATTTCTGTCAGTCAACAGGCTTGGGGTTGTTCTATAGAGCGATTCTTTAATTGGACGAAATTAAGATATCGTTTTTGCTCAAGCTTGAAATAACTCTTAATCTCTATGTTCACTTGACTGTAACTGCCGTCCCTTTTTAGGTCTATGTCTCTTCCTTTTTTTGTGTTGCAAAGGTTTCTTGTTGAAAGTTTAGTAAGCCGCCATCTTATCTTGTATAGATCCATGTATTAGGCGGGTGTTTTGGGCGCCAAGAAATAAGTGGCGTCATTGTCTGTTGTATCCCCCTCTCTTTGTCATAAGTAGTGAAAGGTTAGGTGGGGAGGAACCAATTAAAATGGCAGTGCCGGCAGCTGAAATTTTGTTGAAAAAGTTAAAGTATACACGAAATAAAATACTAGTGGTGTTTGAGGCTCTGGAATCCTCAGAGGTAATAGAAGACACTAAATATTCCTTATACAAGGGTCAGATAAATGATTATCTAGCGTCTGTGGCTCTTTTGGAAGAGCAGATAGTTGATGCTTATTTGTCTGAAGGTGTTGACGAGGATACAGTCGAAAACTTTATCAAGGATAGTGCGTTGTTCAGAATACAAGCTTTAGAAAAGTTATCTAAGTTAAGTCCTAATAAGGTTAAGGACAGTGATCTTAGTTTGAAAACTAGTGGAAGAATCAAGGGTGCAGATTTAACCCCTAAATTAGAATGTCCTAAATTTAATGACAAGGATTTAGAGACAGACAAGTTAGCCTTTTTGAACTTCCACAGAGAATGTTTGAATTGTCTTTCCAATCTAGATAGCGATACGCTGAGATTGGTAGTTCTGAAGAATCATCTCACTGGTTATGCTTTTCAGGTAATAAAACATTTATCAGTGTTTGATGAAAATTATGGAGTAGCAGTGGAACTGCTTTCCAATTAATTTTTGGACGAGAACTGTATTGTAAACTCGATTTTCTCTTCCTTGTTAAATGTGGACCGTCTGTGTAATAATACGGTTGTGAAGAAATTCCTGATTGATGTGAAGACTCAGGTATATGTGTTGAAAAACTCATTCGGACTAAATTTTCTGGAGAGTGATACTCCTGGAAATCGCTGGAAGTTTCCCAACCTTTTTTGCGCCGAGTTTGGCTGTTCCTAAGCTAAATTTCGACACTATTTGTTTTTTAACATTCTGTCAGATTCCGATCTGTATTTGAATTCAACTCATCGATATTTTTTTAAACTTTCGATATGTAAAATTTCAATTTTATATATCAAAATTATACATTATTTTTTTTAAAGTACAACCTATTTTAAATATTGTAAAATGTTATTTGATTGAAATGGCGCATCGTCCCCATAAGAATGAACACGTGAATATCAACTACAGTGTAAACCGGATATAAGAGAGTTGTCGCGACCGGAGAAGTCTCTTATATTCGGGTTTCTCTTATATCCAGGTTAGGTCTATTATATATGCATTAACATAGGCTCTAATTTGGGACCAGAGAAAATCTCCCTTATATCCGGGTTTATCTTATATCCGGGTCTCTTATATACGGGTTACACTGTACTTATAAATAGTCCGGTAGAATTGTTTTCTAATTCTTACTCTACTCAAATCTTATTTTGTATATAGACTGACGTACAACTAAAACTCTAATGTGACCGCTGAGAATCAAGTTCCATGCATTTTTCTCTTATGTTACGTCTTTTCAAATTTAGAGCTCTCTACAACTTGCTGTATTTTGTTGCTATAATTAATATTTACCTGATTACAGCTCTTCTTTCACCTTTCACTGCCATTCATTCACTCATATACAAATAACACGCTTGCATTTCTCTCTACTTATTGTGTTTAATTCTTCAAGCCTTCTTTCTTCATTACGCATTTCAGAAATTTCAATGGTCTCTTTCTAATTTTAAGCAGTAGTTTGGTGCAGTTCTTAATCTCTTTAAAAGTTGTTTTTTTATTTTTTTTCAAATGTTCTTTGTTCAGCGTATATGTAATATTCATCACTAGAACGATATCAGTTCTGCTTTAAGCCTTTTCTTCATGTGTGAGGAGATTTCATCACATTCTCTGTCTTATGGGAGATTACATGTTACATAGACCTTCAGGACTATTTTTGTTTCTAGGGTCATTTACTGTTTGTTTGTTTGTACACGTCCCCTTGTTAATAATGTTTCACTTACATCTTCCTCGTTTATCACAAGTCCAGTTCCTGGTTTTCTAAATATTTGGAATACATTTGTGGAAAAACAATAGTCGAAACTTCTAAAAAATTTAACAAATTTATTCATATTGTAAAATTAAAATATTTTTTTTTATTTTAAAATAACAAATTTATCTATATTTAAAAATTGTTCATAAGCAGAATATTATAATTGAGCATGATAAAATTGAAATTGCCATTCCTTTAACACACTCAGTACGTCCTTTTAATCTAGCTCCTACATGAGGCTTATTGGGCCTCTGAGACCAAACTAAACTGGGTTCCTCAAATTACAAATCCTGCGGTACTTCAAAATCTCACGTCGCAAAACCTCTCATTTTAACACTGCTTCTTTAGTGTTTT
>OZ010582.1:84895922-84978422 GCA_963932145.1 Acanthosepion lycidas | reverse complement strand
TGGATGGACCTGGTCTACCACAGAACGAAATAGCAACCAACTGGGAAAAAATTCTGCCTCGTTAGTCATGTATCAAGAGATACATGATTGCTTAAGAGTGTATCACGCATGTTACGTAACTGACATCATGAAATATTTTAAAATTATTTTCCATTCTGGCTTTTTCCAGTTTGTCTCTCTTCCTGATTTGTGTGGAATCGGAACATTCTGGTAATAACTGTTTTGAATATAAAGGTGATATGGTTCTTATTTTCATTCTTATAATGAATTCTGTGGGACGGACAAATGTGGTTTGAATTGCCGTACTCTGGTATACCATTAATGCTTGAACTGTGTCATACTGCTTCAAAATTGTCTTAGCTATTTTAACAGCGTTTTATGACTTGATGTTATCTGTTTAAATCCGTAACTGTCGGCAAAATCTTTGAAAGCGTATCTTTAGAAATATTTCCCATTATCACTGACAAGTTCAATAGGAATTACCCTCCACGAGAAGAAATTTTTCAACTTCCCTAACACATTTTCACTTGTCACTGGATTATGCTTTGCCATATTGATATAGCTTGAGAAATAATCTATTACGACAATATATCTGTGTCTTTGGTGAGTGAAAATGTCTGTACCAATTCTTTGCCATGGACCTTAAGGAAGTCGTGTCACTTTTAATTTTCCCTTTTTATTTGTATCTGTTGCAAAACGAGCATTTGTTTAGATACTGCTCCAACTCTTGAGATATTTTAGGCCACCACACCGATTATTTCGCTCCCTCTCGGTATTTGCTTAGTCCAAAGTGACCGTTAGGAAGTGCTCTTAATATTTCTAGTCTGTTTTTTGTTCCGTGTCTGTCTATGCTAGGCCACAAAAATCTCTTGAGCCGACCAAGCATAGAAATGAATACAATATGGGAACCAGTCATAAGGAGTGCCAGAGAAAAGCGATAATAACAAAAAACAAAAAAATTGCAATATGAACTCTGGTAAAAAATAAATAAAATGATAACAGCAGAAATATGAGCACTGGTAAAAATGGTTGCTAAAGACGTTAGGTTTATAATACCCAGAAATTCATACGAAGATGTCCACAAGTACACATGGCACAATTAGTCCAGTTCTTGCCCTGCAGTCTGTGTATAAGCAGAAATCTTTGCTGGTATTTATCAGTATCCGATAAAGAAATTCTTGATTGGGTATCAGGTACAATTATTAGGTTGGTGCAAAAATAATTACGTAATAATGTCGTTTTTGACGTTAAGAAAAACGTCAAAAAACGACATTATTACGTCATTATTTTTGCACCACCCTAATCGTTCCTTTTCTCAAACATGATCTGCTACTGGGTTACATCTTCTTATCAGAAGTCTTTGACATCAAAATGGGCCATTGTGCAGATCATGTATGTTTATTAACGGTGTAAGTAGTTTATGGTCCGTTAACAGTTTAAAGGATTCGAGTCCTGTAACATATCTGTCGTTCTTCACCTATGCTCATACACAGCTCAAACACTCTTTCTCAATTTGTTCGTATTTCCTCACCGAGCAGTTGAGAGTGTGTGAGGCAAATGCAATTGTTTTTAAATTTCCATCTATTACTTGAAATCAAAATACTCCGAGACCATAACTGCTAGCATAAGCGTTAAATACTGTAGGTCTTGTTGGATCATAGTAGGATAGAATTGGTGCTTGAGTTAGTAAGTCCTTTAATTTTTTTAAGAAAATTATCTTGTGGGTAATCCCACACAAATACCGTGTACTTTTTTCAATAATTCGGTCATTGGCTCCATTGTTTCAGACAAGTTCGGTAAAAAATTTCCCTAAGTATCTGACCATGCCGATTATACGACATAATTCTGTTAAATTTGTAGGTTCAGGCAACTCCTAAAAGGATTTTGGTCATTCCTTGCTGGATTGAATTTTGTCTCCAGAAATTCTGTGTCCAAAATCACTTTTTGAATTTACACTTTTCTTCATTATGCTTGACACCGGCTTTTTGAACATTTGTTTTAGTTTTACGTCGTATTTTTCTATAGTTCTACCATAGATTAGAACAGCGTCGATAATTGTTTCGATTTGTTGATTATATTTCAATACTCCTGACATCCTTCTTCGATAGATATCTGGAGCTGATGTTATAACAAAAGATAACATTTTAAAGCAGGAAAATTCCAGAAGGAATAATGAAAGTTGTGAGTAGATAGTTTTCTTTATTTAACAAAATTGCATGGAATCCGCTGGTAGCATCTAATTTAGAAAAAAAAAGTTTAGTTAAGGCGAAATGTTATGTTAATTGTGTAATATGTAATATTCCCTTATCACTTCTAGTTTCAGCGTTTTAAAATCTACAGATATTCAGACATTTCCGTTTCTTTTTATGACTTGTGCTATAGGCGCCCAGCAATCAGTTGGTTCAGTAACCTTTTCAATAATTCCGTCGTTTTCCATTCTTTTCAATTCTTCCTTCACCTTTGGTAAAATAGTGAATGGCATTCTTCTATCTATTGCTAGACAATAGGGTGAAACGTCTTTTTTCAGAACTATTTTCTCTGTTTATACACCGTCCGGCTACAAATGAAATTTCCTGTTTTATTTTGTCTAAATGTTTCATGTAACAACTATTTTAATTATTTTTTTTTAATTTTTAAAAACAAGTTTACCAACCTAGAACTTAATTTCCATGGATATTCAGACATTACCGTTTCTTTTTATTAGGGCTACTATAGGCGTACACCAATCTTTTCAATAATTTCCTCGTTTTCAATTCTATTCAATTCTTCCTTCACCTTTGGTAAAATAGTGAAGCTAGCAATTGTTAGGCAGAAGGGTGAAGCCTCATTTTCACAATTATTTTCACTGGTTCTCCGTTCATACATTCTCTGATATCAAATAAGTTCACTGTTCTCAACGTTTCAGTAAATTCCTTTTACAGACATTTTTCTAGACAATAAGTTCTTTCCTTTTACACGCTCAATGACATAATAATATTTGCACTTACCTTTTTCTGTAACGGTATTCATTTTTTGATACAATGGACTATTTCTCCAGGATTTGTGAATATGCCTTTTACTGGTTCTAATATCGATTTTAATATAAATATCTTTTGAGATTATATTTATATAGGCGTCTCTATCGTTTTTAAATTTCACCTATGTTTTACAAATCTTTACATATTTATACCATGTCATTTAATTTTGTTTATGTCAGCTCTTGTAGGAATTATTTATTTTCTTCATTTACTGTCTGTTTCATATTATTTTTAGTTCCGCAGGTTACAGCGAAATTATTCTGCATTTCTTGAAGCGTTTCCCTTTCGCCGGACAGTTTTACATATATATGTTTTTATTACATTTACTGCCATTTTTGTTGTTGTTTCCTCATTTTCTTTTCGTATCTCGTAGATTTCTCTGGGTCTTTAGTTCGTTTAGATTTTTCTTCTGGATTTCTTATATATGAGATTTTATTTGCTCACTGCTCCTGGCTATCTACGTTGCTTTCTCGAGTTTCAAATCAGGAATTAATTGTAATGTTTCGGTTAGGTCTTTATTCTGTAGTCCTATCACTGGTCTGGTAATTTTTTCTTTGGAAACTCAATGCTTCTTCTAGGTTTCTCCTGATAATTGAACTGGAAGATAAAATGTTGCCCTTTCATGAATTATATTTCTTTTAGGCATGAAGTAGGCATTGAAGTTTTCCATAACTGAGTCGTGCACATTTGCGTCTTCTCGTGAGAAAGAAAATGCCCGAAATTTAGTTTCGGCTTCGCTTCTCATGCAATATGTTAATGTACTTACTTGTGTTTTGTTATCTTCTTCCCAGAGTTTCGATACTTCTCGAAGAGTTTGGAAATCGCTGCAACTATTTCTACTAATTTCCCGGATTTGTAAAATCAAACGGTTCTCATGTAGTTACTTTTTTTTTTCTAACAAATTATATTTTCTTCAAATTGTTTCTTGTTCTAGATAATAATTTTCTCCTTTTAGAAAGAATCCATCTTTGACATCATGTTCCAATCGGCATAGAGTGGAAAGATATATCATATGAGATTAGCCATTGAAAAGTCGAAGCAACTCAAAGACAGTATGACACATGGTAGACTCACCAACGTATTTTATTTAACCTGCCCTCCGGATCCATCTTTATCCCAGCATTGCCTAGGGACACTAGAAGCCCTTCCACTTATCATCATTATTGATGTGTTCATAGGACTATTCATGTTCGAAATAATACAAATATATTCATCAATATCTCTAACTCCGAAACTCAACTTTGGACCTGTCATCTTTACAGACTCGAAAATAGATTGGCTAAAAAAAATGAAATTCGAATATTATATATAAACATACAAAAATGTAAAGAACAAAAGCAATAAAAAAAAAAAAAACAGAAATTCGTGACCTACTCAAAGCTGAAGCAATAAAAGACAGACATGACAAAAGAAAAATAAAACTCGTCCAATCTCCTAAGAAAGCATATAAAAACCGCTGCCAAGGAGCTACGTAACCATACTCAATCTAGAACAATCAACCCTGGTGGACGAAATAAAGGTTTAGGTTCGAAATTTCAATCACCTGAAGATGGCCGGAGCATACAACGGCTGAAACACTGTGAATGTGGTAATGAATATGAGGATAAAAGTCTAGACAGGTTAATTGCTTTGAAACTTATTGTTCCGTGATTTTGTATGTATCCATTAGCACCATATACTCGTGCTGAATAAATATATTAAACACTCATTGTTGTCTGCGTATCATTCCACTCGACGATACAACAAATATTTTACTATACCTCCATATAAAATAACTAAATAGCATAAAGCCTCAACTCTAAAAATTCCCCCTTTCATTAACAATTAAACTTATCATATAACGGAAACCTTTCTATGACCATCAAAATAATATCTAGGTAAATATAATGTAAGTAATCATACTCATATAATTTTAAGAAAAACAGATAACACCAATATTTTCGTTGTATTAAATAAATCCGATTCTTATTCAAAATTGCAACAAATCTTCGACAATTCCAAATTTTAAAATGTCAACAAAATCCTATTAACTAGCTGAGATTGAAATTCAACAAAGTAATTTACGGCCAACAACGTAGAACAAAACAACGTAAATCTTCCCCCAAATAATTGGTGACTAAAAACCAGAATATATGTCTGGAATTATAAAAATACATAAACCTAACTTCCCTCTCCGTCCTATCATGTTCAATATCCCCAATCTGGTTTATCAATTAGCCAAAATAATTAACCAACTCATTACGCCATACATACCTAGTAAATACCATATCAACTGACGAACTAAACCAAATCTTAAAAACACATAAAACTAATAATGGAAACTTAGCGTCAATTGAAATTGAAAGTTTATTTACTAATGTCCCAGTTAGAGAAACGATTGATACAATTATAAAGAATATATACAACAATCGACCCCCACTTTATTAACAATTAAACTTATCATATAACGGAAACCTTTCTATGACCATCAAAATAATATCTAGGTAAAACGTGATAGCGTTTCCATGACTTAATTCTAGGACCAATATTTAGTAACTTCTACATGGCTAACCTTGAAAATAAGATATTTAATACGACTAAAAAAACAAATACCATCTACTTAAGATATATAGATATTACCCTCTTAAAAAAAACAGATAGAATGCATGAACTACAAAAACTTGCAAAAATCAACGTTCTTTAATTCACATATAAACTTAACTTGATAGCAATAAATTATTTTCTTGGTGTATTGATAGACACCAATAATAATACTGTTGTAGAGAAGCTAGCACCCCTTCAGCACTCTACCTGGTTCATAGACTAAAATAGTCTACGATTAAGGACATCAACAGTTGATTGATAAATTGATACTAAGCTGATTAATATTCGAACTGATCTTACTTCAATTGGCTATACAGCATTTGGCCTTCCCCTATTCTTTTTAAGTTGTCTTGTTAATTGCTTTGGAACTTATTGTTCCGTGATTTTATGTGTATCCATTAGCACTCGTGCTGAATAAACATATTAGGCTCTCATTCTTGTCTGTGTATCATTCCTCTCGACGCTACAACAAATACTTTTTTATTCCCCCATATAAAATAACTAAATAGCATAAAGAGGACCCGCCTCAATTATAAAAATGAATGTCTTATTAAACAACAACGATAATACAAAATTTAATAAACCGTGCAAAAGTTGTTTTTTTTTTCTATACGGAATTAAAAAAAAAACAAACATAAAACAAACTCTCATTGATGAACAATTAAACGCACTAGAAGTGATATTAAAATCAATTAAAAAGAACATAATACATCTTCGAATAATCCTAAACATCTCAATCTACTCTACCATAATATACTCTAATTACAAACAAGATGAGAAAATCCTACAAGAAAACACCAAAAAACTCATAAGTTCTAATATATCCCCCACTGATCCCAGTAAAATATAATGCTAACTATATACCATACTAAATTTAATACAACAAACTTAATCAGCTGCAATAACTCCGTCGACTAAAGTTGTTTTTAAAAAAAAGGAACACCGTATATCAGTTTAAATATCCTTTGAGAGGTTTTATCTCTGATAAAAAGTAAATATACATGTTGATTTCACGACATTATCGAGGAGGCATGCATAACACATTGCAGATTCAAGTTCCATATCCGAACATTTAAAGGAAGATTTTTGTCCATATTTACGATTTAGAGAAATATTAATTGACAATACAAGTATAATCCACCATGAAAATACAAAACAAAAACTTCAAATTCTTTAAACCTTTTATATACGAAAATAACAGCCAACAATAAATAAGATTAATTATGATTATAGCAACAATGTTTTAAAATGTCTAAACAGCAAGGCTTTAAAATACCTAAATTTAAAAAAAAAGTAAATTAAATTGTAATTCTTAAAAAAATACAAATATTATTTAAGTTAGTTCCCTTGAATCAACAGGGCGCGTTTTATGAGCATTTACAAAAAGACATTGACAACTAACTATTACATTAGTTTTCGTCTTAGCAATTCACCTCTGAAGATGATATTGGGTGAGATTGAAAGTACTTAGGAAAATAAAATGAATGAGAAAAACTACGGTGCCTTTCTTAATGAATTTAATGCCAACATTAAGAAATTGATCCGTGAAATTGAATAGAAGCAGAATAAAAATAAGTAGACCTAATATGTTTAGATTATTCAGCCAAACATGCTTGACTGAAATTATGCTGCCCATATATATATATATATATATATATATATATATATATATATATATATATATATATATATATATATGTATGTATGTATGTATAGTTAGAAATCCGTTGATATATTCCAGGCGAGTCTATTAACATAAAATAGAATTTAAAAATATGTTAAAACTGACACACAAAAGAGTGCTCAATATTTATTTTCATTAATTTTCAGGTTCATCAACCTTGAACCACAGGAAATTGAAAGCTCTAACAATTTTCTTCTGCAGTTTCATAGTTAGTGGAACATTGCTATTATGGATATAAATCAGTCCGTCGTCCCTATATAGACCTGTCTGCTTTGGATCTATGATTCTACTAAGGATATTAAGAAGGTAAAGGCCCATCAGGTCAGCTATCTGGGCTGAATGATACACTCCCATAGGAACATAAAAATCGTGACCCTTGCACTTAATCCAGGTGGAATTCTTAAGTGACAAGAGTGATTTTCTGGACGCAAGAATGATATTGAGTCCACTTTCCGTTATATCCATGTAGTTCTTCGCAAAGTTAATCGAGTCAATTAATAGACCTCCAGAAATGGATGAGTAGAAATCAACGATATCAAAATTAATGAAGGTGGCTTTCTTTTGTCACTAATATTATTGAACCCTATAATGGTATCTGGTATCAATCGTTTCCAAAGGTTGGCCCCGGTAATCTTACCCAGTTGGTCAGAAATTTTTTTTAATTATATTTTTTAGAGATTAAGTTGGATCTATCGCCTCTAATTGTTGACGTCTACGCCCACTTTTATATATATATATATATATATATATATATATATATATATATATATATATATATATATGTATATATATATATATATATATATATATATGTATATATATATATATATATACACACACACATACATACATATATATATATATATATATATATATATATATATATGTATATATATATATATATATATATGCGTGTGTGTGTGTGTGTGTGTATTTGTGTGTGTGTGTGTGAAAATATATAGAAAATAGGAAAGAACTGGTTAGGTAAATAATCCAAAGTTCTTTAGTATTTTTGTTATTATTTTTTTAAAATAGTGCTCGATGCAAAAGTAGAGCATAAATATCATTATTTATTTAAAAATATGATTCCAACACGCTACATAAGAGGTATCATGTTTCAAAACAAGAGCCGAAAACTTTAATATAATTATTTGAATTAAATTGAATTAAAGTAAGCTCTGTTCCATCTTCAAGCGAAATTTTTTGGGGGGAATAATTTATTTCTGAAATTTACGTGTTTTAATAGCATATTCAAAATTGAAATCAAAATTTCCATGGTAACAGCCAGGGCGAATTGTTTAAATAGGTAGGGGTGTTGGGTGTTAATAATTTGTATCTTCGCGTTCTTTATCTGTTGAGTTATTCCCACGAAAGTAGAAGTATGCTTTCCATAAAGCATACTTCTACTTTCATGGGAATAACTCAACCGATAAAGAACGCGAAGTTTACGACTTTAAAAGTTAAAAATTTGCACCATTCAACAAACAGCTATACGAATTTGAAAAAGACTTACTCAACATTATCAACAACATCTCCTTTCATAAAAAGAAAAGCCGCTTCCAAAAACATCTAAGACCAAATAGTTAAAAGCATCAATGATTGTGATAAAATACTAGTTAAATCTGACAAAACTGGCAACTTCTACAAATTGGCTGTTGATGACTACAACAACTTATAAAAAAGCTTGCAACAACAACATAAATATGGTTAATAGCATAAACAGAGCAAGTAAAAAATTAACCGATAAATAAAAAATTAGCGATAGAGTAGGCAAACTTGCTGAAAAGGAATGTTACATAACTCTTAAAGACCATAAACAAGATTTTTGGAAAACCCTACCACTAGAATAATTAACCCTACCCGACCCGACATAGGAAAGATCAGCAAAAGAATCCTGGAGAGAATTACTTGCTAAATAAAAAAAACAGCTTGGATTAAAATTATGGATCAATACTAAAGATGTCATCAATTGGTTTAACAATATTGATAACAAACCGAATTGCACCCCAATACAGTTCGATATCGTGGATTACTACCCGTCAATTTCGAAGGATCTATTTACAACTGCCCTGGACCTGTCTGCTGTGTATTCTAACCTGACAAAGGAAGAAAAATATATAATCCTCAGCGCAAAAAATCTGTCCTCATTCATAATGGGGACCAATGGATAAAAAACAATAATGACCTGTTTGACATCACTATGGGATCATTAGACTCTGCAGAGTCATCTGACCTTGTTGGTCTTTTAATATTGTACAACTTAACCGCGCACCGCGAAATTGATATTAAGGACATCGGATTGTATAGAGATGACGGGCTCATGGTGGTGAGGAGTTCTACTAGTTTTAAAATAGAGAAAATCAGAAAAAATATATTTAGTGAATTTAAAAATCTAAACTTAAAGATAACAGTCAGTACTAAATTGAAAATGGTAAACTTCCTCGACGTAACTCTAGATTTAGCAAGCAACACATACCAACCTTATAGAAAACCAAATACTAACCCCTTATATATACACCCGAAGTCAAACCACCCTCCATACATAATTAAACATATACCCTCATCAATAGAAAATAGAATTAGCATTAACTCCGCTAACAAAGAAATATTCCAACAACACATATCTTCTATAACGCTGCCCTAAAAAATAGTGGTTACAAAAATGCAAACATTAACTATAGAAACAATTGCACTGGCTAGAAGAAAAAAAACAGGAAAAGAAAAATCATTTGGTATACCCCTCCGTTCAACCAAATGGTTAGTATTAAACTAGGACAGAAATTCTTATTTTTAATTGATAAACACTTCCCCACCAATAGTAGGCTTAGTAATATATTTAATAAGAACACCCTAAAATTGATACACTGAAAATTTAGAAAGTATAATAAAAAAAACACAATAATAAAATCCTGAACAAACCCCCATGCCTGAATAGTATTAATGAAAACCCTACACTTAAATCAGACAATAACAGGGAAAAATTGTGTGATTGTAGAAACCTAGAAAACTGCCCATTAGAAAATAAATGCTGCATCAAATCTGTGGTATACCAATGTACTATCTCATCCACTGAGATTTCTAATACTAATATGATATACATTGGGTCCACGAAGAATGAATTTAAAGCCATATGGAGGCAGCATAAGTGCTCTTTCAACAATATAAATAAAAGAAATCAGACTTCTCTATCTAAATATGTTTTGCATCTGAAGGAAATAAATAGGACACCTAAAGTAAAATGGAAAATTATAAATAGGACTAGAACTTGTAAAACTTGGGATGACCCATGCCTTTTGTGCCTCCATGAGAAACTGCACATTATTAAGTTTCTAAACTATAAAAATCTATTAAACAATAGACATGAGTGAACGTTTTTTTTCCCGACATCATCAAATGTATGCATTGAATAATTAGCTTAAAAACAAACATACAATAAAATAACTTTTATAATACATAGCCCAAACAGTTTAAATACCCTACAAAAAAAGATAACCCTTTATGAAGTCGTCAATAAACAAATGTTACGGCAGTTTTTATATACACAAAACCAGTTCATGAAGAAATAAAATAAAAAAATAAAAAAATCTCCATAGACACGTAAACCAGACTAGGCGAAAACATCTTCCGTTTTTAATTTTAGATACCCACACATTACCCTGACTTGACATCTATGAAAGTAACTCTATACTGATACAAATTATTAACACCCAACACCCCTACCTATTTAAACAATTCGCCCTGGCTGCTACCATGGAAATTGTGATTTCAATTTTGAATATGCTATTAAAACAGCAACTTTTTTAACTTTCAGAAATAAGTTATTCAAAAAAAAACAAAAACATTTCACTTGAAGATGGAACAGAGCTTACTTTAATTCAATTTAATTTAAATAATTATATTGAAGTTTTCGGCTCTTGTTTTGAAACATGAGACCTCTTATGTAGCGTGTTGGAATCATATTTTTAAATAAATAATTATATATATATATATATATATATATATATATATATATATATATATATATATATATATATATACATTCTGTATATGCTCCCGGAAAGCCGGATGAGGTATCCAAGGAAAAAAGGTGGCTTTAAAAAACGAGGGCTCATACTGCTATTAAGAATTACTTTTCAAGTTAAATTGAGTTCTATGAGCCGCTGTCGTATTTCGTATAAAGAAAAAGATTTAAAATTCGACTCTTTTTCACTGCCATGCATCGCTGCTCTAGAAGTAAGAGTTCTGACTGATGTCATATCAGTCGGATTTCTATCCTTGCTTGCAAGAATCAGGTGTTTAGCGAAACACAATATTAGCTTTGGATGACTATATATATATATATATATATATATATATATATATATATATGTGTGTGTGTGTGTGTGTGTGTGTGTGTGTGTGTGTGTGTCTGTGTCTGTGTGTGTGTGTCTGTCTGAAAATGGATTGAATCCGACTTCTGTTTATACGCTATTTTAATAGATGCAATTTATTTAAGTAAAGCGTCTTTGTGGCTGAATGGTTAACATCACATCAGATCAAATGGTGGCTCTCATTTGGTTTACATGTTCGATTCCTCTCGGAGAAGCATATATTTTCTCCGAAATTTCTCCGAATATTCAGGCAGGTAAATGTAATTAATTATGTTTATTTCAAAAAAAATATGAAAACAGAGCATTTACATAAATAAGTTATTACCTTTTAAAATAAGGTATAAACAGAATATATATATATATATATATCGTATTATTCTGTATTAATTTTTGTTTGTGTTTCAACGTGATATGCCCATAAATAAAAGAAAACACTGTCGTAAAAGTTGGATAGCTCTATACTAAATTAACATGATCAGATGATATTTTCTATAACTTTTCAAGTCGTCATTTATAAATCACTTGTATGGAGTTATCAACTCTTGAGTGACGTTTCTTATAAATATCTGTCGATGACAACAGTCTGATCAGTCAATGGCCTGATACATCCAATTTTGATTGATCCGCACGAGACATTGCAGGTCATCGCCATTTCTTGCGGAGCTTAGAAGTCTTCACCAATGACGTCCACTTTCCGACAGCTATATTTTCGCGAAGTGACGTAACAGGAGACGGATTTTTCAACAACATTAAGTTAAGGGAAAATGTTCGCGTATTTCCTTCTTCAAAAAGTGCTGATTTTGGACAGGAAATCAGTCTATTTAATATCTAGTGATCTAGTAGCCTTAGCAATCCCTGACACTATTGTTAAAGCGAATCTATAGAATTTGCTGTATACAATTGTCACTGGTCTCTGTTAATATAAAGTAATTTCGATGAGTTTCAATAAAACACAGTCAGTGATCTCTCTTCAATTTCCTTTCACATTTTTTTTTTAAGTATTATTTTTAATATTTAAACCGCCAACGTAAATAATGGTATTAATTACTTTATTTTCTTCCTTTGTGTGCTGTATCTCTTCATCGTTTGGGCGATCACGGCTCTCCACAACTTTCTATCTATTTAACAGTTCTCTCTTTCCTATCCTTGTTTTACCTACCTTTTACAAAAGCGTATTAATTACAGAAAATTGCGTACAATTCAACCTCAAGAATTTTAGCTCAAAATCCTGTGTTAGTCAGTCAGTGATGTGGCATACGTCATACACGCTTAGGTGATCATGAGTCTTTCGATACATGACTGACGAGGCAGATTTTTTTCCCCACAGTAGGTTGCCATTTCTTTCTACGGTAGACCAGCTGCCATCCAATGCTATAGAACCCAATCTGTCTTGTTATTTACCCATAACTGAGGGGGTGGGGAAGAAGACGAGGATTCATATCTTTCCCAAGTGTATTAGTATGTAAGTGCATGTAATGGATCCGACTCTATTTCCTCAATCCGCGTTGCTATCCATTACTTCCCCGCCACCGACCGTATAGTTCACCCCTAAACATACACTAGTCTACCATTGACTCCGTTATACTTTCGACACTCAGTTCTTTAACTGTAATTAATATAAATTGTGCGAATGACACGCAAACTATACCTAGTCACTGGATGACAGCCTGACTTAAACGCTGCATTGGTCAGTGTTTACACTTAGTATATATATATATATATATATATATATATATATATATATATATTAGTACAGTGTAACCCGGATATAAGAGACCCGGATATAAGCTAAACCCGGATATAAGAGAGATTTTCTCAGGTCCAAAATTAGAGCCTGTGTTAATGTATATAAATTAGACCAAACCCGAATATAAGAGAAACCCGGATATAAGAGAATTCTTCTCCGGTCCCGACAACTCTCTTATATCCGGGTTACACGGTATATATATATATATATATATATATATATATATATATATATATCGCTGGGCGCGATGTGTACTGTAGCGTTAATAGAATAATGAATTTATGTTATCATTTTATTATTTTATATTAATTTCTGTGTTAATAAGCCAAATATATTCACCAAACGCAAGTTTTTAGCGATATATTTGTGGTACCCTGCTGGACGTACAGTAAGTGGTGTACAGCAATGCTTAGGAGTGCTGGGTCACTTGTATACAACTCCCTGGTAAAGATTTGCATTTTATACCCGTGTGACGTCGTCCCCTGGTCGCAGCGCCAACCGTGTCGTTCTATCCCAGTCTACGACGGCACCAACTGTGACGTCCTACTTTGATTCCCAGTCTGCCTACCCACGTTGTGAATTGCTCTAGGCAGAGGAAATCAATCAGTCATCGGGGCCGTACTGCAAACCGAGTCCAGCGGGGGTGATACCACAAAAAATACGCATAAAAGGCAATAAAATGAAAACTCAAAAGTTCAAAGTATCAAAGAAAAAGGTAACAAACTTTATGTCTAGTTGTTCGTTACATAGGACTGCATCTATCTCCCGACCCGTTCTTATGGATTGTGACACGTCGTTTTCCGCTAGGCAAGTTTTAACACTTCAAGTCGTCTGCTCTTTAAGAAATTGGTGTTTCGGTGGGTCTTTGGACGAAAGTCAACAGAAAAACTTATTTCGCTGATCTGGATCTAAGTCGCTCTTCAGAATAATTGTTCTTGGTTTGAAGATGTGGGTCCGGAAAATGTGCGGGAATCCTGGTCAGCTATCTGCGAGGCTTGCCTCAACCGGAGACTGACGCTGGGAACTGCTGGGACTCGACTCATTTCTGCTCGTTGTGGCTTTGTTTATATGGGCGCCGACCAAAACCGGGGTGAGTTTGTCGGCGCCGGGGGGTTCCTCGATAATTCTAAATACATATCCACCTCTCTGGTTATGAATTCCCACCTTTTTCCATTTTGAGGAACCTTTCCTCACACCCACCTTCTCATCATACTTCAGAGGGGCGTGAACTGCCCTCCCCACATCTTCGTGGCAACCTCTCTTACTCATTCTTCACATAGGCGGCAACAGCCTCCCTCGTGCATCACGTGATCACCACTCGACCAATGATGTCCCAGTCGGGCGTGGACGAATCTGCGGCTTTGTTTCAGGAAGAAAAAAATATCTTGCTTAGAAAAAAAATACCTCTTCTATTTCCCTTTCCTTCCCCTTAATGGTTTATCATTTCTCCAGCCGCGAACGGGACAATATGACAATGGCGGTCATAACTCTTGTTCTACACGTGTTTTACGTCAGGTATTTTATCGCTAATTATCAGAATGTGTGGTATTCTTGACATGGTCTCAAAAAGGAACATCTCCAAAGTTCCAGTCCGTCAGTCGCCTCGAAGAAAGAAAGAAAACACATTCATTTCCTTCGGTACAAATTCCTGATAACAAAATTTTATTATCGCAGGCCAAGGATGCTCGTGGGTGGTTTTTAATTTTTCATATCTGTCCAAGTCCTTTTTTAGTTGTCTGTTTTTCGTCACTTAACGAAATAACATTTTCATTTGAATTTTTCTTTCTTTCTCTGGCCAGCCGGTCTGTAGTTGATAATAAGTTGTCTTCCCGTACCAATAGTTCGTTTTCATATCATTAGATAACACAGCCGATACCAAAATATATCTGATTCTTTCCTTCTTTCCCTTTCTTTTTACTCAGAATTTCCCTGTCATTGTAATGACACTCTTTCGCCATTTGTTACTTATCAAAATGTCCTTTTATCCATTGTCTCTTTGCTGTTTGTGTGTTCTTGCTTATCACTCACGATTGGGTTCTTAGCCTCTCCTTTCCTTCTTTTCTTTCCTTTCCCTTTTTGCCTCGTTAAATGGTGCCACACCCGTCATATGAGTCGACCCCTAGTTTTGGAAAGAATTTTTAGTCATTAAAACTTGACGTTTACGCCGCAATTTACGGTACACCACTTGCTGTTTCCATCCACCTTTCTTTCCTTGAATAAGATCTGTGAGTATCAAATTCTACAAGCCATCTGTCCTCATTAAGTATCTCAGAATTTTCAATCATCTTTCTCTGATTTCAAGTAAATGGCTCTTTTTGTATCTTTTTTTACTTAGAATTATCTTGTTCCTATTTGGACTGCTAGCCATTGCGCATTCTCTCTTCTTACAACTAAGCATTTGTCATCTATGTATATTGGTGAGATGAAGTATTGTGTAATATTTAAACTATTTACATAGTTCCAACTATTGTCCTCGTTTTTACTACCATACTCACAATGTTTAGACCATTGTACACTCCGGGCTTCTTCAAATGTTATTTTCCTCCTGGGTATGACGATAAACTACATCCGCGTCCTGGGTACGGCGATAAACTACATCCAACAGCAAGGCCTCAGATAATGTTTTCGGAACAATAATGTTGCCAGCTATACGTTTTTTTGTAAAAGATAATGTTTCCAGCTATACGTTTTTTATTCCATACGAAATAGTCATTTAAAATTCATATAAACTGGATTTGGCATTAAATAACCCAAATGGTGGTTGATATGCCATAAAACCCAAACGGTGGTTGATATGCCATAAAACCCAAACAAACAAACAAACAAACAATCAAATGTTATTTCTTGGAATTTCAAACCGAAAGCAAAGAGTTATCAAGGGGAATTAACTAAAACTGAGATACACAAAGGCATGGCACGTGGAATTAGAACAATCTACCCCACCTATACGAAATAAAGAGTTCGTTTCGAAATAAACAAAAAAGAATACTCAAAGAAGACAGAAGCGCACAACAGCCATAAAGCCGCAATAAAGATGAGGACAACGGTCCGAACAATGGAAACAGTGTAAATAATATTTTCTTTCTTTGCACTTCCGTTTACTGCCTTGTCCAGCTATTCCTACAGGATTTTTTTTCTGAGTCGGCAGATTTTTTTTCTGTCATGTTTCTAAGATTCTGTCAACCAGAATAGGATTACTCCAAGCCTTCTTTCTTCATTACGTGTTGCAGAAATTTTCTTTTCTTTTCTTTCTGATTCCAAGTGAAAAACATCCATTTTGTTTCAATTTGCATTAATAGTTCCACGACTTCCCTTGGCATCTATGAGGAAACTGTCTAGCATTCACTGCCATGTAGGATTGATATTACATAGCAATTCGAAACATGTCTTTTGTTTCTGACGAATTTTCCTGATTATTAATGCTTTAGTTAGCATTTCGAAGGCAATTTTCGTAATTCAATTGCCCCTTCGGACATCTCTCTGATGGTTTCTTCACATAACTCTTTAAAAACCAAATTCGCAAAAGTGGTACATTGGGTATTAAGAATTAATTTTTATTGTCCTTATTCGTCAATTTATTTATTTTTTCTATAGTTCTGCTATAGATTAGAATATCGTCGATAATTGGTTCGATTCTTTGAATATTTTTGAATACTTCTGACATTTCTCTTTGAAAGATTTCCAAAGCTGATGTTATAACAAAAGATCATCTTTTAAAGGGGTAACTTCCAAAAGGAGCTAAAAAAGTTGTGAGTAGTAGAAATTTGGTAGAATCCGCTGGTAGCATCTAATTTAGAAAAAGAAAAGTTTAGTTAAGGCGAAATGTTATGTAAATTGTGTAACATGTAATATTCGCTTATCACTTCTAGTTTCAGCGTCTTAAAATCTACAGATATTCAGACATTTCCGTTTCTTTTTATGACTTGTGCTATAGGCGCCCAGCAATCAGTTGGTTCAGTAACCTTTTCAATAATTCCGTCGTTTTCCATTCTTTTCAATTCTTCCTTCACCTTTGGTAAAATAGTGAATGGCATTCTTCTATCTATTGCTAGACAATAGGGTGAAACGTCTTTTTTCAGAACTATTTTCTCTGTTCATACACCGTCCGGCTACAAATGAAGTTTCCTGTTTTATTTTGTCTAAATGTTTCATGTAACAACTATTTTAATTATTTTTTTAATTTTTAAAAACAAGTTTGCCAACCTAGAACCTAATTTGCATGGAAATTCAACCCCTATACCTAAGATTTCTAACTCTACAAATTACAGTCACTCCTCAAAATCCACTTAAGCCATTTCCGCCTACTGGTCTAGAAGCACCTAAGCCTATCCAAGTGCAAGTAACAAGATTGTATCCATCTGCGGCTTACTAGGCCTGTCGCGTGGTATGCAGTACCTGCTATTACCAAACGGTTACCCTTCTGAATACGGAACACGATCAACGTTGCTTAAGATCGGTGATCGGACGATGCAACTACAATAAGGAAGGCTCGGAAAACAAAATAAAACTTAATAAACGCATAGCAAGATATAATACGATATGTGTGCTTGAAAATTTCTCGATCGACACATTTTTTAAAAATCAATCTTCTGATTTTTGTTCAATTAAAATTCTCAATTTGGGGACTGGGTAGGCCGAAAACTAGGCACACCTAACAGACAGGCGTTTCATTGAATAATACAGACATATGGCTATTTAATATATAAGTAGTAATCCGTTGGTATAATCCAGCCGAATTCTATTAACACAATATAGAATTTGAAATATGTTAAAACTGACACACAAAAAGAGCGCTTACTGTTTATTTTCATTAATTTTCATTTTCATCAATCTCGAACACCAGGAAATTGAAAGCTCTAATAATTTTCTTTTGCGGTTCCATAGTTAGTGGACCATTGTTATTACAGAAATAAATCAGTCCATCGTCCCTATATAGCCCTGTCTGCTTTGGATCTATGATTCTACTAAGGATATTAAGAAGGTAAAGGCCCATAAGGTCAGCTAACTGGGCTGAATGATACGCTCCCATAGGAACATAAAAATCGTCACCCTTGAAATTAATGAAGATGGCTTTCTTTTTTGTAATTAATGTTATTGAACCATTTAATGCTATCAAAGAAATCTTTCCAAAGATTGGCCACCAATAACATTTTTCTTTGCTCTCTAACACGCGTGCGCGCGCACGCACACACACACACACACACACACACACACACATTTTTTTTTTAATGCAAGGATCCTTCTAGGCTTGCTAGCGATAAGTTAGCGAATATCATCTTGAGGGATATCTTGCCATGTTCGATGCAATAATCCTAAAAGTTCGGGCTTAGAAGATGGCTTCCTGTTCTTTTTGTGGAGTTTTCGATCTAATATGCCCCAAAGATGTTCAATAGAGTTAATATCCGGGGACTGACTTGGCCATGGAAGTTTATTGATCCCATTTTGTCTCAACCAATGTTGCGTTGCTTGAGCAGTGTGACATGGAGCTCCATCTTCCATAAATAGGGAGTCAACTTTGCTCATTCTACGACTTGAGAATATTGGAAAGATCCCTTTCTTTAATATAGAAACATATTTGGTTGAATTAATGTTTCTTTCACACTCCACAAGCTCTGAGCGACCATCACTCCAAATTGCACCCCATACCATTACTGAAAGGCCCCCATGTTTCACCGTTGGCTGCAGTCTTTTAAAATCAAACTGTTGACTACAGAGTCTCCATACCCATACTCTTCCACTGTTGGAAAATAATGCGAATCTTGACTCATCAAAGAAAATGACAGTGGTCCAAAAGGTCTCTCCACCATCCCATGAGCCCAATTCTTTCTGCGTTTGATATTAGCTGGACGGAGAAGTAGTTTCCTTCTCGCAGCCCTGCCATAGTAGCCCAGCTTGTGAAGACAACTGACAGCTGTTCTGGGACTGACATAAACTTGTGTTGCTATATCAGAGGACTTGCAACATGGATCCTGTTCAATATTTCTTTCGACAAGACGCATGGTTTTTTCAGATGGCCTAGGGCGGTCTGGATGAGGTTTTGTGTACTTTTTACCCTCTCTGATGAATTGTACGATCACTCTATTAATAGTAGAAAGGGGTATTGAAAGATTTTCAGATATTTTTCTTTGACTAAGACAACTTTCATGTTGGTCCACGATACGTCCTTGCTGAAATTCGGTTAGGTTTGATGCTCCTTTGGTTCGTGGCATGTTCCAGTATTGTTATCTGCAATTTTAATCAAATAATCTAAGTTAATTTCTCTTGCTTATTAAAAAAAATCAGAAATAAAATTTATCTTGGTGTCTATTCAATTCTGTCATCTCTCTCTCTCTCTCTCTCTCTCTCTCTCTCTCTATATATATATATATATATATATATATATATATATATATATATATATAATTCATTTTAGGTCATTAAAACATGTTAAAAATAGCTACACATTTACAAATATGATTCTCACCATAAATGTGTCTCTTCAAGCGATGTTAAACTACTGCCGAGTGAAAGATTAGTATAATTTCAATTTTAAAATTAGATTAATCTTTCACTTTTCATTGTAGTTTAACATCGCCTGAAGAGACACGTTTATGTTGTCGAAACATAACTGTATTTGTGTATCGATTTTTGACATGTTTAAAATCCTAAGATAAATAATAGTTAGCACCATTATGTAGTGAGCCCACTTTTAAATTAAGTGTTACATACATTGGAATCATACTCTTTTTGTTCTCATTTTATCTATCTATCTATCTATCTATATATATATATATATATATATATATATATATATATATATATATAGTGGGGGAAATAAATATTCGTACACATACAAATTTTTAATTTATTCTATTTCCAACTAATGAAAAAACAATTTTCATATAATTAACTTGTCATTTCAAGTGAAATCATTAAATTTGTTTCAAAAATATTTTGATATGGTGCGGCATTCATTTTACCATCTATTACTCATATGTTGCCAGTACCTTTTTCAGAAAAACATGTCCCAAACCATGATGCTGCCACCACCGAAATTCACTTTTGTGATCTGTGTTCTTTTGTTTGAAGACATCGCCATCTTTTCTCCATGCATGATTTCTAGAATTACCACCAAACAACACAATTTTGGTTTCGTCTGTCCGTAATACTCTTTCCCAATACGATTTTTCCTGATCCTTATATTCACGAAGTAATCTAAACCTGGCATCTGTGTATTTTCAATAGCAGTAGAGTTTTCCAAGGGGAGCGTGACTTTAGATTTTTCCAATGACTGTCATTGCTTATTGTCCTTTTGCTGAAACAGATTCTTGATGAAAGTAAATACCTGCAATTGTTTCCAAAATATTTTGATATGCTGCGGCATCCATTCTACCGGGCTACTATATGTTGCCAGTAGCTTTTGCAGAAAATCATACCCAAATGCTACCACCACCAAATTTCACTATTAAATTTTGTCTAATTTGACGCATTAATTTTCTCGAAGGTCTTGCAGAAATCTATCGTGGAGCAACTGTTTTTCTTTGGAGCAACTGCAATTCTTTGGTCTTTAACAGTTTTGAGTTTTTTATACCTTGTAATGAATAAAATAATGGTAGAAAATGGAATATTCGGATTGTCTGAGATTTTCCTGTAATTTTTACCTTCTATCAAGAGCTTAACAATCAGTTCGTTTTGCGAATTTGTCAATTCTTTAACTTTTGCCATGGTGAAAACCTTCTTGCACGAATATCAATTACAGAATACTCTGTTTGTATATGAGAAATAACTACTGATAACATTATTGAACCATTCTAGGATATTCCCCTTGAATAATCTAGAGTATAAAAGAAATTTAAAATGTTTAAAATCTGAAATTTGTATTGTGCTAATATTGCTTCACCCATTAAAATGGTTAAAGTGGATTTATTTCTATTTAACGATTTCCTTTGTTGTTTTCTATGCATATCTAGTTATTATACATGTCTGTAGAGTTAATTATATGTACAGTTACATTTTTTAAGCATTTCACCCGTAGCAAGGCGGCAAGCCACCAAGGGGTTATAGAGGATTTGGAGCGAGAGCAGGTAGGAATGATAGAGGAAAGGATGAGGAGAAGGATAGGGGTTAGAGCAAGGTAACTGGAGATGTAGATTGACATTACATTTGAATAGTTGGAGGTTATAGCTATCAGGAAAACAGGAATAGGGAAGGGAGTTCCACAGGCGAGAGGTGCGAGCTATGAAGCTATTGGAGTAGAGGAGGCGGTTACATTTAACAGTTTCAACAGTAAAAGGGTGAGACCGAGATGCCAGCTTCGTAGGACGCTTGAATTCGCGAAGTCTGAGCAATTAGCATGAAAGTATTTGTAAAAAAAGACAGAGAGAGACGACGGCGCGTCTGTAAGAGAGAGAGACTGCAGACGAGATGCCAGATCAGGGACAATTATATTGCATATCCGTCTCTGGATCTTACCAAGAACCCCGAGGCAAACAGAAGGAGTTCCAGACCATATATGGCAGCAATACTCGATGCAAAGGCGAATGGTTGATTTGTAGATTTGAAGGATCGATTCCGGGGAGAAAAATTTCCTGGCGCGGCATAGGGAGCCAACTATCCTTGCAGTGGACGAAGCAACTAACGCAATATATTTGTTCCATCTCAGGCCAGTAGACAACGTGAGACCGAGCAGCCGCAGAGCGGCGCTCTCGGGAACTTGAGCGTCAGACATTCTAATGGGGATCATAACCCTAGAGCTTCGGAAGAAGACCAGCGTGCCAAACCCTATCAAACGCGTTGGAGATGTCTAGAGCCACGGCACGAGCTTCTCTGATATTCTGAAGAGCTTGGTAGACAATTTCAGTGATGGCCGTAAGCACATCAGCTGTAGATCGGGCAAAGTGGAAGCCATATTGCCTGTCTGAGAGCAGATTATGGGATGTAAGGTCGGTAAACATTTCGGCATTGATTAAAGCTTCGAAGACTTTGCCGAAGAGGGGAAGGAGACTGATAGGACGGTAATTGGAAGGTTTAGAGGGGTCGCCGGAGTTCTTAAAGACAGGAACAATCAATGAGGACTTCCAGCAGTCTGGAAAACAGGATTCCTTGAGGCAGTAGTTGTATAATTTGGAGAGGGCAGGCACCAGTTCAGGCGTACATTTCTTCAAGACAATGGCTGGTATCCCATCTCCACCACTAGCCTTGTGGGGGTCTAAGTTAGAGATAATGCCCAATACCAATGACGGGGTATATGCAAGTCGCTCAACAGAGCCTCAGTTCTAAGAGGAAAGTCGGGTATGGGTACGACGGAAGAGTCGAGCGTTGAATTAAAAGAAAATTTCCGTGCAAAGCATTCACCCTTGTCGGCAGAGGAGATCAAGACCTCAAACTGGTTGAACGAAGGAGGTATGCAGGGTTTGCTACTGTTTAGTACGCTCTTGCAGAGACGCCAATAATACTTGGAGCCGAATTTGCGAGAAGCAATACGTTCTTTCATTCGGGCAGCAAATAGTGATTTAGCTTCGTTGAGGACACGCTTACACTCGTACGGGCAGAGGCAAAGTGACGTCTATTGCAACCGGACATATCGCTACGATAGAGGTGGAAGAAGTGGTTCCTATGAGCAATGCCGTCTGAGCAAGCAGCAGAAAACCAGGGGAGGACCGCGATTTGACTTTAAATTTCCTTGAGGGGATGAAATCGTCGATTCCAGCTTTGACTCAGGCGGAGACCTCAGAAACACATTCTTGAACGGGGGGGGGCGTAAAGACAACATCCCAGGGGACATCGCGGAGGAAATCACGGAACGAGACTCAGCTCGTTGATAGCAGAAAGAGGTTCTAGAGGTAGGAGGGTCTTTGCAGAGGGTGGAGTTGAAGGAGATGTTGACCGACACTACAGCGTGATCGGAGATACCAAGAGGGCACAGCTGCGAGGCGCTACAAGACTCGGGGATGGAGGTAAAACACAAATCCAGAAGAGAGGCCTTACCGTCCCGTTTGTAGGCAAAAAGAGTGGTGAAGTCAACTATCTGCGTGAGGGATTGAGAGACTGAAAAAGTAAGTATTTGAATGCCAGCAAGGTCAGTAGTAGCATTTAAGCCACTTGGTATGATGGGCGTTAAAATCACCAAACACTAATATGTCAGCAAACGGATGGAGAGAGAGAGCCTTGTCTATGCTGGGAGAAATGCTATCGATTATTCCACAGTCTTGAGAGGATGGAGAGCGATAAAGGAAGAAGTGATAACTTAGGGCATTGAGAAGAGAAAACCGGAGACACAAGTACGAACAGTCTGGCGATTCGAAAGACAACTCTCTAGCCAGTGGGAGATGGTCCTTGACGTAAACACCACGGCTGTGCATGTGGGTTTGAGAGTCTTTTCTAAGGAGAGGGTGGTAACCGGGAATCGATAGATCAGAGAAAATTATGTTAATTTATAGAAAATTTGTATGTGTACAAATCTTCCCCCACTATATATCATTTTAATTTTAAAATCCGCAGGGCTTTTTAATTTTTTATGGCATCAGTTTCTAGTGGGATACTGGTTAGTTGGAGAAAGAAAGGGAGAGTGGATGCTATAGGGGACTTAGTGGGAGATATAGAAAGAAGAAGATACTGTTACTGGAATTAGATGCAGGTAGGAGAGCCTGGGTAGGGGAGGGAGGAGGAAACCGATGAGCTGACCTACATCCTAACGGTCACGCGGCCAAAGTTTAATTCGACGGGAATCCACGGAAATTAACGAAAATGTGAAAAAGCTATCAAGAGGTAACTTACATATAACTGACACACACACACACAGACACACACACACACGTATATATATATATATATATATATATATATATATATATATATATATATATATATATATATATATATATATGCATGTGTTACCACTGTTGATTTTTTTTCTTAAATCGCACAAAACTAAAACTGAAATTGGTTAAAAATTGGTTAAAAATTTAATTTCTCTAACGAGGGAATTAGAATAATAACCAAGCGTTCGGACGCGTAATGGAGGTCATGCTTCATCTCGCTAATGTTGATTTTGTTCTCGAGAAAATATATCATTTTCCTGATTTGGCTGTTTTCTTCAGCGAAACATACGAGAAAAAATATGTCCGTCTTGTTATAAATTCACACACACACACACACACACACACAGATTTTATTCACAGACACAGATTGCACACACACACACACACACACACACATACACACACACACACACACATATATATATATATATATATATATATATATATATGAATAAAGACAAAAGGAAACCGGATTTCCTGTGAATGATCTAAGGATTAAAAATTAAATTTTGAAGTTTTAAAATTCAAGCGTTTCCTACCTATGCAGAAATATAACCATCTTTCGACTGATTTTATTTACTTTCATTTTAGCATGCAACATCACCACCATTATCCAAATTTAACACCATTTTATTTAATCCCTTCCCCGACGTAGACGTGTATAAACTTTTTCACCGAAAGTGTCTTTTTTAGACATGAACGAATATATCCAAAACATAACGTCTAAAAACCAGCTACAAACGGGTTCATACGCCGATCTTTTGTCCTTTTGATGCCCCTCTGAGCTCGAAACGAGTCGAATTCTCAACTCACGTCTGGTAGAGATGTTAGCCACTGCTCGGATACTTCAAGATGCCTGAGTTTGTTTCGTTACCATTGTTAAAAACGAATAAAAAATCAGTCTGAATATTAAACGTTTTTCCCAAAATATTTGTCGAGAAGGGCTTAACATAGAAATCAAATGAAACACGTACCTTAAAAAATCAAACGTCGGAACCATCTAACTTATAAGAACGATCAAATGCAAATCGATTGGCACATTTAATAAATGAAAATTAATAATAAAAGCGGCCATTCACATGCTGAAAGAAATGACTGAATGAATAAAGACAGTAAGTACTAAACATATTCAGTAAAATACTCCTTAAATGTAAAACAAATACTGTGCTTCATTTAAAATCCATCGCACTACATATTATGATGCATGGTTACATAGATATTCAAGTTTGTGAAAATCGACAAAATAATGATCTCGAGTATGAGCGAAACTACCATATTATAATTTACATTTTGTCACATATTTCTCTGCTTATACACGAGAATATACGGTATTTGTCCTTGTTCTCCTATCCAAATATGACAAAGACAGATGTTCAGAAATTTCGCTTCAAAAACTTTACTTGGCAACACGGGCTACTCGCAGAAAAATGTTACACAAAAAGTAATTCAATAATGCCAGCATATTACTATTATATATATATATATATATATATATGGAATAAAAAAAGAAAAGAAAACTATACTTAGCAGACGCATTTTGTAATCTGACGGACTTTATCATAGCAAACAAATATTATTTCCCTGATTAGAGTTTTTTTCATCAGCGAAACATTAGGTAAATATATTTTTTTTTCTATCTTGATTAAGTCCGGCAGAATACAAAACGCGTTGGTTAAGTATAGTTTTTCCTCTTATATTTTTTACTTACACACACACACATTGCTGCTAAGTGTTATTCAATTATTTTTGATTTTTTATAATTTTCCTTTCCGGAGAGATTATATAGAATTTGTCTGAATATTTTTTTAAGTCCGAGAGCATTCGGCTATACTTTTAGCCATTATCAAGGATTATTGTTTTTTTTTTTTGTTGTTTTTTTTACATTGTACTGAAAGAATGGATTGTTTTATGTTTGTAAGAAGCTCAATTCGGCAAGATTTAAATGCACACGGGGACCTACCAAAATCCAATTTCAACATATTCGTTGATAATACAAATATAGCCTCACCCATATATAAAACAGCTAAAAATAATGGAAGCATTATTAATAATAATAAACAAAGAAAAAGTCAACAATCAGTAATATCAGCAATGAACACGGCCTCAATGTGTTGGCCGTGTTTGGAAAATGAAACATAATTCTAGATACATACATAAAACAATATATACATTCAGTTAAAAGTAAAACTGAAATCATCCTTGATAATTGCTAACAGTATAACCGAAAGCAATCCGAGATACAGAATATTTGAATATTTAATATGGGAGCTTCCGGTGCGAATGCTAAGCAGTTAAGGATGCGGTTTCTAAATTTTTAGTGGAGTGAATTACGTCATTGTGTTGTTTTTCTCACAGATGGTACGCAACTAACCTTATTATACTGTGCTGTCGACAATATCAAATAACGTGCGTGAGCGAAATTTAAAAAAAATAATAATGGCGACAATTTAAAGAACGCCATTTTATATTCTTAATTTCGCTCACACAATGACGTAATTCACTCCGCTAGATATTCGGATACCACATCCTGAACTTCTTGGCATTCGCACCGGAAGTGACGTTATATCTCCATTTATCTTCCCACAAGGCCTCAAACTCAACACGGATGCCTACATCAAATACTTTGAAGAGGTAGCGCTCTCCTGGCTCAAGGGTGATTGATGGAAGACCCTGTTTTTTGACAACAGGACTCTACAGCATGCCAAACAAGCAGAAAAATACAGTAATAGTTGTCATATAATTTCTATGACCACATCACCCCTTACATCTGGCCAGCTAACTCTACAGACTACAACTCCCTTGATTATTATTTGTGGGGGGCAGTTAAACGAGAGACTAACAAAACTCCATGTAACACCAAAGATAAACTGAAGGGAAGAACTATTGCAACATTTACCAACTTTAACGAAGGGACGGTGCAGAAGAGTTGCAGGATATTCCGAAGTTGTGTGAAGGCCGTGTTTGAAGCCAATGGATATTTTATTGAATAAATTTACTTTTTAGTATTTCAAGATATTTTTTGTGTAATTTTGGTATATATATATATATATATATATATATATATATATATATATTAGGTTGGTGCAAAAATAATGACGTAATAATGTCGTTTTTTGACGTATTTTTAACGTCAAAAAACGACATTATTACGTCATTATTTTTGCACCAACCTAATATATATATATATTCGGTTGGTGCAAAAATAATATCGTTTTTTGACGTTAAAAATAAGTCAAAAAGCGATATTATTTTTGCACCAACCTAATATATATATATATATATATATTTTAAATGAGATGACAGTATTATTTTTAATTTTTGCGTAATTTAGAGGACAATTAAAAGGACGTAAACTGTGACGGACAAGGAGAGTTTTATTAATTTTTATTTAATTTTTCCGGCATGAAAGTTGTTTGTGAATGAAAGTGCCGAGTTCGTCTCATTGTTGACGAGGCCTTGTGTGTCAGGCACCTCTCCACCACCATCGGCCTCTTCGTGTTTGGCAGCGGAGGCGCCCTGCTTAGTGTCTTTTCGGTGGTTGAGAGTCGCCCACTCGAGATCTGGCCATGCTAGAATTCAAACCACACGGTTAGCGTATGTCACACGGTCAAAATGTGGTGGGGTTTAACTAGCGGCATCAGAAACAGTCCCTCCCCACTTGGAGATGGCTGGGGAGGTGACCGAAAGCACTTGGGACATGAACAGTTTTTGTACTCCCTCACTCCCACCAAACGGCAAAATGTAAGAACGCTGGAAAAAAAACAAAAAAACCTTGCCCGTCATATATAACGAAATAACATATATATATGAAATGGTCAAAGTCCGACAAATATTTTAAGACATTTTTATGTTTAACATTCTCATTATTGATACAAATATTTAAGTAACTGTTCTGTTTGTAATAAACAACATTTACCGGCCTAAATGTCCGAGAAATTTTCACAGAAAATATTCGTCCTCCGACAGGATTCGAACCTGCATTCTATACGGAACCGTCATTTAGCTTGACGTGCCTTTACCGATTTGGCCACGAAAGAGTGTCCGGGAAGCAAGGTCGAATTTACTGTATTTAAACTTCAATCTTCCATGAATCTCTCACGTATATTCATGTCTGCTCATGACGTACCAAATGTAAACAAATGACGTCACACATTATTAAATGGACAAAGTCCGACAATTATTTTAAGACTTATATATATAATTATTTTTTTTTAAATTATAACATAAATATGTTATAAAATCACTACAAAAATAGCCATGTTGTTTCAACACCTCTGGTGTCTAATCAAGTGTTGACGTCGAAAGTCATTCAACATCATCACTTGATAAGACACCGGAGGTGTTGAAACAAAATGGCTATTTTTGTAGTGATTTTATAACATATTTATGTTATAATTTTTAAATAAATAATTATATCTGCTCTACTCTGTATTGAGCACTCTTTTAAGAATAGTAATTGTTGGTTATTGGAATTTATTCCGTATACACCAATCATACACTTGGGTATATATATATATATATATATATATATATATATATATATATCAATGCATGAGAAGAAAAGTTGTAAGAAAATATCTGAGACGAATGTAATTTGTGGGTATAGTTGTTTCCATCAAGATGTTATCATAATGAAAAGTGTCGTAGTTATTCTTTTCCTGTTCAATTTGAAAGCGCGAGGGCATATCCATTTGTTGAAATAGTATGGTCGAATATCTCACGTTTCTATTCTTAAAAGCTAATTCCCGATAACGGCCATTTTGTCTTCCAGAACAAGCACAGATTTTGGAGTAGCAATGCCTGGCTGTGTTCATCCTAAAATAGGAAAAATGATTGCTTCTTATCGATTAGCTGGTTACGATTTCTTGATGATTAGGATGTAGCAGATAATCTTACCTTACATTGAAAATCAATACTAGCGAGGCGAGGCGAGGCGTGGTGAGGTGAGGCGAGGAGAGGCGAGCCTCACTTGTAAACCTAACTGCGTTATTTGTAGCTTATGTTGTGGTATGGAAGTATTTAGGAACGTGGTGTTTTAGTAACGACGTATATTAGGTAGGAATGCATAAAAAAAAAAATGGAAAATAATAGGAAAGTTGTATAAACAAAGACAAATGTAATGAAGAAACAAAAAAAAAATGAAAACGAATGAAAAAAGGTAGAAAAATAAAAATAAATAAAAGTCAATAATATGTCGAAAGCATATACTTTTAAAAAAAATTTGCCTTGATCTATCCACTATCCTTCTCCTCATCCTTTCCTCTATCACTCCTATCTGATCTTGCTCCGAATCTTCTGTAACCCCTTGCGTCCTAGTGGCTTTCCGCCTTGCTTGGGGTGACACGCTTAAAAGAAAAATGTAAGTCGAGAACGACACTATTACGCGCGGGGTTACAGGGAGCTAAAATGCGAGAAATGACTGATAGGGAAGATTTAGGAAAGGACAAAAGATAAACAGGATTCAAGAAGATAGAAGATGAGGATTGACGTTACATTTTTGAAGATTGTAGCTACCAGTGAATCAAACGGAACTGAATCTCACAGGCGGGAAGTGCGAGAAGAGAAACTTTTGGAATAGAAGTGGCGGTTACATTTAATTATTTCAACAATAATAGGTGGGAATTAGATGCCAATCTATTAGGCTGGTGCAAAAATAATGTCGTTTTCTCACATATGTTACTATGTGAGAAAACGACATTATTTTTGCACCAACCTAATAGAAGCATGCTTTAATTCGCGTAGTCAAGGCAATGGAAAAAAACTCGTCAGTTGCTATGAATATATTTGAAGAAAAGCCATGGGAAAGACATGTCATGTCGGTGAGAATGTGACTAAAGTCGAGTTGCCAAGTTAGGATCGATTATTTTACAGATTCTTCTTTGGATTTTTTTCAAGAATCTCGAGATGAACAGCACCAAACCAAATATGGCAGCGTCCTGGGTATGACGATAAACTACATCTGCGTCCTTGGTATGACGATAAACTACGTCCAACAACAAGATTTCAGATAATGTTTTTGAAACAATAATGTTGCCAGCTATACGTTTTTGAAACAAAAATGTTGCCAGCTACACGTTTTTTTGAAACAATAATGTTGCCAGCTATACGTTTTTGAAAAAATAATAAATAATGTTGCCAGCTATGTTTGATAGTACTGCATATTTAATATATATATATATATATATATATATATATATATATATATATATATATATATTAATTTGGCATTAAATGACCCACAGTGGTTGATATGCCATAAAACCCAACCAACCAACCAACCAACCAACCAACCAAATATGGCAGCAGTATTCAATGCTCGGAGAAATGGTAGATTTTTAAAAACAAAGATATAAGAAAATTGTAAGGAAAAAAAATGAAAAAAAGAGCAAAAGGAAAATGGATTGACAGCATAAACAGAAGAATTAGGTAATTTTTTTTTCCGGCGCTGAAAATGACTAGATACTCAGTATGTTCAAAAGCAAAACCTGACAATGTGCAGATGACCCCTTTTTGTGTCTGGGCATTCAACACAAATGATGTAGTGTAGACTTAAGATCTGTGGTTGTTGCCAGAGCCGTGATAATAATTCACCGCTGTGCAGAAGGTTTCCTTCACCCACGCAAAAAATGACTAAGGTGATCCCAAGTTCGTGGATATCGGATGAGGTTTGAATAAGTGAGGTACTGGCTCTGTTACGTCTGCTTTCCAAAGATACGCTGTCCATGAATGAACATCTCGATATTTTACTAAGTTATATGGATAGACCTTGTCAGGTGCTCAGCTACGCAGAGACCTTATAAGCACATTAGATGGCGATCATAATAGTGTTTTTTTTTTGTTTTTTTTTGTTTATGTGCGTGAGTGAATGAGTGAGTGAAAGAAAGAGAGAGTGAAAGTGAGAGAGTGAAAATGAGAGAGGAAAATGCAGTGAAAACATTAAAATTAGGTAAAGTTTAGCATTGTTTAATCTGATTACACCAGGCAATGCAATAAAACCACTTAGGTGCTTGCTTTAACGAAGAGTAAAAGAGTGAGAAAATGTCTCTTGAGAAAGCAGACATAGTCGAGCCAATACCTCAATTTGGTTAAAACTCAGCGGGCATTAGGGGACCAGGATTGAAAAGAGACAGATGGCGGCGATTGGCGGTATATTTAAATCCTTAAAAATCGTACAGGGTGTTTCACAAAGAATCGTACAGGGTGTTAAACAAAGCAACGGCGTCTCAGGTCTTCCCTGTTTCCTTTATTATCTTTCTCTTGTCAAAAGCTGCCAATAAGAAAACTTGGCAGTCTTAAAATCGTCGAATTCAATCACATTTGAATGTAATGTATGTTTTGGCTTTTAATTTTTTTTCTCTTGATTATCTGCAATGCTTTCCTAGCTTTACTTGAACGTTTATATATATATATATATATATATATATATATATATATATATATATATATATATTTGCGTTTGTACTAAATCGCGTTAAAGTAATGTTAATTTGATTGGATTCGCAGCATTTAATGAAGATTTTTCTCGTTTTGGTGGTTGCTGAAGTGTATAAGTATAAGTCCATATATAAACTCATTCAAACTGCGTTAGCAGATCCTGCTAACGCAGTTTGAATGAGTTTATATATGGACTTATACTTGATTATTTTATTTTATTTTTTATGTATACATGTTGGTGCTGTGGCATCTGTGGGCCTCAGCTCGGCTCTCCAAATAAGTTATCTGAAAAAAAAAAAATTCTTTGAAATAATTTACCTGGAATTCTAGTTCAGGGTTGTATCATTTCTTTAAAAAAAAGTATTAGGAGTAGATAGACTCTCCTATCTCCCGCTTCATACTCTTCCCAATTCTCTTGAATAGTAGCAGAGTCTCATTCCTTTTTTCCTTTTTAGGCAGAGGTTCATGGTTCCTTTTCTCTTTTCAGGCCTTACTTGTGATCACTCAGGAAGTGTAGGTGTGGTTGATATGCGTAAATGGTGGCAACGTCACTTCATACTGAGGTTACAGGGTTAGCAGTTTTCTGGTTTTCTTTTTTCGAGTTCTAGTTAGGAGCTCGAACTCATGTGTAGCTCTGATCAACAGGTGCATAATATCGGGGGCCTTGTAGTGCCATGTCGCGCATGGAAGGGTGTCCATGCAAGTACCTCCAGTGGGAAACCCCGAGGCTAAACCATGTTGCTCTCTGTGCCAATTCCCTTCCTGAACATGGTACATTATACCGCTACTCCTACTTCATGCCTTTAAATAAAGAAAGACTTAAATCAGCTCAACAAAAAACACCTAAACGTCTTAACCTTTCTTTCTCCAAAATTACTGGTATTCATACCAACTCCTGCAGTGTGTAATCATTCCCCTCCTAAAAGTCTCAAGACATCCTAGCTCTCTGCGAAACTAATCTTAACTCTTCAATCCCCTAACCTGATTTCTTGATTCCTGCTACCACTCTACCTTAGAAAGGACTTTAAAGTCCATATGCATGGCCTGATAGTTTATGTTCACGAACATCACCCGTTAACTAGGGAACTCCCCCTTGAATCTCCAGAGTATTTGTACATGTTTCTCTGTCTCTACTTAACTCAATCAGCTATCTCTTCTTTCACTACTGTTCTTTTTCCTCTTAAGAATGTTGCGTGTTAGATAGTATTTCCAATAATATACACTAGGTCATCTCCCAATCCCCGTTTGTCAATATATTCGTGTTCAATTACTTTAATGCCGACCATACCAGGTGGCTCAAACACTTTGTCACTGACCTCACTGGCATTCAAGCGCAAAGCCCTCAGTCCCTCAATCTCTCATTCAAGTGTTTGACTTCCCATCGCGTTTCCCCAGTAATCCTAACGACACACATTTCTTTTCGGTTTCTTTTTTTTATCTCTATTTCTGACTCTTGCCGTATCATAGAGCTCTGCCCTATTGGCAACGCTAGTCTCCAGATCATTCGCGCATGTTTCTCCGTCTCTCTCTATTTATCTCTTCTTTCTTTACCGTTACCCTTGATCTCAAGACTGTTGCATGCGAGATGGTATAGCTGATAATATAGACAAGGCTACTTCCTTACATCCGTCTGCAAATCTATTCGTGTTCGGCGACTTTAATTGTTTTAATTGTTAACCATGTTCACCATAGTCTATGAATATAGAATACAGCGCAGTACGTAATCTGTTCAATGAAACAACTTTAAAGATTAACATTCACGAGTCAGACACTCTAGTGAATCCGACTATATCGCCAATATCACCAGCAGCTGTTCCGTAATTCTTCAGTTTTCGATATCAAAGGCTTGCAGTGAATATTCGGAAAAAAAAACATGGCCGCCTTTATACACGTCGCATTGAATATTTTGAGCCTTTTGATTGGTTAAGCCTTCTATTGGTGAACTATAAAATGAGTCAGCTCATTTTGGCTGGCTCACTAGTACACCAGGGTACCCAAAAACTAACAACACTAATGCCCACCATACCATATGGCTTATATACTCTGTCACTGACCTCGTTGTCATTCAAGCCCTTAACTTCTCTATCTCTCACGCAAGTGGTTGAATCCCCTACGCGTCTCCCCAGTAATTCTTACACACATTTCTTCGCGATCTCTTTTTTACCTCTATCCCTGACACTTAACGTACTACGCAGCTCTGCCTTCTTGGCAACTCTGAACATGTAGTAGCTTCTGTAAACCTTTCCTTCCGCTTCTCCACCAGCCAAGAACCCTCCTACCAACAGAATATCTTTCTTTTATCAACGAGAAGATTGAGACTTCTTCCATGATTTCCTTCCTGTCGTCCCTTGAAATTAAGTTTTTAATCATCCTGTTCAAAAATGCGCGTCTGAGGTCTCCTCTTGGAGGAAAACTAGCATCGATGGTTTCATCCCAACAAAGAAATACCAAATTAAACCGCGTTCATCTCTTTGGTTCTCACCTGCATGCTCAGCTGCTATAGCCCACAAGAATCACTTATTCTGGCTGTATCACAGTAACACGTCTGATTCCAACAGCCGTCTCTTTGTTTCTGCTCGTAAAGATTGCAAGCGTGTCCTCAATGAAGCGAAGTTACTGTCTGCTAATAGAAGGAAACAACGTATAGCATATCGCAAGTTCAGTTCCAGACATTATTGACGGCTCTGCAAGAGTGTGCTGAGCAACATTAAATCCTCAATACCTTTTCTATTCAAACAATTCGAAGTCCTGAATACTCTGCTCTGAAATTCTCTTCCAACTCAACACCCGATTCATCTGTAGTACCCACACATGATTTCCTACTAGAACAGAGGCTCTACTGGGTGATATGCGTATAAACCCGTCACTGCTCTCTGACATCATTTCTAAATTAGACTCCCATAAGGCAAGTGGAGGAGACGGGATTCCATCCGTCGTCCTAAAGAAATGTGCCCCCTACCCCGCCGAGCTGGGTCCAGTTCTCTCCAAAATCTACAACTATTGCTTTGTTACTTCCTCGCTTATTCAAAGTCTTCTGCAATTCCTGTTTTTAATTAATCTGCAGAACCTTCTAAGCAGTAACTATCGCTCTATTAGTCTCCTACCACTTTTCGGCAAATTATTTGAATCTCTAATCAATGCTAAAGTTGTTAAGCATCTTACATCTTACGACCTGCTCAATGACAAACAATATGGATTCCGTTTTGCCCGGTCTACACTGACATGATTACGGCAATAACTGAATATGTATATCAAGCTCATGATAATAATGTTGGATCTCGAGCTTTGGCTCTAGATATCTCAAAGCCGTTTGACAGAATTTAGCATGCAAGTCTATGTAATATTTAGGGCTAGCGTATTATAGGACGGTGTATTTGATTTAATTCAATCATTCCTGACAAACTGAGAAATGAAAGTCGTATTGAACGGGCTTGCATCCAAATCATTTCAAACGAACGCGGGTGACCCCAAGGCTGTATCCTGTGCCCTACGCTGTTTCTAATCTTCATCATTGATCTTCTTGATATTATCATTTCTCAAATTTATGGAGATGGCACTACCATTTATTACTGTTTCGATAGCAAATCCGTTTGAGCTGACAAAGTGAACCTGACCGGTGCTCTTGAATAGGACCTTCAATCACTGGTTAACTGGGACAGTAAATAGTTTGTAAATTTTAATACCTCCCAAACTAAACTTCTCTCATTTAACCACGCCAGAAAGGCTTACCTGCCCGCCATCAGCATGGCTGATGCATGACCGCAGGAGAGCATCTCACTCCGCCTTCTTGGCATACGTTTTCAACTGACTTCAAGTCGAACAGCTACATTGAATCAATAGCTGCATCTACTGCAAGGTTAGTTGGTTCATTGTGTCGTGCCAGAAGGTTTTTCTCGTCAGAGTTCATCTTGCACGTCTACAAATCTATAATTTGTCCGTGCATTGAATACTGCTGCTATATCTGGTACGGTGCTGTTCATCTCGATGTTCTTGACATAATCCAAAGAATGATCTACAATCGATCCTGACTTAGCATCACGACTTCAGTCAATTTCTGAACAGCATATATGGCTTTCGTCTGTCTTTTATACAAATATTTTCATGGCTACTTCTCTGACAACCTTTTTTTCATGGTGTCCTGACTACATGAATTTAAGCGTGCAACACGATTTGCACTTAGGTCCCACCCATTTACTGTTGAAACAGTTAAATGTAACCGCCAATTCTACACTAACAGTTTCTCGCACTTCCCGACAGTGTAAATGCCTTTCGCTTACTTGCTTCCCTGATAACCACATTATTCAAAGATTTAAATCCAGAGTCAATCGACATCTTCTATCGTCTTGAGCCCCGTTCATCTTTTATCTTCTCATCAACTTCTCTATACCCAGTATTTTCTCTCACTTTCAATCTCTGTAACAACCTGCGCCCAAGTGACCCTCTCCCCTTGCTTGGGGCGAAATGATTAAAAAGAAAACTGGGAAATATTAGGTTGGTGCAAAAATAATGACGTAATAATGTCATTTTTTTTACGTTAAAAATACGTCAAAAAACGACATTATTACGTCATTATTTTTGCACCAACCTAATAGGTAACATTTTGATCTATTTAACCGAATATAGTGAAATCATGCCTTGGACGATAGAGCAGAAGATCTTTTGTGTGGAGATATATTACGAAACTAGATCTCTTTAGATTATTCCGGCAAGATATAGAAGGAATTTCAATTTCACCATATTTCTAAACAGAAGTCAGATTTTCAAGTTAGTCAATATATTTGAAAACCATGTCACTTGTGAAGATCGTAGGGCAACAGGTTCCTCACCCCGAGGAATGTGTGTGCGATATCACCAACTTTGCACGCCGCATTCAACAGTGTCTTCAATTGAACGGCGGACATCTGGAGCATATATTCAAGGGTTCCTCTAGACATTTTTCGTTCATGTTTGAGACAAAATGGCTGTAAATCCGAAAATGTTATCCTCTTACCTTTCAATAAATGTAATTTCCTTTACTTTATCATTTGTGGTCCTCGATTAATCATCATAATCGTATCATCGTCATCGTCCTATCATCATCATTGTAGTCTTTTTATCGGCGTCGCATCATCATCTGTCGAATGATCTAATGTTGTTATAGGGTACCTACGCAGCAGCTGAGTACCTGACCAGTTCTCTCTATATATCATTCATGCACAGCGTGTCTTGTGCAAGCAGACCTAGCAGACACCCTTTGTGAAACGTCAGCCGATGTCCTCCAAATTGGGTTCACCTTGGACATGCACAGGTGGCGGTTCATTGCGTGGGTGGTAGGAACATCATTCACTTTTATAGATCATGCAAAAGCGTTTGATAAACTACGTCAAAAAGAAGTGTTGGAACTGCTAGGTAATCTTGACATATTTGGGAATGATGTTAGAATAATGGAGAACATAAACCGCCTGTATCTGAATAGGAACATTTATTCATTAAATATACAAAAAAAAAATAGAAATGGGTATAAGACAAGGGTGTGCCTTCTCAACGGACTTATTCAACGTATACAGCGAGGTGATTCTGTGATAATTAAAAGTTCTACCACGGTTCAAAATTGGTGAGCAAAATCTTAACAACACAAGATATACAGATGACAGTGTTAATAGCAAAGAGAGAAAGGAAAACTACAATCATGTCTTCAGAAGGTGGTGAATAAAAGAAGAAAGACCGAAAATTGAATTGCAAGAATGCATAGTTGTTAACAAATGTACAGGTCCAATATGCAAATTGCAACACGTAGAACAATTTAAATATCTGGGAAGTGTTTTAATCAGATGATAGAAAGCGCGACACTGAAATCCAAATCGCATTTGGTTTTGTGAAAGATGCCTTCCAAAAATCTAAGCAAAGTATTAAGAAACAGAAAAAAGAATATTGAACTATTACGTAATATCAGTCTCCCTATATGACATTGAATCGCGTCATAAATGAAGAAGGACTTGAAACAACAGAAATGTGGCTGTACAGAAGGATGCTGAGAATACCATGAACGGAATATGTGAGCAACAACGAAGAGAGAGCTGAAATTCTTGGACACATTAATAGTCTCACGACAGACTGAAGCCAAGAGAGACAGATAAAAACAATGTATAATCTACCAAGCCTGCCTGAGTAAATGAATGGCGGGACAAAATTTAGGTGTGATAACAAAAAGACAAAATTTATTAAGTGCTACAAAGGACATAAAATTGTGGAGAGCTATGCTCGCTAATATCTTCAAAGGTCCCGGCACATAGAAGAAAGACAGTCTACACTATACATATAAAAAGTTCTGGCCTTGTGTCAGACTAAGTCATACTTAAAATAAGCGCCTCACTGTAAGAGTAATGGTTAGAAATTGCGTTTCACAGAGTATTTCTATTGAATAGTCAACGTTTGGTTTTCTTTAGAAACCATGTACCAGACTAATGTAATCATTACAGTAAGGAAAAAGCATGAAAGTCTAAAATGAAAGTGAAAGTAGAACAAAATTCAAAGGGAAAATGAAAGCAATATGCTGTGCAAATGAAATCTGAAATTTATTTGAACAGTGATAAAGAAATGAATGTATAATACACAAAAAATAAAAAGGTGAGAAACGGATGATGTGAAACCATGGAAGGAAACAAAATAAAGGAAACAAAAATACTTGAACGATACGAGCTAAGAAAAAAAAATCTATTCCTATCTACAATGGCGTCGAACTAATTTTACTCAAGAATTCGCCTATTGATGCTGAAGTACTGTATAAATATTTAAAAAGACATTGTATATGAAAACTGGCTTTAAGATATAATCATGTTAAAATCCAAGCAAAAACAAATAATCATTGGTTGCCTTTTTAATAAGCGTGCTTCCAATCACGTCATTCCTCTCTAAACGGAATGAAAACAAAATATCGCGGTTCTTGTGCATAACACTTGTAGACAGATTGAAAGAGACACAAAGACGGTCATTGTGTAGGTCTTCAGATGAAGGTGAAATGTTCAAAAAGTTTCATCTCTGCCAACTATTGTTATCCTTAATACCATTAGTAAATGTTAAAAGATGTCAAAATCGCCACTATTCCGTTTGCCTTGGAAGAAACGAGAGGTTAGATGTCTACCAGCGAAAGACGGAAGTATCATAGGTGTTGATATCTTCTCAACGAATGGAATTTGTCAGACGCATAAGTACTAGTGATTCGATCACAAGATTTAAGGTCCTGATAGCTAAATCGATTGGCAGGACGACGTATGGCATTATTCAAATACAAAGTTAGAAAAAGAAATATAGCGAGCGGTAGACTGATAACAAATTTTAGTCGGGTATTCAGTCAGTTATAAGCCATGCGTAATGCACACTTAGGCGGTTATATCTTTTGATACATCAGTGATGAGGCATATTTTTCCCGAAGTAGGTTGCCATTTCTTTCTGCGGTAGACCAGTAATCATCTGAAGCTATAGAACCCGGTCTGTACTGCTATTTACCCATTAGGGTTTAGAAGAGGATTAATACCTTTCCCAAGTGTATTAGCACGTAAGTGAATGTAATGGATTCGACTAAAATTTGAACTCGGCTCTGCGATTCCTTAACTCGAGCCGCTATCCATTACTCCACCGTGATTACAAACCTAGAAACGTACGATTTGCTAGTGTACAAAGTTTGCTTGAGAAAAGTCTTCGCACCCTATTTTGGCTATAACTCAGAAATTGACGTCTTGTATCCAGAAAGAATTCCTAAATAATTTCGATACACCCCTCTGCATGCATCTGTATCCGGGTGACTGATGCTGCTGTTGCTACTAAATCTTATACCATGAAAGCGTTGAGTTGGAACGTCCTGTAGCGCCAGATTGATCTGATGGCAGTTCTGGCGGACGACGTCCTTCCAGCGGCTTTGTGATCTGCAGATGCCGACATCGCAGACTTGAGAAACGGTAGGTGATTCGGGTGGTAATCTTAGGACGTAACCGAGCCAGCGAACACATCACTGAGCGATGGTGCGGGGGATGCTCCGCTCGCCGGTCTTCTGGAAGAGCTCCTCATTGGACACAAGATCGCATCTGTGTGTCCATTTGAGGGTCCTGTGGACAAGGACGCAAAGCCATGAACGCGATAGTCGCGTGGCTTGCTGAGACGACACGTCTCGGTGCTGCATAATAGCCCAGATAGGGTAGTGGCATTGTAAATTCGTAACGTGATGCGTCAGGAGATGCCGTGTCGCCGCCATAGTCATCTCCGAATATGATTGATGCGAATTAGCTAAAATAGATTGACGCATTTTTTTTTTTTTTTTTTTTTTTCGTATGGAAACAGGTTTTACTCGGCAATTACTTAATAATAATAAAGAGATAATCATAATAATACATTGCGGTTACCAGCCAAAAATTCAGTATACGAAACCACAGCTTTTATCGAGTGCATATCTTTCTCACTCGCATTACTAGGTAATATATACATAGATAAGTTATTGGTTGTTTATTACGGCTTATCAAATTTTTTACAAGTTTGTTAAAACCAGATTTTTTTTTTATTTTAAGAAGTTTTGGAGATAATGATTTTCTGTTACAAGTCCTACTAATTAAAACATCTGACGGAGAATATGTCGATTCATATCTTCCGTATATACGCTATGTCAAAACTTGATGTATTGTGAATTTTCCAGCAAAAAATCAGTGTAATATTCCTTCATAGTTGAGGTTAATCATAATACAGACACACAAAGAGAAAACTACGATTTTATTACCTTTTATGTACCATCTACATTCAGGATGTGGTCGATCCTTGAAAATAAGAAAAGTTACGTTTTCTTATGATCAGTATTTTTTTATTGACTGATTCTTTTTTACGGCTTATTAATATTTAAAGCCAGAAAATATTTTTAGATTGTAAGACTTTTTTGAGAGATAATAATGATTTATTGATACAAGTGGTACTAATTAACCTATAGCTGAGGGGAGGGAGAAGGAGCAGATTCATAACTCTCTAAAGGGTATTAGCGCGTAAGAGAAAATAATGAACCCAACTGGACTTGGATCTCTCTTCTCAGATTTCCAATTTGAAGACGTTATTCATTACACCACCCACATATACAAACTTCCAGCAGATGGCATTATCATGCAGTCACCCAACTAGAAAGCGTATGAAAATAACCATATGAATTTATCGAACCATGGACTCAAAATGCGCCAAGAATTTGACTGGAACGACTCACAATCAGAACTGTAAAATCATAAGTGGAGTATTTCTTATTTTGTAAGAATATATATTAGGCAAATGAATGACAAAGTGGAAAAAATATGTATGACGTGTTTCATTCTCTAGAAAGACTTCAGCGGACTAAATAGATGTTTTTTTTTTTTTTTGTTTTTTTTTTTGATGAAATTATATATGTGTAGAGGAAAGGGGCAAATAAAAAACGCAAGCCTCGTTTATGTTTATGAACCGATAAGAAAAGCCGAAGATCTTGGAACAATGAAATTTATAGTTTTTAATATTTTTTTTATTTGTCAAATACGTCTTTGCGTGTACAATTTCATTCAATCCCTTATGCGTTTGCTTTTAATTTTATCACAATCATTATTAAGTAACCACATTACGAAAATTTTAATAAATTTGGAATATTTCTTTTGTTGACATTTCTAGAGATAAACGTCGTGTTTGCGCGCATAGAATATCCGCCTGATACCAATTCAGTCGGGTTTCGATCCTAGCTAGAGGCAACCGGATGTCTAGCCGCACTGATGAGCCGTGATACAGCGAAACAGTCTGTCTGTGGGTGACATTATATATATATATATATATATATATATATATATATATATATATATATATATATATATATATATATAAAGAGGTTACAGACAATTAAAGAGTATGAAAAACTTTATTGTGATGAAAGGACAATAAAAGAACAGTTTTTCTGTAAGTATATATATATATATATATATATATATATATATATATATGAAGAAAAATATACGGAAAAAACAAACAAAAATCTTAATATGCAATTATGCTGTTTTAATATTAATATAATGTCTACGTCGGACGTTTCGGTCTAATAGATCATCTTCAGGACATATATTAACATTAAAACATAATTGCATATTAGTATTTTTGTTTGTTTTTCCGTATATTTTTCTTCATACTGTCGGATTTATATCCATATATTTGCTTACACACACTCACACACACACACACACACACACACACACACACACATATATATATATATATATATATATATATATATATATATCAAGAGGTTACTGGCAATTAAAGTGTATGAAAAAGTTTAGTGTTGTGAAAGGACAATAAAAGTACAGTTTTCAATAAGACAGAAGAGGGCGACTGGCGTAGCAGTAATATATTTGAAAATTATATCTGAAAGGGAAGCAGAAAATCGGAAGTAAGTTCCACAGACGAGAAAATAAACTATTAGAATACAACAGGCGGTCGAATCTGGCTAGTCTAACAGTAAACCGTAGAGACCCATTTGAGTATCTAGTAGCATGCTTAAAGGCATGCAGTCGAGGCAATAAGATGGAAATATCAACAGGACAATTGCCATGAAAATATTCGTAGAAAAATCAGAGAGACGTCAGGTCCCGTTACGTCAACACGGGGAATTAACTGGAATTGGCTCGATTATATTATTGGGTTGGTGCAAAAATAATGACGTAATAATGTCATTTTTGACGTCATTTTAAACGTCAAAAGACGACCTTATTACGTCATTATTTTTGCACCAACCTAATACAAACTCTTTGAATTTTGTCAAGAAATTCGTGATATCCAGTAGGAGCACCAGACCAGATATGACAGAATTATTCAGTCCACGACGAATGGTACATTCATAAACCTGCAAGATGGACTTTGACAAAAAAAGTTTGTTGGTCGCGTTGGGTTTCCAAGTTGGTTGGTTGGTTTTGTTTAGTGGCATATCAACCAGGATGGGTTATTTAATGCCGAAAGTTAAATATTTTATAGTTGTATTTGTTGTGAGTACTCCCGGTCAAATGGTCGGCGCTTTTTCAATCCATGATTCGATAATTTCATATAGTTATATTCATGCCTTCAACAACAGATAAAATATATATATAGACACAAATATATATATATATATATATATATATATATATATATATATATATATATATATATATATATATACATATACAAATATATATAGACACAAATATATAGATATACAGATATACAAATATATATAGACACAAATATATAGATATATATATATATATACAAATATATATAGACACAAATATATAGATATATATATATATACAAATATATATAGACACAAATATATAGATATATATATATACAAATATATATATAGAAACAAATATATAGATATATATATATATATACAAATATATATAGACACAAATATATAGATATATATATATACAAATATATATAGACACAAATATATAGATATATATATATACAAATATATATAGACACAAATATATTGATATATATATATATACAAATATATATAGACACAAATATATATATATATACAAATATATATAGACACAAATATATAGATATATATATATATATACAAATATATATAGACACAAATATATAGATATATATATTTTGTCATTTTGCTATAAATAAGTGTTGTCGCTGAAACTACTATAAATATGTATTTTCATACTTTCATAGTATTTTGTTTTTGTTTGGGGTGTTCACTGTTTACCCATATCTGGAGCCCTAACAGGTGCTACCAACCCAGGTCAGGGTGAACCTGGGAACAACAGCAATACAGAGGTGGTTCCACACTCCTCAAAACCTCCAAATCAGATGCCTTGCTGCTGGATGTAGTTTATGGTCATACCCAGGACAACCAGGTGTATGTGTAGAAAATTTGAAAACATATTTAGTGCATATAGTAAGCGTTTATAAAATCAAATAAATATTTTGTAAGAATTAAGATAATCATTCTTTTCTGATTCCTGAAGAGCAAATAATCGCGAAACACCGAAACAGCATTACATAAGTATCGTGAACTTCCAATATTTTTTAATATTTTTTTTTCTTTGCTCAAGAAAGCTATTAAGCACTTCATATGTAGAAATTTTATTCGCCTTGACAGACGTTCAATTATATAATTTCACGTAAATCCGTAGGCATCGTTATTATTATTATATTACCTTTGGGTTTATATAGATTTGTATACATATACATTTTTAAGAATGTTACGTTAAACCCCAAAACAGCTCTAATATCATACGAAAGAGTCGAGTAGTAAGAATAGACAATGTTTAATCAAAGTTAGTTTAGTCTGTAAGAAACCTTCATGGAGTAGAAAGTTAAGAGATTACACTGCGAAAATGTTGAAACTTGTGAACTTGTGACAGCCTGTCTTCATTGAAAATCATTTTTACTAATAATCCCGTGTAGAAATAGTGTTCAAGTAGATGTAGTTTTTCTTTGCTCAAGAAAGCTATTGAACACTCCATAGGTATAAATTATGTTCGCCTTGACATACGTTGAATTATATAATATTACGTATATCCGTAGGTATTATTATTATTATTATTATTATTATTATTATTATTATTGTTCTTATTAGGTTGGTGCAAAAATAATGTCGTTTTCTTACATAGTAATATATGTGAGAAAACGACATTATTTGTGCAACAACGTAATATTATTATAACCATAAGGTATCGTATTTTCTAATAATCCCGTTTAAACATAGTGCTCCAGTAGACATAGTTGTTCTTTGCTTAAGAAAGCTATAGAACACTTCATAGGTATAAATTATGATCGCCTTGACATACGTTGAATTATATAATATTACGTATATCCGTAGGATTTATTATTATTATTATCATTATTATTATTATTTTACCTATGATTGTCTATAGATTTATATACATATAGATTTTTAAGAATATAACGTTAAATCCAAGACTTCCGAAACATCGCTAATGTCATACGGAAGGGTCGTGTAGTAAGTCCAGGTAATGTTTAATCTAGGTTAGTTTATTCTGTTAGAAATTTTAATGCAGTAGAAAGTCATTAAGAGATTAAACTGCGCAAATGTTGAAGCCTGTGAACTTGAGAGAGCGTGTCTCCATTGAAAATCAGCAATAGAAACGTTGGCCATTTTTCTAATAATTCAGTATACTAACAGGACATAGTGTTCCACAGATTAATTTTCTTTATTATCTTTTAATTTCCATTAATATAGATAGTAGAAGTGATTCCTATTGTTTTCTTCATGGTTTTGAAATTCAAAGTCATGTTTCTTCTAGATTGTTTAGAATACAAGGTCAGAGACGCCAGTCTACTCCATGGCGATTCGACAAATAGCTGGTGAGTGAGAAGAAATGGAGTCTTACTGCGAAAGAGAACGCCACAACTGAACTTAAACCATGGCAACCGCTGGGATGTGCTTTTCACCCTGGTGCCCAGACTAATATGAATTTAAGCGTGCTACTAGATTAGTAACTAGATCCCACCGTTTTTACTGTTGAACTCGCTAGTTGCAAACTCCTCTCTGTTCTAACAGTTATTTTATCTCGCACTTCCCATCTGTGGAACTCCCTCCAGATTTCTTGCTTCCCTGACTACAATTTTCAAAAATGTGAATGCAATGTCATCGCCATCATCTGTTTTCATGAACCTTGTTTCTCTTTCGTCCTTTCTTCAATCCTCCTCATTATTCAATCTTTTCATTCTCTTTCACACCCAGTAACCCCCTGCGTTCTAGTGAAATTGTCGCCTTGCTTGGGCTGAAACGATTAATAGAAATAACTATTGACAACATTGTAAAATGTACAAATATTTTCATCAGAACACAGGTGTTTTCATGCATACACTTATATAAATGCCTATGTTCGTCATAATGGCAATCAGACAAAGAAATACGGCTATCCGCACAATGGCGTATATGACTTAATTTAGGTACACGATTGTATTCGTTTAAAATTTGCAATTATTTACCTTTATTTGCATTTCTTTTAAAGCTTGCACAACAAAAAGTCCTTCTTTTCATAATTACCACCACGTTTTTTTTTCGGACAATAATATAATTTGTGAAAAAGGTTCTGCGGTCAAATTGTTCGGGAACATTTCAATAATCTGCCATTTTAATAATCAAATGAATAAAAGAACTCAATGAAAGATCAAACAATAAGGTAAGCTACTTTTAAAAAAATACATGATCGAATCTATAGGTCATCGATACATTTAATTTCCTTTCTGCTTACAATGGCATTTTCTCCAGCATTCAACTATATTATTGCCAAAATCAGTTGTACTTGAAAGTGTAATGCAATGAATATTATTTTCGGATCTTTGACAAAGGTTCTTGATAAGAACAAGATTTTTGATTAGTTTGGCAATCGCAACACATCAACATTATTCGCTTGAACACTGACTCTGATTTCCAGGGATTCTCTGGAGTGGGGGGTGGAAGAGTTTCCCTATCGCCATTTTTATTGTTTGGAACTGAAAATTTTCTTTCAATTTCACAAGGCTAGAGGACTTAGTTTTACCCCATAGATAGAAAAAAGACAGATTCATGTCTTTCCTAAAAGGCAACGGAGAAGGCTAAGCTAGTATTTGAACTTGGTTCGTAGGTTCCACTTGATGACACGAAATTTTTTATATTACCCGGGCATTTATCCGTATCTGGACATCGGGAATTACTATCGATAAAGCTCTTAAGAACATATGAGAATTTTCGTTCTACCTTTAAGTGGGTTCCTAGCAGAGTTTACTGATTTACTTCCCCGATATATCATCCACTATGAAGCCTAGCAAATCTGGAATTTCGAGGTTTAAATTCATATTTAAAAAAAAAAACAAACTGTAGCATATTGCAATTTCTTAGCACGTTTTTTCAGACCATATTTAAATTTGCATCATTTTTAATATCGACGAAAAACAGTTAACTGACTGATAATCCACATGTTGCCAGATCTGCCCGAGCAACTGGTAAAGTTTTAAGGATTTTAGGGCTTTCTCTACTTATTTGTTCAATTATTACAGCGTTACATGAAAGTCCCATACTGTCTGTATAGGTAGAATCAGTAATAGGTTGTAAATGAAAATCAGTCAACAAGTGCTAGACATAGTTTTCGTGAGAGACAATAAAATATTTTGCATATTTGCCTCAATATATCTATATCTGTGACGACTGAAGATCTATTGTATAGACGTCGATGGGGTTTTTCACATAAAAATGTATTCTTAGTTTTGTGTAAGGCATAAGATATATATATATATATATATATATATATATATATATATATATATATATATATATATATATACATATATATATATATATATATATATATGTATATATATATATATATATATATATATATATATATATATATATATATATATATGTATACTATATTACTGACTTCTAATGGATAAACAGCAATCCTCGTATGGAAACCGCTGTAAATGAAGAGATAAAGAATGTTGTCCAGTTGAGGGTAAATGCAGATCTAATATGGTTATTTACCCACAAAGAAAATATTTTACATTACAATGTTTACTTTGGGATTTCTGCAGGGGAATGGAAACAGAGATTTTGTACCTATAAATACTCTTTTACCAACCCTAAATTAAAACACTAGAGAGCCCTTCCTAATAAATTTTGGTAATTGAAGGAGAATCTTCTGAATCCGCCGATAAACAAAAAAATTATAGTTTTCGCTCATACTCCTAATAATCATAGAGATAGGTGTAACATGTATTTAGAAGAAGAAAATTAGAATAAGAAAGGAAAATAATCAAAGGAAACTATTAATTCAATGGAATGAATTAGTTTTAAAATGTCGACATAAAAACAAATTCAAACTTCTACAATATAGATTTTACTTTAATATTTTTAAATCTCTAACTCTTCAAATGTCGAATGTATAACTATTTCTAATTTTTATATTTCCTATTTTTCACCATATAAATTATATATTATAATTGTTCTAAGAACTCTTTCCTTTAGTCACTTATATTTCTTCATCTATATATATGTTATTGAAGTTTTTTTTTTAATTTCTTTTAGGTTTTTTAAATATAACGTATTTTTAAATATAACTTGATTTAACTTACCTTTAAAGTTAACAATGTATAATTATTTTATCTTATTATACTTTTTTAAAATATATTTTTATTCCTTATTTTTTAAATATATTCCTACGTAAATTTAATATAAATTATATAAATATGACGTAGATTTTTAATCTGTTAAATATATCTTATTTCTATGTATAATTTTTTTTTTCGTGGAACCTAAACTTATATATATATATATATATATATATATAGATAGATAGATAGATAGATAGATAGATAGATATAATTTTGTATAAAACTCCCTTTTTGGCGTTCTTTTACTTTCAGATTAACGCATCATTTTTCATATAATCCCAATTTTATTCATAAGGTTAATATACGGCTTTAATTTTATAAAAAACTCTTCCTTTACAGTTAATAACTTCCATCCCCCCCCCACTAACCACCGTCTCGGTCATTTCGAATGACTGAAAAACAGAAATGTATAAATTCTTTATCAATTATTAAACAGCTGTCAAAGTTAAATGTTTAATTCCCAAACGAAAACAGTCTGGGGTTGAAAAAAATTGACGTATTTTTCGTAGATTGAAATAGATCTATACACACTTCATATGAGGTAATTTTTGTTGAGTAATACTATTGACATAGTCTGTTATAATAAATATAGTGAGCTCTTTTTGTGAATATATATATATATATATATATATATATATATATATATATATATATATATATATATATATAACATATATGAATATATATATATATATTATATATATATATTTATTTATATTATATACATATAAAATATACATATATCGTATATATATTATATATATATATATAAATGTATAAGTTATATATACAAATATAAATATAATATTATATATATATAATATATAGATGACACATATAACTATATAAAATATATATATATATATAATACTGATATGATCGAAGTAGCTAAGTGGTTTTGACTACTGCAACCAAGTAGTACACGGTGGCAGTAATCGACTGGTACTCGTCTTAGTCGCAGGTAATAGGTGTAGACCAATAGGATAGACAATGCCGTATTCCAATGGGTGTCGTCATAGACTTGAACACTGTCGTACCTACATGTCCGTCTGTATTTATGACGGACACCAGCCAATCATATTCCATAGTGACGGGGAACTCAGGTGTATGCATAGTCCATTATATCAAACACATATAGTATATATATAATATATATAATATGTATGTACGTTATATATATATATATATATATATATATATATATATATATATATAAATATATATATATATATATGTGTGTGTGTGTGTGTATATATAGATATATATGCGTGTGTGTAGATATATATATATATATATATATATATAATATTTTAAGTAATTCATCGTCTCTGAAAGAAACCTCAACAGAATGCAGAAAGCAGTGGACGGCCGTTTCGTCCTATATTTGGGACTCATCAGCAGTGCGCATCCACTACCGAGAATTGAAACCCTGACAGTTAGGTTGTCAATCAAACATCATATAAACTGTTCTAATGGGCCTCGGCGACGAAGAGATTGCAAATCAGACTCAATATAGCGCCCCTCGCTCACATATTCCGTGGTGGAACTCTACTGAGTTCTCGCTAACCATACGACTGTGCCCCCTGGAGCCACGACTACTATCACCAATATAGTTAAGAGTAAATGAGCGGGGTGAGGGCCATACATTGACCTATATATATATATATATATATATATATATATATATATATATATATATATATATATATATATATATATATATATATATATATATGTAGAATATATGCTAATGAGCCAGGCAAACCTACCTAGATTTCCACTAAACTGTTTACCCAGAAGATCCGTTTATGTGAATCCTAGGTAGCTTTATCTGGATCCTTTGCCTTTATTCTAGTTTATCGGTCTGCTTAGCGTACTGAGCACTCTACGTTTTTGACTTTCTACTCCGTTGGCTGTGTTTTTTCTTTGGACTAAGGGCTTTAAGCACTTAAAGATTTCTTTCGACTTGTTCTCATGTTTTTAGTTATTTCCTTTTTTTTATTGCCAATTTTTTCCTCGAGTACCTATTTGTCGTGACATCACTGCAAATTGAGCTCTCCGAGATTTTCCAAACGTGTATTACTATTAATATATATATATATATATATATATATATATATATATATATATATATATATAGTTAGGTAATGAAAAGTTTGTTAATCCGTATGAATAATCCTAATGTCAATGCAGAGCAAATATTAATTTAATTAGGAATAAGTGGCTTTTTTTCTTCTCTTTTTTATCTTTGTCTCGTTTCCAGTGCGATGACTTATGAAATGGCTAGCCCTCACCCCGCTCATTTACTCTTAACTATTTTAATAAAAATAGATTTAAAATTATTCCTATCTCTCCATCTGTTCTCTAATGTCGACCATACGTAAATTTTATGCTTGGAAATGTGATCTGACGAAACAGGGAAAAACCACAGCGTTATATATATATATATATATATATATATATATATATATATATATATATATATATATATATATATATATATAAATGATAGAAATTAAGGGGGATTTGAGATAATTAAGTAATTCATCGAGTCTAGAAGAAACCTCAACAGAATGCAGAAAGCACTGGACGGCCATTTCGTCTTATGTGCGAATCCACTACCGATAATTGAAACCCGAACAGCTACATTGGCAGGCAAACGTCATACCAATTATACAGTAACGGGCCTCGGTGACGAAGAAATAGCGAACTAGACTCGATATTGCGCCGATCGTTCACATATTCCGTAGTGGAACTCATCCAAGTTCCTTTACCCATAGGACTGTGCCTCCGATCACCAAGCCATCCAAAGCATTAGAAGCTGGTTCAAGCAAGGATATACAGATGATAGAAATTAAGGAGGATTTGATATATATATATATATATATATATATATATATATATATATATATATATATATATATATATATATATATATATATATATATATATATATATATTAATTTACATAGAAAACAGACAACCTTAAGAGTCCATTGACTGTATATTTATTTTCCCAAAAATTGTTTTTCCTGGTTACTCAGATCACACACACACACATATATATAACGTAAATGATGTCGATTGAAATTGGATCACGGGTTTCCGAATTCTCATCCCAAGACGGCATCCATTAAACCACCCAAAGACTCTAAATTCTGGAGGCTGTTGTAAACAGAAGCAGCCAACAATAAATAAGGGGTTTTTCTTCATAAGAGATTGTATATTGATGTGTATTTAATATAAAGCACATATATACCGTTTATATGACATCACCAGCGACAAGAAACTGGTTCCATTAAACGTGAGAATGCCAGAATTAAAAAACAGTTGCGTAACTACACACAGTTGAATCACTGAAAACGAATGTAGCAACATTCGAAAGTACAGGGGAAAAAGAAAAAAAATATACAACAAAATTTCATCTGAATTTTGGAAAATTTAACGAAAACACAAAACAACTTATTCGGAAATATTAAAGATTTTGTAAAAAAAAATTGATAGAACTTGCTCATATTATTTAATAAAACATTTTTAAGAGAATTCTTGCTGCTTAAATACACCTGAGATATATATATATATATATATAAAATTATTTATTTAAAAATGATTCCAACTCGCATCAATAAATAATTATATTTATGCTCTACTGTCGTATCGAGCACTATTTTTTAAAAATAATAACAAAAATACTAAGGAACTTTGGATTATTTACCAAACCAGTTTCTTTCCTATTTTCTATATTTTCACACACACACACACATATATATATATATATATATATATATATATATATATATATATATATATATATATATATATATATATATATATATATATATTATGAAATGGACAATATCCGACAATTATTTAAGACATTTTTTATGATTATACGTTATTTTTTATAAATACAGATATTTACGTAAATGCTCTGTTTATAATAAACTGTATTAAAAACAACAATGAAATTGATATATGACGGTTCCTTATATGATTCAGGTTCGAATCCTGTCAAAGGACGAATATTTTCTATGAAAATTTCTCGGACATTCAGGCCGGTAAATGTTGTTAATACTGTTTATTATAAACAGAGCATTTACTTAAATACTTGTATCTATAAAAAGAACGTATAAACATAAAAATGGCCTAAATAATTGTCGGACTGTGTCCATTTCATAATGTATAACGTCATTTGTTTACATTTGGATACGCATTGAGCAGATATGAATGAATGAGAGAAAATCATGGAGAATTTTGTTTAAAAAGAGTAAAATCGACCTTGATAACCGTACCCTCCTCTGTGGCCCAATCGGTTAAGGCACGTCAGGCTATATGACAAGTTCTGTATAGGATACAGGTTCGATTCCTGTCGGAGAACGCATATTTTCTATGAAAATTTCTCGAACATTCAGACAGGTAAATGTTGTTAATACTGTTTGTTATAAACAGAGCATTTACTTAAATATTTATATCTATAAAAAGAACGTATAAACATAAAAAATGTCTTATAGATATATAGTGAAAAAATCTACGCAGACCACATCAGACGTTTGCAAACCTAAACCTTTCTTTTAGTATACCACGTCTTTCTATTTTTTAGCAGACCCCCCCACCAATTCCTTATAATCTTTTTGACCTGATTGTCTTGAATCTGTTCACATAACTGTATAAATAATTGTTCACTCTAGGATTCTCTGCGAAACAAATGCCTTTTCGATTTTATCCAACGGCCACATGCTAACATACTTTCTTATTTTGCTGTTCTCTAGCTGTACACGCTTTCTTACATTCTATTTCCCGTCTCTACATGTAGATCTTCCTATAAGTGGTCGCAAAGTTAATCGAGATTCTATTGTGAACGGAAGCCACTTCGGTTTATTCCCAATAACAATTTAGTCGCCATCTCATCTTGTTCAAAACGAAATTCTCCCCGGGCCGTAAATATTATAACGTTGCAGTAGGCAGCGTTTAATAGGGTCGATGAAAATGAAATGCGTGATCTTCATTAATTACATGAGACTGAAAGGTTGAATCGCACAAAATATAGTAAAATTAGTAGAAAATTTATAAGGACTCCAAATCGAGTCGGCAGCGCATGTTATATACACACAGTCGAATAAACCTGATTTTTTCGGTATCCCTATTAAAAAGTTCCACTCAGAAATCTTTACCCTTTTCACCAAAACTGCTATTTAGTCGAATAGACTTCCACGGGAATGCTTTCCTGAATACTGCAGTCTTAAGTATTTTTTTTACGTTAAGGGTCAATAACTATTTATCCTATATAATACTTACCTAATAAAAATGAAGACATAATTACAGTTATCGATGCTTCTTATCTTCCCTTTGAGGGTAGAAGTGGTTGATTCCTAGCTTTCCTAATTGCATTTTGCACCTAACTGGTATTCCCAAGCGGCCACACATCTAGATTTTGACCAAGCACGACGTGGCTTACCTTCGCTGACCTTACGGGCACCGGCGTTTCAACGCTATGTAAACGTCGAACTTCGGGAAAATATAAATTACTACTTCAAACTTAATTATTTAATGCACACTCTTATTTGAAATAGAAGCCCCATTTTTATTTTATTTTATTTCTTTGCAGGGGTGCATATTTTCGTTAAGATTTCTGAAATACACCTAAAACACACATATATATATATGTATATATATAAATATGTGTGTGCTTTTTCATAGGTGATTTATTTTTTTTAATCCGACATTAAATTTATTACATACACGTTAAATATATATTTTTTTGATATCTACTAATATTATAAAAAACAGTGCAAAGAAAGAGTTATAATGCAAGAGGCTGTTGTAATAAAAGCGAAGCAGTCAACTTTAAATAAGGTATCTTTCTCCAGAGGGGTGGGGACCGTTTATTGAAGATAACTTTAAGAAAAAAAAGAAAAAAAGAAGTACAAAAATTTCAGTTTAACCATTTAAACCACGTCCCATTGAGTAACTTAAAAGTGGTTCCATCAAATATGAGAACGCTTGAATTTAAAAAAAAAAAGTTGCCGAAATATATATATATATATATATATATATATATATATATATATATATATATATATATATATATATAGATATAGATATAGATATATATATAGATATATATAAATATAGATATAGATATATAGAACAATCCTAGAAACGGAATGAAAAAAAATAATATGAAATAAAATAAATAAAAATGAATTTTTTAATATTTATTATTATATATATATATATATATATATATATATATATATATATATATATATATATATAAATGTATATATGTATGCCTGTATATTATGAAATATGCACTATTTTAAGTTATATATATATATATATATATATATATATATATATATATATAGAGAGAGAGAGAGAGAGAGAGAACAATCCAAGAAACGGAATGAAAAAAGATAATATGAAATAAAATAAATAAAAATGAATTTTTAATGTTTATTATATATATATATATATATAAATGTATATATGTATGTATGTATATTATGAAATATCCACTATTTGAAGTTATATATATATATATATATATATATATATATATATATATATATATATATATATATATATATATATTTGAATATGTTTGAAACAGTACAGAAACGTATTATGGCATAAAAAGCAAGTGATGTCATATTATAGGCCATGATAGTCCATGGTCGACCGGTTTCGTCCCCTCTGATCAGAACTGTTAACGAGGAACACAAATAATGAAGAGAGACCAAAAAAAAAAGTTTATCATGGATGACGTGAATGAATGGACAGGCAGAAAAAAAATATATAATTATAAAAATTATACCAACAAAGATGTGAGAAGCGCAACGCAGTAAAGCAAGTCCAAGAGATTGTATATATATATATATATGTACAGAGAGAGAGAGAGAGACAGAGAGAGAGAGAGAGAGAGAATGAGAAAGAGAGAACCATCCTAGAAACGTAATGAAAAACAATATGAAATAAAATAAATATTAACTTTGGCAAATTTTCATATATATATATATATATATATATATATATATATATATATATATATATATATATAAACTCTTTTAATAAGGACAGCAATGAGAAGAAAGTAAATACCTATATATATATATATATATATATATATATATATATATATATGTATGCATATGTGCTTGTATATTGTGTAACCTATCAGTGGATATAAAATTCAAATAAATTGGCAATGCCTATTTTTGTTGCTTGAATGCATGTAACGACACATATTAATGCACAATTCAAACTTGGAAAATTTTCTGCTCTAATCACTTATTTCTCGCAGTGTCTAACGTAAGCGGAGATTTCAAATATCAAGTAGATGGGGAAATTTTTTTATCGTAAAATGTGGCTTTCCGATTAAGTAGGATAAAAATCTGGCGAAAGATTATCCGTTTCAGACCCACACATAGTAGATTAACCAACCACCATAGTTTAATGACAGTGGATTTTTGGCAGACATGGCTAGGATAGATGATTAAACTAATCGGTGAATTAGAAGCAGAGACGATGGCTGTTCAGTTCTTCGCTCCCAATTTCATACTTAAATTCACGCACACATGTAATATATATATATATATATAAACATATATATATATGTATGTATATATATATGTAATATAATGTATATATATATGTGTGTGTGTGTGTGTTTGTATAAGTGAACAGGCGTCTAGCATGAAACAGCCTGTCACCTCTGAGTGTTGACTTCAATGTTCACTTTTATATTTATATTTACATACGCTCTATCTCTTATATTGAGCACTTTATCCCATAAATATAGCACACCGCAAAACTATATTTCTTCTTATATATATATAGTTTACCAATTTACCTACCGAATACCAGTTTGTGTTTCTCGTCATAAATCAATTAGCTATATAGGTTATGCAACCACCTCTTAGAGCAGACGTCTCACATGGCCAAAGTGTCAAAAAAGGCATTTAGGCAACCAAAATTTACAAGAATCCATAAGGAAGATTCTAGTTCATAAAACAATCATCCTTCATAAGTCTCGTATCTTTAGTCATTTCGCTGTGAGAGAGTGATTTTAGTAAATCATCTGGTACCCCACTATAAATATCAACAGTCTCAATGGTGTGATGATTCTTTTGAAAATAGGAAGACGCCAACACAAATTCCACCCACGTTCATTTCGCTGATCTCAGAATAAATGCTACAACTATTTGGGCATCACAAAAATTACACCTTAAATGTACTACCATGAAAAGTAATTAACAATACTTAACAACAAATCCTTTGAAAATGGCTAGGTTTCGAAAACGCTTGGTACAATCGACATCTCAGACTATTTTTTACACTCCCTTTCCCACCACTAAACTAAGCAATCTAAGAATATTAGACAAACTAAATAAAAAATTCATCAAATACTCCTTGTCTTATATTCACCTGAACATGTTTGATAGAAAGGTTGTCTCACACACACACACACACACACACACACATATATATATATATATATATATATATATATATATATATATATGTATAATGAAAAACAGACCACTTTAAAGTACCATTACAATAATTTATTTCACCAAAATCCTTTTAAATGACTCCGGATCATCAGGTAACACTTTCAACATCGAAATGAAAGGAAAAATGAGATTAAAAATTGATGGGTAGTGTAATATTTGTAATTTAACAATTTAGATTTATATAATTATATATATATATATATATATATATATATATATATATATATATATATATATATATATTGGAAGATGGAAAAGTAATTTCTAATATAGAGAAAACAAATATAACAAGATTGATATGAGCTATTTACGTAGTTTGATTTTTAAATAATCCGATTAGAAAAGATTTGGATTTGTCCAATATCTTAAGTCTGGACAATATTTAATATAAAAAAGTAAAGCCAGAAAATTATTTTCCCGACAAAATTAAATATATAAAGCAACATGTGATATGTTCAAAATATTTTAATAGCATATACAATATTATTAGCAGTAATATATATAATATTAATAGCAATAGTATTCACACACACATCTAGACACAGCTGTAGTACAAAGATTACGTGTATAAAATCTCAGTTTAACTTATTTGTAGAAAAAATAGATTTCGTCGTTGGAAAATGTTCATACTTAAAGATGTATTATAAAAAAAAAGTTAAAAAAAAAAAAGAGACTGTTTCTATAAAGCGAAAAATGCATATCAATTCGGCATTTAATCTGCTTCGAGTATTCTCATTCTGCAACGTCATTTCGAGTGATGGAATCACTCCTGGAACTCCAACTGGGGAGGTAGCGAGGTACCTCCTCGCATGCACACAGATTTTCACGCCGTTTTAAAACCTTGTCCCTTTCAAGTGAGATTTGATTTTTTTTAAACACAAGAAGAGCAAAATCTGGAGAATATGCTTGTTATCGGACCTAGAGAATTTTGATCTTGGCCCAAAACTGAGGCATAAAGCATGGTTACTAATGGAAATGTTACGGTATGGTAAGTAGAGCGCACATTACACAATTTCCTTCCAAGGGAAATGAGCAAGAACGTTATAACTATGTATGATAGTGTTCAGGGTCAGTCTGAACCAAGCGGCTTTATTCTGCGTACTTCAGCCCCGTTATCACAGCAACAACAGTACGATACTTCAAAGGGATCTCGTATATGGCAGAAAATATATGCAAGAGACTTCTGGGAATGAATGACCACCTGTATATTTATATTATAAAAATGTATTTAAAATTTATGATACTGACACACTATCTGATCATTTTAAATATGACGCGTCTGAATGGGTTAATGGTATTTACTTGAGTATATATAGATAGATAGATAGATAGATAGATAGATAGATAGATAGATAGATCTAAAAGGTCAACCAACAGTGATCTCATCTCACAGTCCTCCCTCTTGCTTTATATGTGGCATCCTTTGTAAATCACTAGCGGTTCTTAAATGCCACTTAAGATTATCGCACAAAATTTTCATACCTCAAATACGTCGATACCGACGGGAGAGTCCATTATATATATATATATATATATATATATATATATATATATATATATATATATATATATATATATATATATATATATATAACTTTTATTTATGAGAAAAAGTCCTCAGTATGAGAGATAGAGCGTATGAAAATATAAAAGTGGACACTGAGGTCAAAACCGACTGGCGATTTTCTTTATCGTGCCTCATCGCAATCCTCAGGCCATGTATATTGTGTTTTTGGTCGACTATTTATATATGCTGGCCGATGGTGCATTATGGTTATTAAGGTATATTGTATTATACTGACTGTTAATGGCTGGATAGTAATGGTCATGATTGAAATTATTTAAAATGCTACTGAGTACCGAGTAATGTGGATCCGACTGTGGCTATTTGTAGGCATTTTATAATGTTGTTTGTTAATTAATTTGATAATATCGTTTGTTAATATATAAAGAGTCGAGCCAAAACACAACACACATGACGTGAAAATTGCGTTGAAGCAGGAAAAAATAAAATAAAAATCCGGCGAAAGATTATCCGTTTCAGACTCTCGCAGATTAACCAGTCAATAATGAATGCGGCGAATTAAACGCCTACAGGTAGGCTTTCCAGTTCTTCAAATATGAATTTCGTACGTAGAAAAAAAATGATTCTCATATATATATATATATATATATATATATATATCTGTGTGTGTGTGTGTGTGTGTGGATTTAGGTAGAAAATTCTCGTTTGAGCATTTCTGATTGAATAAATTACATTATGTCTGCTTATTTTGATCATAATCCTTTAATATTCACGAATATGTTTCCGTATATTGCAATTGAATAAAACAAGAAAGGATTTGCAACAGTGAGAATCACTTATTTCTCAAGTACTTTGCATCTCTTTCTGAGATCATCATCGTTATGGTTGCAAATAGAGAGATGAGATGTACCTGGGAAAGTGATTCTCACTTAGTGTGTATTATAAATTTACTTGCCCAGTTCGGAATTGGGTTTCTTGTCATAAATCACTTAGCTATATCAGTAATACCACCACCTACTTATCTGAGCAATCTGCGATATTAAAGGAATTTACCGACCCCAATGTACAGGAATCCATCTGATTGATAACACAATCATTTTTCATAGGTTCCGTAATCGGAGGCATCCCGTTGTGAGAGAGGGAGACCCTTTATATCTGTCAGCTAGTATAAATGCCATCTTATTAACTTATTCAACAGTGGATGTTGTGCTGAAAATTTTTGAAAATAGAAAAACGCCAACAGGAATTTCACACAAGTTCATTTCGCGGACCACTGTATAAACGCTACTACTATTTAAGGATCTCAAAACTACATGTTAAACGCACAACCATTAAAAGTTATTAACAACAAACCCATTGAAAATGGCTGCAGCAGTGTGAGAAAGCTTTTGGGACAACAGACATACGGAAATTTTTTACACTATATATAGGACAGAGAGAGAGAGACAGACAGAGAGAGAGAGAGAGAGATTTGAAAAAAAAAACACTTAATATTTGTATTCATTTACTATTTATAATAAGTGTATTTTTACAAAAAATATTGACATTAAAAGTGTGTTAGTTACAAGAGGATTTTGAGAAGAAATAGCTTTACTTTTTTTTTTACAATTTAAAGTAAAAAAGGTAAACTATTTTTTTCTGAAAACCCACAATTTTAATATTTCTCTGGAAAAATACATGTATTATAAATATTACATATCAATAAATATAGATATTTGATGTTTTTTAAAAACCTTATTTTCTCTATACAAAAAACATTTTTACAGAATTTTCTATGAATTTCATTTTTCACACTGTGTATATGAAAGAGTTATCTGTCTATATTTCTGAGTTGAGGTATTATGTACACTATTTACATTATTCGGACTATTGTCCACGTCTTTGTTGTTATATTTATCACAACGTTTCGGCCATTGTACGCTGCGAACTTCTTCGGATGGTTGGAATGTCGAACTGAACCCTTTATTTCGCTCGCTGGGGTAGACTATACTAGTTCCACGTGTCATATATACTGGGTGTCAGTTATCAGTTATCTCCTGCTAATTCACATATCCGTGTTCTCCACCGCCGAACCAGGTATTGAACTCACAACTTTTTGGGTCCTGTCACTGGATCTAAGGACACATGGCACAGTGGATAAAGGCGTTGGTTAGTTCGACATTACAACCGCCCAAAGAAGGCCGGAGCGTACAACGGCCGAAATGTTGTGATAAATATGGCAACAAAGATGTGGATGATAGTCCGAACAATGTAAATAGTGTACATAATACCATATCTCAGAAATATAGACAGATACAGAAAGTAAATGATAAGAACTCTTAGAGAAACCAGCGAAGAAAAGCTAGAAGAAAGGACTAAATCTCCATTGCAACATGACAGAATACATGGCCCAACATGCAAATTAGAAATTGGAGGTACCAACTTAAATATCTGGTAAGTTCTTTTAAAGAGGTTAGGATGTGCGATGCTGGAATCCGAAGGTGCATTGTATTAGCGTATAGGTTACTGATTATTTTAATATACTTCACAATTATATCAAAGTTACCTCACGAATTCAACAGTTCTTTTTTTATGTATTAATAAAACGCATTTGCGTATCAACTTGTGCTTGTTTTTATAGGAGATATCAAGAGGCGTTACATTTCTTAGATTCACAGACTCAGACTATCACATCTTGGCCCATCATACCGTGTTCACGGATACAAACTATCCCCACCGTATTCATTCGATAATGCGAAGTTCCACTCAAACGGATTCTTCCCCACACTTTGTGTAACAGACTCACGAGAGCATGATTCGCTGACTAAAATGTTAGTCTCTAAGTCCAGGGTCAGGTATCTATTCTACACGTCCTCGTAATATGTATTGCTTAATCCATCCTCCCTTAAAACGCTTTCACTCAGTAAATGTCTACCTTGAAAGCCTCTTGGGGTTTGTATTGAATGGACCACCGGTAAAAAAAAAAAAAAAAATGTTGATATATCTAGAAAGACCCGTAAAAATTTCACGGTAAAATTTTCTTATGAATCTTAATTCTTAACTTTGTTTTTATTAACTTTATGAACTTTATTTTCATCATACTGTGCTGATTTTCAACGACAAGATTGAAGCGCGTAGGTTGTTACGCTATCTAACACTTCCGATATCGTAATGACGTAACCGATGAGTGTTTTGAACGTTCAACGCCGCCATGGCGGATCATTAAGCTGACTAACCATTGCTCCACGATAAAGATAGAACACACCACAGTATTAATAGGTATTGTGTTTCTTTTAGTTTGGTACAAGATTACAAGTTGGTACCACCCTGTGGAGATAGAACCGATTACAGTAGTAATAAGCTGCGAGACTTATTAACTCGTATTAAATAATCTCATGTCGAGTTCTACGTCAATAAAATATCCGTAGAAACTCCCCTATCGCGTCGTTAAATATATGAGCTTAACAACCATAACAAAATATTGCAATAACGATCATATGGTAGTCCTTATTTTAAGAAGTGGCTGCAAATGAAAAGATTTGAAATTGACAACTTTTTTTGTTTATTTCGCAGAAACAGATGTTAAACACTTGCATCTTCTCTTGTGTCTTTCATTCATTTTCTCGCTGAAATCAAGTGTCTTTCCCCCTCTTTCGACACGATCAAATCTGAGTAGTTTTATTTATGAGGTTTTGGAAGGAGACATAAACACTAATCTTCCTTCCTGTCTTTCTTTCTTTCTTTCTTTCTAGCCAAATCCTCGTCTTACGAATATTTTTCTTAATTTAAAAATAATTCAGTAGACGATGTTATTTTATTTAATTTATGGTAATTGAATTCTTGGCGATTACGTACTCGGTTTTCGTCATTCTCATTCTATCTAGCTATCTCTTTATCTCACTTCCCTTCCTTTCTTCTTTTTTCTTTCATTTCCTAAATCAAACCAAGTAATGAACCCCTTTTGCACGTGATAATAAAGCGGAATAGTCCATTATTGATGGGATATTGGCAAGCCGTAGCGTCCGTGCTAACGAATGGAAGGACAGCACAATTATAATTGTATGGGATACGATGAGTAAATTGTCACTATTTTATATATTTAATTTCTTACATGCTCGTTTTCTTTTTTTCTTTTTTTCTTTTTTTGTCGAATGCAGAGTAGAGTAGAGTCAGTTGGACACCGTCTGTAAGAAAATTTCACCTTGAGGCAATTCACACGGCCGGAAATTTGGAAACAGCATCCTATACTCTAATTTCACAGCACTTGAGTGTCAATTTGAAGACAGTGCAAAGGATTCGGAAAGAATTGATGATATATCCAGACAACATCATGGTGTTTGAAGTAATCACTAGTGCTAACGATGTTATGCCCCCATGCATCTTCCCACAGGGTCTCAGATACAACACGGAGGCAAACATCAAGTGCCTTGGATGTAGTGCTGTCCTGGGTCAAGAGGGTGGCTGCTGAATGACCCTATATCTGGTAACAGGACTCTGCACCATGCCACACACGTAGAAGAACCTAGTCATAGCTCTCAATCAATTTCTGCAACCACATCACCTCTTACATCTGGCAAGCTAACTTCCCAGGGTGCAACCTCCTTGATTATTATATGTAGGGAGCAGCTGAGCAAGAAAGCAACAAAACTCCTTGTAACACCAAAGATGAACTGAAAGCAAGGATTATGACAGCATTCACCAACTTAAACAAGGAAACCGTCTAAAAGAGGTGCAGGTGATTCCGAAGTTGTTTGTAGGTTGTGGTTCAAGCCTATGTAATTATCTTGGATAAATTTACTCTCTAGTCTTCCAAGATATATTTGTGTAATTTTGGTAAATATATCTGTTAAAATGAGCTGTCAGTGTTATTTCCAATTTTGCGTAATTTAGACGACCGTTTATCCACCGCAATCTGTATAAACAAATTCCTGGGCCCTAATGTTAGTTGGTATTAACTGTATTCTGGTTTTCCATTGGGATCCTCTATAGCATTCGAAATGTATTGTCTTTACTTTTACAGACATAGTATCTCTGTACTTTGTCTATCTTTGTACAGATTTAGATGGCCGAGTGTTTTCAACTCAGAGTGGATCTTCTATATTTATTAACAACTGATTTTTTAAAATATATATTTCTTCTTAAGTGACACAAGTGGACACATTTAAATACCTTGGTGTTACCTGAATCAAAGATGGACGCTTCACAACAGAGATCAAGAGCCAAACAAAACTGGCTATGGCAACATAGACAATGGAAAAACACAGTAACATTTGGAGGAGCAAAAATATCAACTTTTCAACCAGGATAAAGCTCTACAAGTCCCTAGTGCTGTCCATACTGCTCTATGGATTTAAAAGCTGGGCTCTGATAGCAGAAGCCGTCAAGAGAGTCCAGACATTTGAAACGAAATGATTCAAAGTCCTGAACAGAGCACAAGACAAAATGACAAAAGGACAAGTAACATAACTGGTAGGTCCCTAGGAATGTCTCTTGGCAACAGTAAAGTGGAAGAAGCTGTTTTGGCTTTGTTATGACATACGCCACAATACTCTACTCAAGACGGTCCTTCAAGTTCCCTTGGATGAGGGTGTCGGACTTAGCTCCTCCTTAGCTTCTTACTCTTCAACAGAGGTCTCTCTTCCCTGGTTATAAATACTCGCTGACCCTTCGCCTCGATCTCTTTTTCCCTCAGGCCTTTGGGGAGCCACCTTGAGGTAAATCTCTTTCATCAGGCTTCAACCTTATGCCACCTCACAGATGTGAACGCTCACAGATACAGCGTTTCCCAAATGCTGGGAACACGCCAAGAACAATACACGTCCGTACGAACACTCACTACACACACACACACACACACACACACACACATAATATTCACCACACGCACTCTGTCTATGTAACTGTCCATGTAACTTGTAACCTTTTTTGTTAGTAATACATATATTTGTTTACATATATTTATCTGTCTTGTGTTTGTTTTTCTTTGCCTTCTTTGGACTTTCAACTTTCTCATGTAGTTGGACCGGCCAGGAGGAAAATCTTAACTCAGGTGTGTTCTTCTACTTCTACGCAACACAGTCCGCTACAAGGGTATACGTAGAGGGAAGCAGGCCAAAAGTTGTATGGACAACATCAATGAGTGGACCCGTATGAACACTGTAACTCTGATTCGTGAGGCAAAAAAAAAAGATCTGGTTGGTGGCGGCTGGCTGCATCATTGTCGCTCATGTCCTCTCTACGATCGGCTCGGTCATGAGAAATGGGGAACTGACAAAAAGAAAAAAATTGATTAACATATGTAAACATAGCTGTTACTAGAATACTGAAAACATCTTTAAATAACACATGACATACTGTCTCATTCAACGGTCTTTATTTACACAGAATAATCTCTGGGTTCTAGCTCTTAAATGTTATGTCATCTTTCTAATAAAAAGAAATTAAGAGTGTTTTCATGGATTTGTTCTTTTTTACGGTTTTTCAAACTTTGCAGGTTATTTAAAGCCAGAAAATATGTGGATATTGTAAGAACTCTTTTGGAGATAATATGTTGCTGATACTTACTATTTAACCCATAGATAGGGAGAGAAGTGTAAGGCCCATACGTTTCCCAATGGTATTTACATGTATGTGAATAAAATTAATCCCACTGGAATTGGAACTCGACTCTCCAATTTACGAGGCGTTATAAAATACACCACCTGCACATCCAAAATTACATCAAAAAGCGTTCACCTATCTTGATATTGACAGGGCCCAAAGTTGCTTTACGTCGGTTATCTGACGAGAACTGGTGTTTCAACGTGATATGGCCGTAAAGTGGTAGAAGAAATATTTGGGATGCATGACGAGGCTTGGCGAATCTGGCACTCACAGGAAGGCTACAGAGGCAGAAGGGAAAACAGCGAATAACATGCACAACTTTCTTGTGTTAATCGACGGTGGAAAAAAAATTGGACGCATAAGGAGAAAAATATTGTTTAGAACTACGAATAATATGAAGTTGTGGAGAGCCAGAGCGGATATATTAACCATAAAAAGAAATTTCGTATTGTGACTCTAGAGGTTATATTAATTAGTTTTGTTAAGAGTCGGCGAGGTCATTGTTCAAGAATCTATTTGTCCTACATGCATGAATCTGAACGATTTCATTCCCGCCATTGTAACAAGAACTTATCTCTTAACAGAAGTCTCATATCGATCAAGTCGTTCTTCCTGACACAAATATGGAGTAATTTCTTTGGTTCCTATTACCAAACCTAATCCCATTTCCTTTGAGTATTCTTCAGTATAATGTTTGGTCATGTGTCTAGCATAATCAAGGAATAAACGTTTCTCCTGCGAAGACGAACGGATGTGGCATCAGATTATCTCAGCCCACCAGTTTGGCATTCACCAATTTAAGATTACATTCGCTACCTTCCTCCGACATAACCAGCAAGAACTCAGGCGTGAAATAACGTGAGTTCGACCCAGAGTCAAAAATAGTCAACCTTCGCTACTTACATCAGATGTTCATTTTCTTTTTATTGGAGAAATCACTGGTATAAACTGATATGCGCAACCTTAGTTCCAGCCTGTCTGAATTGATGGAATATGGATACTTGTAAGAAAACAAACTAGCATAACATGATTGATATTTTTTCGTTGAAACTTTACAGAAATAATTTGCTGGAGTTCCTAAAGTTTTCTTGTGAGTGTGTCAGATTTTTTTTTAATTTCTTTTTTTTTTTTTGTAACTTATTCGCTATTTATCGATGCGACTATATTGAAAAGATATAACCAAATTTATTTTAAAACCATCGTTCCAAAAAGAGAAAAAAATAGAACGATCAGATTTTATTCCGTGAAAATGTTACCAACTTCAAAATCACTTACGGTTGAAGATATTTTGCAAGAATTTTTTTTTTTTTTTTTTTTTTTTTTATAAGCTTCGTCCAGATTTTAAACATTTCATTATTAAGAACTACATTCTGAAAACGATGTAGAATTTTGCAATTGGATAAAGATTACATTACTTTTTTCGATTAAATCACTAAGTTTTTTTTTAATATTTCAAAGCTGTAAATAGTCATATATATTCGGCCGACCGAGCGCAAACATTCATGAGTCAACCACACCAACCATCACGGTCGGGCATCACGGTAATTATGGTGGCATTCTGTGTCATAACAGAGTTGGTCAATGTAGGTGGTTGCTGGGCGAACTACTCGACATGCTCTATGGATAGGTAGGGGCCCAGGGCAGTGAATTGGTTTGCACGCCTGCAATGTCTTCCAAATATAATTCCACACACATATCACACACACACATACACACACACACACACATATATATATATATATATATATATATATATATATATATATATATATATATATATATATATATATTTATATATCTATATGTGTGTGTGTGTGCGTGTGTATATATATATATTTCAATTAAAAGGTGCAAATATAATTTATAAATTCATGAATCATTCATACAAAGAACAAATATGGAGGTTAATGATTGAAATGGCGAGAATACATCGTCGCAAACAATATAAATAAGATACACCAACCCAGAACCTGTATATGAATGATATGATCCCTGTTTATAAATTCCAGTTGCATAAGGTCTTTTTAAATTTTTACAAGCTTTCGTCTGTTCCTAGAGACATCATCAGGTATGGAAGTAGATTTTGTTCTTGTTTTTACTTCTCGGTAATAAGAAGACAACGAAAATAGAGATGTAATCCGACAAAATGCTATGAGAAATGTGTTATTGTTTTAGAACGCGCGGTCGCAACGCTGAGTTTGAATTTAAATTTTAAGGTTGTGCGTTTTTGTACAAATATAGCAATAAGAGAACTCTTTTTTACTGGTAGATATTCCGTGAATATGACATGAACTATATTGTTCAATAATTACAGTAATGTTACACTTATTATCCGAGAGTTGCATGTTGGATCAGTTATTTTAATTTCAGTTAAAAGGTGAAACCTTGGTAGGTTTGCCTGGCTCTCTAGGTTTAACTATATATATATATATATATATATATATATATATATATATATATATATATATATATGTATATATATATATATATATATATATATATATATATTGCTCTGTCTATGCTATCTGGGCATTGAGCACTTTACTGAGTAGCTAGATCATTAGGTATTTTCTTTCTCCTCATTGCTGTCCTTGTCAAGATAGTTTTTCTTGTTTAAGGTCATTTAAATTAAGTTAACAGTTAAATGCCCATAAACAAGAAAAAATTTCTTAACAAGGACAGCAATGAGAAGAAAGAAAATACCTAATGATCTACCTACTCAGTAAAGTGCTCAATGCCCAGGTAGCATAGACAGAGCGATCTCGTTATATATATATATATATATATATATATATATATATATATATATATATATATATATATATATAAACTCTTTTAACAAAGACAGCAATGAGAAGAAAGTAAATACACACACACACACACATATATATGTATATATATATATATATATATATATATATATATATATATATATATATATATATAAAGTGAACATGGAAGTTAACACTTGGAGGTGACAGTCTGTTTCATGCTAGACGCAATCGTCTGGCCTGACGATTGCCTCTAGCATGAAACAGACCTCTAAATGTTGACTTCAATGTTCACTTTCATATTTACACACACTCTATCTCTCATACTGGACACCTTATCCCATAAATATAGCACACCTTAAGACTATATTTCTTCATATATATATATATAAATATATATATATATATATATATATATATATATATATATATATATATATATATATATATATATGTATACTTCAGCTATAGATCGACGAGGGATTCATGCACAACGCAATCTTCAAGTCTTAATAAAAATATCTTTTTTTTAATTATAATTTAATTTATGTAACAGTATGTCTCTAACGGAAACTAACGATTGCATTGTTCAGGAAACTCGAAGTCGGTCTACCAGTGAAAGACAATAAGTATATTTATTAATAAATACTTAATAGCTCTGTTATATTGCATCGAGCACTATTTTGTTTACACGAGCACTCTCTCTCTCTCTCTCTCCATATATATATATATATATATATATATATGTACCGTCATCCACAGAGAGATTGTTTCGCTGTCTCACATCTCAACAGTGTGGCTACACATCCGATCGCTTCAAACTGCGGCCGAAGCTCGACCTATTTGGCATCAGTCAGAGATTATGACTCCTAGGCTAGAGAAAGACGAATTTTTGCGTATTTAATTTTTTTCATATTCATGACAGTGACCTAGAGAACTCAATACGGTTGGAGAGTCTTGCATTATTAGCATTAATAGTCACTCTTTACAAATGCCAGCTTTTCAGCCTACAGTGGTCGACCGAATTAATTATTTTTCGGGAGCTAGTATCGTCATCCACAGACAGGCTGTTTTGCTGAATATATATATATATATATATATATATATATATATATATATATATATGTGTGTGTGTGTGTGTGTGTGTGTGTGTTATTGTGTGTATTTTAAGCGTTTCACCCCAAGCAAGTCGGGAAGCCACTAAGACGCAAGGGGTTACAGAAGATTTGGAGCAAGATCAGATAGGAGTGATAGAGGAAAGGATGAGGAGGAGGAGAGGGGATACATCAAGGCAACTGAAGATGTCGATTGACATTACATTTGAATAGTTGGAGATTATAGCTCTCAGGGAAACAGGAATATGAAAGGCAGATCCACAGGCGAGAGGTGCGAGTCATGAAGCTATTGAAGTAGAAGAGACGGCTACATTTAATAGTTTCGACAGTGAAAGGTTGAGAGCGGGATGCCAGCCTCGTAGGGCGCTTGAATTCATGATGTCTGGGAACTATCAAATGCAGCTCCTCGGAGCAATTACCATGGAAATATTTGTAAAAAAGACAGAGAGAGGTGACGACGCGCCTGTGAGAGAGTGACTGTATACGAGATGCTAGATCAGGGCCAATTATATTGCATATCCGCCTCTAGATCTTATCAAGAAACCCGAGGCAAACAGAAGGGGCTCCAGACCATATATGGCAGCAATACTCCATGCAACGGCGGATTGTTGATTTGTAGATCTGAAGGGTCGATTCCGTTGAGAAAAATTTCCTGGCGCGGCACAGGGAGCCAACTTTTCTTGCGGTGGACGAAGCAATTGACCCAATGTATTTGTTCCATCTCAGGTCAGCAGTCAACGTGTGACCGAGCAGCCGCAGAGAGGTGTTCTGGAGAAGTTGAGCGTCAGACGTTCTAATGGAGGGCAGGGAAGGATCTCTGTGGTGATTAATAAAGAGCAGTCTTGTTTTTGAGGCATTAAAGTTGACCAGCCAATTCCTGCCCCAGTTTAGAACCGATTGGAGGTCCTTTTTGAGACACACGGCCAGGTTAGTTTTGTCAGCGACACTAGATTTGTTTTTGAGGCAGAAGTAAATTGTGGTGTCATCCGCGTAGATGCTAACTTGGGATTTTATGGCATTACGAAGGTCATTTATGTAGATAGGGAATAGTGTTGGGCCTAGGATGGATCCTTGAGGAACATCTGCATTCGTGGGATAGGAACTGGAGGAGAATCCGTTGAGAACGACCTTCAATTAACGGTTTGACAGGAATGATTGTATTAGGTCAAACAATCGACTCGTAATGCCATAACCCTGGAGCTTGCGAAGAAGGCCGGCATGCCAAACTCTATCAAACGCTTTGGAGATGTCTAGGGCCATGGCACGAGCTTCCCCGTTATTCTGAAGAGCTTGGTAGACAGTTTCAGTGATGGCCATAAGCACATCAGCTGTAGTTCGAGCAATAACCCACTCAATATGGCCTCAGTTCTAAGAGGGAAGTCGGGTATGGGTACACCGGAAGAGTCGAGTGTTGAGTTGAATGAAAATTTCCGAGCAAAGCATTCAGCTTTGACGGCAGAGTAGGTCAGGACTTCGAGGTGGTTGAACAAAGGAGGTATAGAGGGTTTGCAATTGTTCAATACGCTCTTGCAGAGACGCCAATAATCTTTGGAGCCAAATTTGCGAGATGCAATACGCTCCCTCATCCGAGCAGCAAATAGTGACTTAGCATCGTTGAGGACACGTCCGACATATCGCTACGAAATAGTTGAAAAAAGTGGTTCCTATGGGGAATGGCGGCTGAGCAAGCATCGGAGAACCAAGGGGAGGAGCACGACATGAACCTATATTTCCTTGAGGGGATGAAAGCGTCGAATCCAGCTTTAACCCAGGATGAGAACTCAGAAGCACATTCTTGGACTGGGAGCGTAAGACAACATCCCAGGGGACATCGCGGAGGAAATCACGGAACGAGTTCCAGTCAGATCGTTGATAGTAAAACGAAGTTCTAGTGGTAAAACGTTCTTTGCAGGGGGTGGAGATGTTAACAGATACTACAGCATGATCGGAGTTACCAAGACGGCAGAGTTACGTGGCGCTACAAGACTAGGGAATGGAGGTAAAACACAGAGAGGCTTTAATATACATATATATATATATATATATATATATATATATATATATATATATATATATATATATATTATTCAGCTGAAACTTATCCAAGCCAAACTTGAATTTCTTTCTGAATATCTCGGATGAGTTATTTACACTCGAATATCGATATCTTTCTTATGGTCAAAAGACTTTGAATAACTGTAATTCACTTAATTTAATGGACTTTTTTGGATAGTACAAAATGTTTAAAATATTTTTAAAAAATCGTTTAAACTTTTATTTTATTTTTTTTTAGATTTATTTAAACACATTTTAAATATTTTATTTAGATATTTTATTTTATATTTTGTAGAATTGTACAACGTTTTGAGAGAAAGTAATTAAATCTGCCTGCTTCAGTTTAGGTGTGAATTTTATGATCCACGAAGAAACTAACTTAAGGACGGTTAGATACCTGATATAAAATTACTCAGGGAGAAAATATCTACTCCCCAATCCTGGCAGAGCATAGATTCCTGCGTGAGAACTTTTAATTAAAATAAACACACTGTAACAAAATCAAATGATTTATTTCTGGTTTACTTAGGTTCATTTAAGGAGATTGGCAAAGTGCCCTAGATTCAAATCGACTGCAATTCAGTTTGATATACAGTCAGTCAGAAACAAAAAAATTAAAAAGAGCTAAATAAAATTGACTGGTAAATAAAATTGCTGTTCCGGGCCTGAATTTTAAATGTAGAGAGGATGTCGCTATTGGAAAGAAGTCTTTATCTGAATATTCACAAGGCAATCTGTCACAGAGAAGGCTTTAAGATATCGAAAAAATAGAAATGTTGATGGCCTTTGTTTAGAATTTTAATATAAACGAGATTGTCCTTTTCTCGATAACACTTGGCGTTCTTTCGGAATTGTGGACGTAGGCTAATCAGTCTTTGTTCAAGAACGAGCATTATTATTCGTTCGTGTTTGAAGAAATTCAATTCAGACATCGATTTACTCCCCCCGTATATGTAAAGATGAGTATCGTTCCTGAATGAGACATTGCATTATCTTATCCTAAGTTGCTACCCAGAAATAAACACTACGGTAATCGAAAATTTGAATTGATTCTCCTCCTCTTGCGATTACTCGTCAGAAATGATATGGTGTTTGGGTAACAAAACTCAACCACGTGGAATCGATTATTTCAATATGCAATCTACTCGGCTCTACCGAATAAGCTGCACTCGAGAAAGGACAGAATGATTAAAAACCTGAGAAAACGAGAATAAAACTGATATAAGCACTCGTGGTTGTAGGGGTGGGGAAATTTTGAAGCAACTTAGAGATTAAACTTAAAATAAAAATAGAAATGACCCAAATACGCCAGACAGTCCAGCAGACGACCGTTTCATATTTAGACTAAAGCAATCGGCATTTTAGAAATGTCAAAGTGTTTACTATGAAATAGAAGAATCCCAATCCTTTTCCAGATAGTAAAATGAAGTCAAGATTTATTCACCACTTTATTAAAGATGTCGGCCTTTCCTTAAGAGCGATTGAATGTTTTGTCTGTATAACGGCATATCAATTACTGATAAGTCATTTAATGTCGAAATTTATTTTTCTTGGGACCTTTTAAATAAGAAAAAAATAATAAACAGGATGAGGCAAAAATAAGCATACAATTAGTAGCTATGCATTTTACATTATTTTAAAAACGTTTTATTGCATTTATATTTATTTCGTACAATATTTGTTCAAAACTGATTGTTTCATTTAACGCTTTATTTAAATTATTCTACTAGTTTTATCTGTTAAGCGCTCAAAATGACCCCACCCTAAATTGCAACATTCCTCGAACTATTACTATGACACAGAGCATGACAGAAATCATGATCACAATTTCAAATACGTCTGACATGTACTCTTTTAATTCGTTCACTGTGTGGGGATTTCTCTTGTAAAACTTGTTCTTTACTACATCCCATAAAAAGACATCCATTGGTGTTAGGTCACGTGAACGTGGTGGTCATTCGATGCCGCGCTTTCTTTCGAATCAACGGTATGGAAAACTTACGTTAAGGCGGACTCTTACTACAAAAGCTTAATGTGGAGGTGCACCAGCTTACTGAAGGAACATTTTCGTGAAGTTAGATCGAAAACGTGAACCAACAGTGAAAATACTTTCAGCTTTCTTTTGCCCCACCCTGTATGTTATTCTGCTTTCACAATCGAATACATGGTAATCAGCATTTGTTCATATACATGTTTTGGTTTTATGTTGTAGTTTTCTTGAAGTGTTATTTTGAAATACAATTTTGATTTTTTTTTTTTTAATGCTTTTTTTTTTTTTGTCGACCCGTGGGGTTATATCGTCTGTATAGGCTATCCGGATTTGTCTAAAACTAATAAAAACATTTAAGGAAATTTTAATTGGACGCACTTTTAAATTTAACGGGATTCCAAATAAACTGACATTCGCTATAAGCGAAATTGTAAGTTAGCAACTACACAGTGCGGTTTAAAATCTATACATTCAAACAAATATAGACAAGATTAAATATATCTTTTAACTATTTACACTATTATCAGTTTTCGAAGTGTTGTTCTCATCTTTGTTGCCATATGCAGGAAGTTTCGAGCGTTGTACGCTTCACCATTCTCCAGGTGATTGCGATTTTGAACTGAACACTTTATTTCGTCCACCAACATAAATTGTTCTACCTCCACTCGACATGCCACTTCCGGATATCTCAGTATTAGTTATCTCCCTTTTAACTCAACGCTTAATTTTTTTTATTTTTATTTTTTTTTGTGTGTGTGTGTGTAACCAAGTATTGAACTCACAAGTCTTTATGTCAAGTGACTGGATTCAACCAAAGTTTTATCCTTGCGTCCGAACAATGCAAATATTGTAAATAATTACAATACCTCATTTCAGGAATACAGACATATTTTGTCAACGTTGCACAGCATATATTTTTTTAGTCTTTAGACATCGTACGATGAGAGCGTGTGTAAATAAAACTGATGCAGTCTGAATAATGCTGGCATCTCCCTTAATGAAGCGTAAGAATATCGCTACCTTAAGGCTGAAAGAAAACCATTTGTTGCAAAAGAGGAAAGAGAAATAATAATAGGAATCTTTTAAAAGTTCTGTATGTGTTTTAAAATTTTCATAGTAGAAATACCCTTGAGTTCGGACATGAGAAAAACTGTCGATAGAAATACAGAGGGTATACAATGAAGAAGATGGGCGTAAAGTATGCAATGAATTAAAAAAAAACATCAGGAATCAAAGATCAATATATAAAATTATTGACTCTTTCCGAAAACCAATTGCCAGTAAAACCAATCTGTTCCCATCTACATATCTTCTGAAATGGAGGAAAAAAAATCGGATATCTATGATCGTCTGAGAAAATAAAAATTCTCTAAATGCTGCTCGTCATACATTTTACGCAAATTTTCTTTTTTTCCCTCTTTTCTTGCTTTGCATTGTTTCTTTATCACATTCTTTACATTCTCTCATGGCTTTTTCTCTTTCCATTCTTCATCAACGCGTTCTCTTTTTCTTCACTCCATTCATAATTTATCTATTTCCTTCTTTCTGTCTGCTTTTACTTCCCTCATATTATATTTACTTACTTTTCTAAAATGTCCCTTTTTTATTTTTCGTTCCAATCAATATATATATATATGCGCTTATATATATATGCATATATACTAGGCGTGTTTCTAAAAATAAATACGCTAAAAATCCACCTACGTGCGGATGACGGCTTAGTGGTAGAATTTGATTCGGTTCCGTATAGGATTCAGGTTCGAATCCTGTCAAAGGACGAATATTTTCTATGAAAATTTCTCGGACATTCAGGCCGGTAAATGTTGTTAATACTGTTTGTTATAAACAGAGCATTTACTTAAATACTTGTATCTATAAAAAGAACGTATAAACATAAAAAATGTCTTATAGATATATAGTGAAAAAATCTACGCAGACCACATCAGACGTTTGCAAACTTAAACCTTTCTTTTAGTATACCGCGTCTTTCTATTTTTTAGCAGACCCCCCCACCAATTCCTTATAATCTTTTTGACCTGATTGTCTTGAATCTGTCAAAGGACGAATATTTTCTATGAAAATTTCTCGGACATTCAGGCCGGTAAATGTTATTTAATACTGTGTATTATAAACAGAGCATTTACTTAAATACTTGTATCTATAAAAAGAACGTTAAACATAAAAAATGTCTTTAATAAATATATATATATGTGCGTTTGTGCGCGCAAAAATATATAGAAAATAGGAAAGAACTCGTTAGGTAAATAATCCAAAGTTCTTTAGTATTTTTGAAACATGAGAACTCTTATGTAGCGTTGGAATCATATTTTTAAATAAATAATTATATAAATAGTATATATATATATATATATATATATATATATATATATATATATATATATTACATAATATACATATTAGTGAATACACAAAATATCAAATGTCGATAGACACTATCCACTATCCTGAAGAGTAAATGTCTTCATTAAACTCCGAGTCGTGCTACTGACGATGCATATTATCTTTATTCACCAATATATACTTAATATATGTTATATAACATTGAGCACTGTATTTTATAACACACACACACATATATTCAGTTGTATGGATATTAATTTTTAACCCTGGGTTTACACTTCCGCCAGCATCAGACAAACTTCCATAAAGTATCACAAACACACACACACACACACATATATATATAACTTTTTCTCTGATCCGCTGTTAGTGGTGATATTAGAGATGTTTTTTAGTGCCATGTGATAATTTTTAATTATTTTTTCTTACACGTGTTACACACATATACACACACATATATATATGAGTTATCGAAAGAAATAATTCTAAGTATTTTTCTTGTATTTTTGTTTGTGTTTCTCTGTTTCATGGAAATACTTAATTTTAAAATAACTCCTCACTGATATTTATCTATTCCGTTAAAAATCATTCAGATGAATATCGTGACTCATAGCTCCAATTAATAAATTCTGAACGTAGAAAATATATTCAACATTCGGAAACCGATATAGAATAAACCATTTTGCTCTTGGATGTAAATTGTTTTCCTATCTACTTCAATCTTTTAATAAATTGAAAAGTTTCTTTTTAGTAATGTAGCTTTCCATTTAATTTGTCTAAATCGCCATATTTGTTTTTGATTTTTGCTAAATGAATAAACTCAGGAATATGGCGAAATACTTGCTTCATTTGCGTGTTTATCGATCTAGAAATTGAATGGAACGTGACGAGAATTTTTAAAGATATTCTTGTCTTTCAATAATATATTACCCAATAAGCGAGTAATCATTTTCCTTCAACCAAAGATCTGAATTTAGATACTGAGAAAAAGAGTCGAAAATTCCAATCAATGATCTTAACTAAAGTTTACTTTAAAATTTTAATTTTTTTTTTTTTTTATCTGTCATGTTTCACAAATCATGACTTTATCGTGATTTCTTTTACATACCGATAGTGGAAAAATTACTAGTATTTAAAAATGGCGATCCGTTTTTGTTTTTTGGGGTTTTTTTTTTCTCTAAATTTTATCCAGAGCTTTCCGTTTTTTTAAATAAGAAATTTCACTCAATACAAGGCTTGAGTTGCTTAAGCTGTCAAAACCTGTCCAACTGGTCTGAACTCTGACGACCCGAACTGCGTGGACATTGAGATGCTGTCCTTGTTAAGATAACATGAAAAGGCTTACGGCCCTATCACTTAAGCCTCGATCGAATTTTATTAAATGAGGTGTGAAACCGTTTAGTATTCTAAATATATCCGTACTTTATTTTCTTTTTTTTTTATAATCATTTCACTCCAAGCAATGTAGAAATGCCACTATTACGCAACTTACAGAGATTGAAAGTGAGAGAAAAGATAGGGTATAGAGAGAATCAAGTAAAGGACAAAAGATAAACAGTATTCAAGAAGACAGTAAATGACGATTGACGTTTCATTTAATTTTTAGAAGATTGTAGTTTTCTAGGAAACAAGTAAACTGAAGATATTTGTTCGGGCGCGAAGTGCGAGAAAGGAAACTGTTGGATAAGAAGTAGCGGTTACATTTAACTATTTCAACGGTAAGATGATGGGACCTAGATGCCAACCTAGTCAGTTATGTGACATGCGAGATACACGCTTAGGCGATCATGTATTTTCGATACATGACTGACGAGGCAGATTATTTCCCGCAGTTGGTTGCCATTTCTTTCTGCAGTAGACCAGTTACCATCCAAGGCTACAGAACTCGGTCTGTCCTGCTATTTACCCATAGCTGGGGAGAGAAGAATATGATTCATACTTTTCTCAAGGTAGTACACGTAAGCACACTTAAATTCAGTTGTCATGAAAATATGTGTAGAAAAGACAAGGAGATGTCACATCACGTTGGTGGGAAAGTCACTGAATTCGAAATGGCAAGTCAGGATCTATTACATTGCAGATACTTCTTTGTATCTTGTCAAGAAACTCGAGATGAATATCAGGGGTACCAAACTAAATATTACGACTGTAATGCACGGACGAATTATAGACTTGTAAATATACGAAATGGACCCTGACGAGAAAAACCTTCTGGAAAGACACATTAAACCAATTCCCTTGCGCCTATTGATTCAATGTCGTTGTTCCAATTCAAGTCAGTTGGAAACGTGAGTCCAAGATGGCGCAGTGAGTCGTGCATCACGCAGGGAAGGATTTCTATGGTGCTTAAATGAGAGTAGTTTAATTTTGGAGGCGTAAAATTTACAAACAATTTCCTGCCCCAGTTAATCACTGATTGGAAGTATTTTTTCAAGAGCAATGGCCAGGTTAACATTGTCAGCGCTGACGAATTTACTATTGAGACAGGAATAAATGGTAATGTCATCTGCATAGGTGCTTACCTGGGAACTGATGACATCAGGAAGATTATTGATGAAGATCAGAAACGGTGTAAGACCTGGGATTATGTCGAGATGAACAGCAGGGGCACTAGACCAGATATGGCAGCAGTATTTCAATGTACGGACGAAGATTTGTAGATATGTATAAAGGACTCTGACGAGAAAAACCTTCTGACATGACACAATGAACCAATGTTCCTTGCAGTAGATGCAGCTATTGATTCAATGTAGTTGTTCCACTTCAAGACAGTCGAAAAAGTGAGACCAAGAACGCGCAGTGAGGCATTACATGGAGTCAAGGATCAGCCATGCTGATGGTTGCTGTTCATGATGACGGTCGTCTTTGGGTATAGAATCCAGTGGTTAGCAGTGAATATTTCGAAGACATTAGGAAATCGTTGTTCAGGTTAGCAGTGGATATTTTGGTAAAAGTAGCAGAGCGTAGTTCGTCCTTCTGTTTCTCTTCACCTGACAAGCTGGAACTGAACATTCGGGTAAAGTGAACAAAAATGGCCGCCTTTATACATGACGGATTGAATGTTCTACGTCTTCTGATTGGTTAACCTTCTCTTGGTGGACTATAAAGTGAGTGAAGGCATTTTGACTGGCTCACTAGTTATATATATATATATATATACAAAAAAAAATCGCAACAATGGTGGGCAAAGAAATTTATCTATGGTGGTTAAATGTGTGTAGTTTAGTTTTGGAGTCATTAAAATTTACCAGTTAACCACAGATTGGAAATTCTTTTCAAGAGCAGTGGCCAGGTTAACTTTGTCCGCTCTGACTGACTTACTGAAGAGACAGGAATAAATGATAGTGCCATCTGCATAGGTGCCTACCTAGGAACTGATGAAATCATGAAGATCCTTAATTATTATCAAGAGCTTGATATACATTATTCCGTCATGGCCGTAAACACGTCAGCGGTAGACCGGGCAAAATGAAAGCCATATTTTTGTCCGAGAGTAGGTTGTGAGAGGTAAGATGCTTAACCACTTCAGCATTGATTAAAGCCGCTTTAATACTTTGCACAAAAAAAAAACAATATACTAGAGGCATTAGGTGCTCCAAAGTTCTTAAAAACAGGAACAACAGAGGAGAACTTCAAACAAGCTGGAATGCAGATTGCAGCGAGACAATAGTTGTAGAATTTGAAGAAAACTGGAGCCAGTTCTAGAGCACATATCTATGGGACTGCCGCTAGGATCCCGTCAACTCCACTCGCCTTAAGGGAATCTAATTTCGAAATGATATCCGAAACCAGTGACGGAATTATACACATATCACTCAGTACAGCCTCTGTTCTATGGAGAAAATCAAGTGAGGGTAATCCAAATGAGTCGATTGCTGAGTTGGAAGAGTATTTACGAGCAAAGCATCCAACCTTACCTGCTGTAGATGCCAGGACTTTAAATTGATTGAATGAAGGAGGGATTGAGGATTTGTTCTTCTTCATCACACTCTCGCAGAGCCGACAGTAATCTCTAGAACCGAATTTGCGTGTTGCTATACGTTGTCATATTCTTTCAAGAAACAGTAACTTCACTTACCTGAGGAGACGCTTGTACTCCTTACGAATAGTGACATCTACACGAATATTAAATTTTGTACCGTTATCAAATTGTTTTTGAGTGGCTTACGCCCATATCACGCTAAAGTTACAATTTCCGAAATAAAGTAACGTCGAGCCTAGTCAGTAACTAGATGAGTGACCGCTAGTTAATACCAGGTGCTGTAAGTGTGGATGTTAGTGTGATGTAATGGACAACGAATCGAATTTGTTAAAGAAACAAACTAAGAAGAAAGACACAAACAACCAAACTAAGAAGAAAGAAAAAACTATGAACACAGAATGAAACAAAGAAACAAATGAAGAAACAAAGAAACACAAATTGAGAAAGAAACAAAGACACAAATAAACAAAAATGAAAGAAACAAAGAAGAAAATAAAGAACAAAGAAGAAAACAAAGAAAGAAAAAAGAAGGAAACAACGAAGGAAACTAAGAAGGAAAAAAGTAGGAAACTAAGAAAGAAAGAAAGAAAGAAACAAACAAACAAAAAGAAAGAAACAAAGAAAGAAACAACCAAAGAAGAAACAAAGAAACAAAAAAGAAAGAAACAAATAACAAAGAAGTAGACAAAGAAAGAAATAAAGAAAGAAATAAAGAAGGAAACAACGAAGGAAACTAAGAAAGAAACAAAGAAACAAAAAGAAACAAACAAACAAAGAAACAACCAAAGAAGAAAGAAAGAAACAAAAAAGAAAGAAACAAAGAAGAATCAAATAACAAAGAAGTAGACAAAGAAAGAAACAAAGAAAGAAAAAAGAAGGAAACAAAGAAAGAAATAAAGAAGGAAACAAGGAAGGAAACTAAGAAGGAAAAAAAGTAGGAAACTAAGAAAGAAACAAAGAAACAAAAAGAAAAAAACAAAAAAAGAAACAACCAAAGAAGAAACAAAGAAAGGAAAAGAAAGAAACAAAGAAGAAACAAATAACAAAGAAGTAGACAAAGAAAGAAACAAAGAAAGAAAAAAGAAGGAAACAAAAGAAAGAAGGAAACAAAGAAAGAAATAAAGAAGGAAACAACGAAGGAAACTAAGAAGGAAAAAAAGTAGGAAACTAAGAAAGAAACAAAGAAACAAAAAGAAACAAACAAACAAAGAAACAACCAAAGAAGAAACAAAGAAACGAAAAAGAAAGAAACAAAGAAGAAACAAATAACAAAGAAGTAGACAAAGCAAGAAACAAAGAAAGAAAACACAAGGAAACAAAGAAGGAAGCAAAGAAGGAAACAAAGAAAGGAGGAAAGAAAGAAGAAAACAAACAAACAAACAAACAAATGCAATGATATCCACATTGCAACTATTAATTGAACGTGTTTAAATCCCGACTTTAGTAACGAGAGGTGTTCGACTAAAACGAACAGAACACTCATATTGATAAACAGTATTTTACTTAAATGTCAGTCAGTGTAAAATAACCAGTCAAATATTAATAATAAATAGTAGTACAGTTGGAAATTTCGCGCTCTTCCGACTTGAATTTTCAAATGAATCATAACTCTTATTTTAATGACTTTAAATAAGGTTATGATGAGTTTCGCGACTTTTATACCCCTTAGAAATTCCCCTATCGCATCGTTAAATATTTGAGTTCAACATCTTTACCAAAATATTGCAATACGAATCATGCATATGAACGCAGGGCACTATTTAAAGTGGGTACAAATGAAAATATTAACAATGGCATTGGTTTTGATTTCAGTGAAGCGGTCATTAAACGCGTGAGTGCGTTATCGTCTGCTCTCTCTTCTTTTTCTAAAGCTCCCTACTATTCGAAAAAGAAAAAAAAAACAGCTACTGTATACTTTTTGTTTCCGTCATTCAACGCAATTAAGACGAAACGGTGTTATTCATCCAAGGCAATGGCGGGACGTAAGGCACATGCGCAACGGATGCAGTATTATAATGTGATTTTTGAGGGAATGTTAATTCGAGTAACGTCTGGTAACCATGCCAGTATATAAACAAAATAGAATTTGTGAAAAAAAAAAAAAATCCGATACCCTGACCTGAACCATGAAGAGACTGCATATGTCAATGAGGAAACATGGCATGAACTGAATATGCCTTATAGATTATTAGAAAAAGAACAATTCAAAAGGAAAGGATGAAGAAAGAAAACGGCATGTCTTCCTATTGTTTTTTGTTTTTTTGTTTTTTTAAGCTGAGTTCTGCAATGGATTTGTGTCGTGGCATTTCGAAGAATTTTTTAAAATATTTATTTGTTTATCAGTTTCCTCCGTTTTTTCTTATCCTTCAAGAATTTGCAGGTCTTTTTTTATGGAAAAATATCCTGAATGACAAGAGAACAGTCTTTTTATATTATTATTATTATTATTATTATTATTTCTGACTATATATTTGCCTTTTCTTTTATTTATAGTCTTTTATTTTATTTATTAATTTATTTGTTTGAAAAGGAAAAAAGAATCGAAAAAGAAATTTCTGAATGAGCTTAGTGTCAAGTCTTCGAGAATACCGAAAACCTGACAGTTTGTTGCTTCGGTAACTCCCACACTTCTTCTCTCCCTCATATATATATATATATATATATATATATATTGTACCCTATATATATATATATATATATATATATATATATATATATATATATATATATATATATATATATTGTTCCCTAGCCGTAAGTTCTATGCTAATAGCTTCTTTTCTAACACTTTTCGATCTTTGAACTCTTCTGGCTTCTTGCTTTGCAGTCAAGTTTGCAATTTAAATGCAATACAAATCGTTATACTGTCTTCTAAATCCAGTTCTTTTGTACCCACCTGTTAATGTCGTAGCGATTTATTATATATTAGGTCGGTGCAAAAATAATGACGTAATAATGTCGTTTTTTGACGTTAAAAAATACGTCAGAAACGACATTATTACGTCATTATTTTTGCACCAACCTAATACCTGCGTCTTAGTGACTTTATTGCCTTTCTTGTGGAGAAGTGATAAAAAGACATGACTTCATCTTCGTTTTTCTCTGTCTCTCTAATGGAGATTTCTTCTGACCAGCTGTCCTTGGGCTAACAGTCATTTTTTTTATCTTTTTTAACATGTCTATAACCGTTTATAGCCGGTTTCTTGTTTTCAGTTATAATTAGTTCTTATTTATTCTGCATCAGTCCGCTTTATGCTGTCTTTAACCTTGAACTTTGGTGAATTGTGCTTCCCCATACCTAACAGTCACAAACCTATATTTATTTTTCATACCAGAAACGCCTGAGACTACGTCATGCGTGACACATCCGGCTAACTACACGATTATATTTTTTGTAATTTTCATTTATAATTTTTTTTCTGAACAGCATCCTATTATAACTGTGCTTGTGCCCCGCTTCGTTAGTTCGCACGGCCTTTACGCCCTGCCAATACTTCATCAATAATGAACTATTCCGTTTTGACCGCGTCGAAAAGGAGAAAAGACGATACTTGGTTTCAATGAGAAAATCAATGAAAAAATGAAAAAGGTAAAGATAGAAATGTTTAACGGCTGTTTCAGCAAAATGGAAAGGTTTTCAATTTCAAAACTTTTCATTTTTAGCCACTCCTTAAAATAACGACCAGCATTCGTATATGACTGCTAATGCAATGATTTGTTAAATTTGTTAAGCTCAAACATTTACCGATACGATAGGGGAATTTCTAAGGATATTTTACTGTCTTAGAACTGGCCATACGCTTACTCAAACATTTTC
>OZ010582.1:84863422-84890922 GCA_963932145.1 Acanthosepion lycidas | reverse complement strand
TGTATGATTGTGTAAATACATTTTATTTATTTTATTTAATTATTGCGTTTGTCATTCCGTGGAGACCGAATTCATCTCAGAATCCACAACACTAACATTATTAGATGCTGTCAAACCGCGGATGTTATAGAGTTTGTTTGTTTTTTGTTTGTTTGTTTTTTTTTCTTTTCGATATTTTAACGAGATGTATGATTTGCTATACATCCAGCCTGGAAACCAATCCATGTACATCTACACACCCGCGACTTGGTTCCATGAAAAGTTTTATCCGCTTTTCGACAGATCTATCCAGCCTCCTGACCGGCAAGGTCAGTTGTAGGAAACATTGTCAGTCACCAATAACCCCATAAGGGGGCTAGTTGTACGGAGGTTCACAGGAAAAATGGAGAAAGATAATGTTCATAATATAATAAATCATTTTAAAATTGTTCATTTTTTTAATGATTATTGGATGTTCATCAACACTGCGTAGATTTAATTGCCTAAATTTTATTTGCAAATATATATATATATATATATATATATATATATATATATATGAATGACTATTTGTTTTTATAATTTTTTGTTTATGAAATGTGAGAGCTCATATATTTTTATCTCGGAAATGGGAAAACGGGGGTGAAATGTTTTGAATGCAAATATATCCGCTAATCTTGTCTTAGGAAACTCTATTTTACAAGCATCTATACCCAAAGGATGTTTCTGTGACGGATGTAATCCATTGCACATCTATCGAGTCAAGATTTCATGGAACAGGTAGAACGTGTCTGGGAAGAATCATTGTGTCATTTCAGATTCGATCAAGTCATGTCGCCATAACATTGACTTTTTTGTAGGTTTCTTTTTTTATTAGTCGTTCTTTATTTATTTGGTCATTTATTCTTCTTATGGATTCTTTGTTTATATCTTTTTTGATAAAGTGGAAAGAAAAAAAGAGAAATTAAAGAAATATATATATATATATATATATATATATATATATATATATATATATACATGTGGGGTCAATTTAAAATAAATACAGTGTTGAGGAAAAGGAAAGAATTGTCCTTCAAATTTTTTTTTTAAAAATCACAGATTAAAACAAAGGAAGAAGGCTACCAACGATATAAAAAAAATAATCGTAATTGGAGAAAAAAGGTTAAAATAAAAAGCAGAAATAACTAAATGAAAATTAAATGAAAGAAAAAATGAATGATCGAAAAAAATTATGGAAGAACGATGCGGGATTAATGAAGCTTGAGAAAAATAAAAAAATCCCTGTTAAAAAGGATGCTAAGCAATAAAAAAAGTTTTGCTCCAAAAACGAAAAATGGATGCTCAAAGTAATAAAGAAAGATTACAAGAGAAAGTGATCTATAAAAATAAAATTAATTGAAATGGAAAAAAGACACGATGAACAAAGAGCTGAATCCCCCCACCCACCATAAAAAAAAAAAGAAAGAAATTAAGAAAAATTAAAATGTTACCCACAAATAAAAAGAAAGCACCGAGGGTAACATGGAAATGAGAGAGAGTTTAAGATATGTAAAACAAAACAAATTGAAAATCGAAAGATAATATCGGCGACAAAAGAAAAATAGGAAAAGAGAGAGCGATATCAGAAAATAAATTTTCGTGAATAAAAATATGAATGAGAGAGAAAGAGACAAAGGGGAGGAGAAAGAAAGAAAACAATGACGAAAAATAAAATCAGAAAATAGATGACCGGAATAAGATAAACGTTTGCAGAAATTCTTGAAAATATAAAGGATCAAGGACACTGAAGGGAGAGAGAGAAAACTATGCATTTAAAATGATGTCGAAAAGACAATCTTCTTTACACACACACACACACACACACACATACATATATATATATATATATATATATATATATATATATATATATATATATATATATAAGATAAACGTTTGCAGAAATTCTTGAAAATATAAAGGATCAAGGACACTGAAGGGAGAGAGAGAAAACTATGCATTTAAAATGATGTCGAAAAGACAATCTTCTTTACACACACACACACACACACACACACACATATATATATATATATATATATATATATATATATATATATATATATATATATATAGGGATGTCGGCAGTATTGCTGCCATATATGGTCTGGTGCCACTTCTGTTTTCCTCGGGGTTCTTGATAGGCTCCATAGGCGGATATGCAATATAATTGGCCCTGCTCTGGCATCTCGTCTACAGTCACTTTCGCACAGACGCGCCGTCGCCTCTCTCTGTCTGTTCTACAAATACTTTCATGATAATTGCTCCGAGGAGCTGCATTCGCTGGTTCCCAGCCTTCATGATTTCAAGCGCCCTACGAGGCTGGCATCCCGCTCTCACCCCTTCACTGTCGAAACTCCTAAATGTAGCCGTCTCTTCTACTCCAATAGCTTCATGTCTCGAACCTCTCGCATGTGGAACTCCCTTCCCTATTCTAGTTTCCCTGAGAGCTATAATCTCCTGCTATTCAAGTGTAATGTCAATCGACATCTCCCGTTTCCTTGATCTATCCGCTACCCTTCTCCTCATACTCTCTTCTATCACTCCTATCTGATCTCGCTCTATATTTTCTGTATCCCCTTGCGTCCTAGTGACTTCCAGCCTTGCTTGGGGTGAAATGCTTTTAAAAAAAAAGTTTAAGCCGAAAGAATTTACAACGAATCCTCTAGAAAAGATTGAATCACCGTCATAGTCTCTGTTCGGCGTGAAACGTTCAATAAAGAAAAATACTGTCACCTTTATAGAAAGTCTCCGAAGAGGAAATAGTAATTCTGCGTGTGACAGAAAAGATTTAATTTTGTTAAAAAATTCCATTACCAAAATTGTTCGTGGCATTCTGAGTCGACCACACCAGGGTTGCTTGATAGCAAATGCTCCAGCACATACCGATACATATCAACAGTGGTCACTGCTTGGGTTATTTGTACAGGAATCTAGTCCGGTATCTCTAGTGATTAAAACAGTTTGTGAATATTCACACTTTTACAAATAAAACGAATATCCTGTCTGAAAGAAGCGTTCGCAGTCCTATAAAAAGACTCGAAGAGAATCACGTGAATTCATTCAGTTGAATATAGCCTTTCATATACGGGGAACCAGACAAAAAATCTTGATGTCTGAACACGAGCATAGATATACCATCCTGTAATGGTAAATCTCTGAAAACACAGACGAATGTCTTCACTCATAACTTATGTCACTGTATACTTTCTAATCAAGTGTACTCCCCAAAAATGATATTTCTTAATCTAATAACATAGCTAATTCTCGCTCAAATGATCTCGTATTTTAAAGATGTGTAAAAACTAAAGAAGTTGACTGTGCGGATTATCTCAATTGGAATCTAGCAGAAATAGGGCTCGGTCGTGCCAATGATAATGACAATGTGCTGTCCAAATGGCTACCACGTTCACCTTATTTGACATATCGTGATTTTTTTCTATGTGAAAGGACAGGTCTATATCCCCCTATTTTTACACGCCTAGGGGAGCTTAATCAGGTAATCAATGAGACGATGGTAAATGTTACGCAAGACATGCTATAGCTGGTTTGGCAGGAACTGGACTAACGACTTGACGTCTTCCTTGTCACAGGATTTTTTGGGATGGTATAGTGGGGGGGGGGGAGATAATGATTTAGTTATACAATTCCTACTAATCAACTGGGGCGCGGAAGAGTAGATGCTTAACTTTCTCAAGGGTATTTGTGCGTAACTTGACGTCTTCCTTGTGAAGCCTTGTGAAATCGGTTGTAAATTCTACATCCTTTTGTATATCGTGTTCGAATCTTGATAAATAAATCTTATTGTTCAACATGAAATTCGACGGACTTACGCACTTACCTTCTAACGCGCATTATGGGAGTCCGGCTACGGCAAACGAAGGCCATCGAAAATTGACACTAGTTAAATGTACTGGTCCGACCGACCACTGCCGAGGCGCATTACGGAGTCCGGCTACGGCAAACGAAGGCCTTCGACGAACTTAGGCATTTAACGATTCGACGGACTTACACGCTTACCTTCTGAGGCGCATTACGGTAGTCCTGCTACGGCAAACGAAGGCCTTCATTATTAATATATATATATATATACCATTATTAACTTATTCAGTGAGCTTTCTTCAAGAAAAAGAGCACAGGGTTACCATCTGCGAAAATACAAGACCAAAACAACACTGAAAGCCCGCCAAATTAAGACCAAATCCTTTGAAACCCATGCACATGACGTATTAACAGGCGGTGTTCCATCACCGTCGGAACCCAAAACTTCAAAGCCACCAGAAGAGAAAATGAAGAAGTCGAACAAGAGAATGGCTAGACAAAAATCAACCCCGACCTCGCAGCAAATTTACCGTGCCAATGCCAACAACTCTCCCATACAAGAATTGGTCTACTTTGTCATCAACGCTATCATCAAAAAGGAACAGATCGGAAAAAAAATTAAATACGTGGATACGAGATCAAGCCTATTAATATATATATATATATATATATATATATATATATATATATATATATATATATATTTAACGTCAAAAAACGACATTATTACGTTATTATTTTTAGACCAACATTATATATATAAAGTGAATATTGAAGTCAACACTCAAAGGGACATGCTTTTTCATGCTAGACACACCTTAAAACTATGTTTCTTTATATATATATATATATATATATATATATATATATATATATATATATATATATATATATATGTACTTCGTCTTTTGAAAGTTAACTAAAGTTTGTACACTATCATGTAAACGATCTAAGAGATGCCGATTACCACCCTGTGAGTCATTAATCATGGCTTTGTACACATTTCGATGCAGTATACTAAGTGTTATCGGTGGGCTAATTCAACGAGTCAAACGCTGTACCATCATGTCACCATATCCTTAATGGAGGACAGATCTTGCAATAGCTCAGCCAGGAAAGTTGTCGAAAATCTTACCGAGATGTTATGGAGATCCTGGTGTAAATTAAACCGTGATTCCCTCTAGATAAACATCATCTAGCTCTTTCAAAATTTGTATTTTTCGAATTGACTAGAAATACAATATTCATATTTTCTTTACAATATTCTGATTGGAGATTTGTGGAAGAAGTCAACATTATATATATATATATATATATATATATATATATATATATATATATATATATATATATATATATATATATATAATGTTAATAATATTTTAACTTTGAATCCCAAGCCTATCTTCCAATCATGCTGAAAACACCAATTTTCGTTAGGTCACAAAATTAACGCAACATGAAGCCCGGTTTGGCCTTATACGTGAGACCTCTTGAAAACACTGGATACTGTAAGCAAACTCCAGCAATCTGAAATATATTTCGGCTTTAAATAACGTATAAAGGGTTGATAACCCGTAAAGAACTAAATTGATCAACGTCCTATCACAATGCCCTCTACCTACCTAAATCTTTCAGTACTATTTGGTAGATTTCTCATTACTCTTTACGTGATTAATTAGAAAATTAGTATTCCAACCGCGAGACCAGGGTTCGAATATTGGTTGGTCCGTTTTATACGGTTTGTCAGCATTTTGCAGGTTATTTAAAGCCAGAAAATATTTTTAGGTCATAAGATTTTTCTGGGTGGTATAGTGGGTGGAGATAATGATTTAGTTATACAATTCCTACTAATCAACTGGTGGGGGGATAAAAAGTAGACCCGTAACTTTCCCAAGGGTATTTGTGCGTAAAGAACCCAAGTGAAATTGGAATTCTGCTCGCCGATTAACGATTCCGAGCCATTATCCACTACACCACCCGTATATCGAACCTTACAGAAACTGCTATTCCAAAGCGGTGAATCTTCTAGGTACTGACCAGATTCAACGTTGCTTAACTTTGATGAACTTACAGAATCCAGTGTTTCACCGCTGTAGGTCCGTAAGTCAAGTTCGAATAATTTTGTGTTCGATCTGTTAAGGCGTTGACACATAATTAGCAATGTTTGTTGATACATTTTCTCTTCTATTTTAGCGGCAAGGGAGGTAAATCAATTTTGCAAATTTATTAGATTACTTCTCTTAATAGATTTATATATATGCAAATAAATTATTTACCGGCATTTAAACAAAATTACATTCCGAGCAAAATGAACCGTTTAATTAGATCCTTTACTCTATCGTTTCTTAGATTGTAGTCTTATTTGTGCAAGCCTTTGATTTGTTCAAACTTTTGAAGGCACTGAGATACCTTTGTCTATTAAGTAATCGTCTTGCTTCAACTTGGTCTTGACATTCATTTGAACGACTCCGTCTGTGTCGTTCTGTTGGTAATCTTTTTCTTTTCGAGAGATGTTTCCATTTTAATATATAAACATATGGTTCCATTTTAATATATTAAACACACAAAATTTTAACATGAAAGAGTATTGAGCAAAATGCTATTTATATAATACCTGGATCAATCAATGAATCATAGATACAATTACATAGGAAACGGATTGATTAAACGGTTCATTCATCTCTATTTTACTTGTAAATTATTTATCTCGGCTTTATTGAATCTCAATACATTGTTTGAAATCTTTAGTTTCAATGCATCTCACTATCAAACTGTCCTAGCAATTGCCGTCATTTCAGATGGTAAGGATACACTAGTCTTATAATAACGTCCTGAGGAGGCATTCTCTTCGTGAAGCACTGTTAGTACATGCCTGAAAACCATCCCACGCCTTATGGGCGAACTTGCTTTGACGAAACCTATTCGGAAGCCGTCGATGATTGTGCTAGCCCAAAGGCACAAGTTAGCGTAACAGGGGCTTTGAGCGTAATGGGCTTGTTCAACAACAGATTACGTAAGGTTAAGAGTTCTCCCCCGGAAACTGTAAGATCTGCTAAACACAGTTGCTGTATAGAACACATGATGGCTGTGTGGCTGTTGAAGAACTGTGAATATGCCTGAACAGGCGTCTGCAAGAAGGATTAGCTACCACCCGAACAGAAGAAGATCATCATCACTCCTTCTTCAGTAATTGTCAATGTTTAAATTTATAAGGCTGTACAAGATTCGGAAATAAGGATTAAAGTAACACAGGCCTTTCTAATTTGAACGAATCGACATTATACACATTTCACATTTGTACTTGTGCCGAACTAAACCGAATTCAGTCAATAGATTTAGCCTATTTTGGTACAGCGTGATATGCTTGATATATAAGATTGAACGAACTCTGCAGCAAGCTTCCAACGCGAGAAATGTCGTATTTACTGAATTTATCCTCGGCTGGCAGATTCGTAAATTTGTCTGATAAAATGACGATGGTAGGAACTAGTGAACTTTGAGCAACGCTTTGCTTTCTTTACGTATGAGAATAGAACGACATAATGTTTTCGCCAGTCCTCATCTTTAAAAGATTTCTTGGTTGCACCAAGATTTAATCATGGTCAGACAAAAGGTCAGGACTCGAAACGATCAGCATTTCAAATACCGATTTTCAAAAGAGGCAGGCCATCGGACGGTTTTCCATTCCATTATTTGCCTGTGCGAATGGTGTAATTAATAGATGTTCGCAATGAGAAATATGAGCCCAAGGTTCGAATTTCACTAGGTTTCTTTACATTCACTTAAACGTAAATATCCTAGGGAAACGTGTTGGGTTAAATAGTAGAACTTGTATCTGGAAAAATCGGTAATCACAAACAAATTGTTATTATTACATTCACTCGCCCCCCACTAAATATTCTTACAACTCGAAAAAATATTCTCCTTTAAATAATCCCTCCAAAAGATTGATAAACCGTAAATTAGAAATCAGTCGACATGATTTCATAAAATAAACAATCTAGTCAGTCAGTTATGTACCATGCGTGATACACGCCTAGGCGATCATCTATCTTTCGATACATGACTGACGGGGCAGATTTTTTCCCCGCATTTCTTTCTGCGGTAAACCAGTTGCCATCCGAATCTAGAGAACTCAGTCTGCTCTGATATTTTACCTGTAGCTAGGAGAGTAGAAGAGAATTCATGTTTTTCCCAAGGGTATTAGCACGTAAGTGAATGTAATTAATTTAACTGGAATTCGAACTCGGCTCTCCGATTTCCCAGTCCGAGCCGCCATTTTACTCCATCGTGCCAGTAAATGTATTACTATTTCTAATTAACAGTGTCCCTTCAGAACAAAGGCGATCTATAACTCTCCAAAGTGCGGGAGAGTTGGATTGTTGTTTTTTCGCCTTCTCAATTTTTAAACTCTTCAGTCTTGATTCGATCCAAATGGTAGGGCACCCAGTTAACCGTGTTTTTAAGAGAAAGTATACAGTTATGCCTTTGTCCAATAGCAAAAATACTAACTGAACCCAACAGACTAGACCGGAATTTGAACACAGCTCGTGTTGTTAACCCTTACGCCATCCCCACAGCCAAATTCTGCACATATCTCTTTAAAACACATTAACAGAAATTTTGATATCATATTCTTTTTTTCCAAATGCCGTCCGTTCTTTGTGTACATGAGAACTCTGAAAAAGACTGAAGAGTTTCGAACGACTACTACACGCCTTTAATTTGGGACAGGTAAATATACAGAGAATTGCGTGCATTATACACTTTAAAAATCAGAAGAGCGGATGAATCCACCATCTTGGTTTCAAGCTTACGGTATCCTCAGGCGTTTTTTTATCAAATGAACTGCTAACGTTTTCTTTTGAAAAAAACAAAAAAAAACAAAAACTAATGAACACTATATTATTTTTTTTTAAATAAATAAATAAAGAAGAAGAAGAAGAAGAAGAAGAAGAAGAAGAAGAAGAAGAAAAAGACAAGACTAACCAACGTCTTTATCCACTGGGCCATGTGTCCTTGAGTAGTAAGTTCAATATCAGGCTAGAGCACTGGTGAACCAAAAAACTTGGAGAGTTGAGTTAAAGTGAAATAACCAAAAAATCTGGAAAAGGCATGGCACGTGGAACTAGGACAATCGACCAGCCAGTGGACGAAATAAAGGGCCCGGTTCAAAATACCAATCACCTGAAGAAGGCCGGAGTGTACACCGGTCGAAACGCTGTGAATATGGCATTGAAGATGAGGATAACTACGAATAATGTAATTAATGTAAAACAGATCAGAAATGTTGGCTTTGAAAGAGGTTTTCCTATTTCTTAATCTTTGCCTAGCTTTCGGAAGGCATCTTTTGATATTCCAACTGACTTTCGGATTTCTGCGTTGCATTTTACTTCGTCTGTTTAAACAACCATACATTGTCTTCTTACAATTAATTGTCCATTCTTCCCGCGTCCCTTATCCTATAATCTCCTTTATCCAAGCACACTTTTTGCTGATGCATTCAAACAGCGACAAGAACAAATACACACAAACAGAACTGCACGGATTCGCTCAAATAGAAAGATAGTCTCACACATATATATTTACAGAGAAACGAATATATTCATACGAACGACTAAAATTCACGCCAGGCACAAGATTAGACAAAACAGGGAAATGGAAGAATAATTGCATCTCTGTTTTTGTTTTTTTTGTTTTGTTTTTTTCGTTGGGAGTTTAAATTTCACTTCTGATAACAGAAATCTGGCGTAAGATATTTATCTTGCTTTTGTTTTGTTTTTTTCTTTTTTGTTTTTTTGGTTTTGTTTGTTTTTGTTTGTTTTTTTTTTTTGTTTTGTTTTTTTCGTTGGGAGTTTAAATTTCACTTCTGATAACAGAAATCTGGCGTAAGATATTTATCTTGCTTTTGTTTTGTTTTTTTCTTTTTTTCTTTTTTTGGTTTTGTTTGTTTTTGTTTGTTTTTTTTTTTGTTTTGTTTTTTTCGTTGGGAGTTTAAATTTCACTTCTGATAACAGAAATCTGGCGTAAGATATTTATCTTGCTTTTGTTTTGTTTTTTTCTTTTTTTTTTTTTTGGTTTTGTTTGTTTTTGTTTGTTTTTTTTTTGTTTTGTTTTTTTCGTTGGGAGTTTAAATTTCACTTCTGATAACAGAAATCTGGCGTAAGATATTTATCTTGCTTTTCTTTTTTTTTTTTTTTTTGGTTTTGTTTGTTTTTTTGTTTTTTTTCCAGAGATTTTAGGGCATTTTTTTTTTAAATAACGACAGAAGTAAACAAATACTTGATCCTGTTTGTTTTTATTTTATTTGGATTTTTTGATTTTGTCACGTAAGAATCGGTGGTTTCTTCTAAAAAAGAATTCAAAGCAGGCTACTTTTTTTCGTCTATTTGTTATATTTACAATTAACCAAATTTTCCCAAGCGTAGCTCGGATGTGGCACAAGGCAGATAGTAAAGGGAACCCAGTGAGGATCGAACTCACTACTCAGTCATAATTGTTCTTGCGGGACAAGCTTGCTAACCATTGCATCACCTCGAGGTGCCCTACAGGTTGAGGATAACATTAACATCGATACAGATTTGGAGTCGTTCATGGCTTACCTCGTTCCTTATTTTCAGTCGGTGTCAGACATTGTTCTCCAAGCCTAGGTAAAGGTGTCATGTTTGAATTCTGATGTTAAAAAGTCAGTCTCTCCAGACGGGAAAAATTCGTATAACACAAAATTACTTTAGGTATTGCAATATTGCTTTGTGCTCGACTAAGCTTAGTTTTGTATGATTCTGGAACACAAGTTATTAACAAAAAAACATTTTAACTGAGTCGAATACAATTTTAGCTGATACAAATATATAAAACGACAAATAACAACAGACATATGGTGTTCTCTGCTTTAGTTTAAAAGGCTTTTCTGTGGGCTCGAATTCAGATTGTTTTTTTTTATGGGATAAATTCTCAAAATAAATCTAATTCAGGTGGCTGATGGCTATATTACGTTGAAACGTCGGTTCTTTTATGATCACCGAAAGTAAGCAGCATCGAGTTTGTTGAGTACCTAGACATGTTGATATGTCTGCCTCTTTGTTCCGCTGTCTTTTGCCACCTTTGAAGCAGCTTCATGGTTCCATCTTCCCAAGATTTGACATCTTAATCGGTGAAGAAATGGTCTAAATGTATTAACAGGTTTCTCGAGTTCTCCCATTACGTTTATTTTGTAAGAATCGAAATAAGTGGAAATCAACGATTCAACGTTAGTTGAGTATACCGAGTAAAGTTGGACATCTCAGTCAAGCTATACCAATTTCTACAGGGTCTAAACGTAAGTGTTGTACGCATAAATCCCCCTAAGGTAGTGGTAGTGCTTTCACGCTTGATATCCTTCGCCGCCATTTCTTCCTTACTGCTACTGAAACCATGATTTTCTTTCAATACCATTGGTTTTGATATACTTAATTCTATGCTGGGTTTACTGATTAGACCGTCATAGCATAGAAGACAATTTTCACCAAACATGAAAAGATTTCTTATATAAATGAAACTATGGTCATTAAAAAAATACATGGACTATCAAAGAAAACAGTTGTCAGTCTAACGATCAGTAGCCTGACCACTTAGATAAAAAGGTTCCATTGACCAGAGATGAAACCCGATTTGTCTAAATGTTACTTGATAATTTGTAACGTTTGGCAGAGTGATTGCGTTTAGAATTTGACCTTCAACATGAAAAGTTTAATGTAGTGGGTCGGAATCCTTCAGATATATCAGCCATGACTTTTGTGACTTTTACATTTTTCTCTTTTTCCAATTAAGGATTGTAATATTTGGGTTTTATTTTCGATTTTTCTTTTTTCATTAGAAAATAACTCGATATCCTATTGCTCTGACAAATTCTGATTAAAATTTGACATGATTAATCTGTACGTGCTGTATTAAATTAATCCAGATCTTAATTAAAATTTTGGGTGATATCTCCATAGCGAAGTCAAGAATAAGAACGATGATGATAATTACGATGGCAATTATGATAATAATATTGTAATATTGGCGATAATCTTTTTCAGCATGATTGATGGGGAAAAGGGCAATGACCTGAAGGTCAGAGAATCAAAAATGAGTGTAGAGATTTCGAATCCTGGTTGATGATTATCAGAGATTTTGTCATCCGTTTTTTTTTTTTTTTTAAATTTAATCTGTTCTCCTGTACGAATGGCCAGAAATAGAAAATTCCTATTAAAATTCTATGACGTATTTTCCACTATACAATACGCAGAGTGGCAAAAATCTTATTTCAGAAGAGGTATTTTACCTCAAAAGTTATTTTTAGGATTAACTGTGAATGGTGCCAAATCATTCACGTTTTCAGGATAGCCAATAATTTTAATTAAAAGATGTGTCCCTTAAAAACACTGGTGATCATGTCTCTCCACAGATAATTTTCTTTATTATCTAAATTCCCAAGTATTCTTGTGAAAGAAAGTGTATATTTTTCACATTTTTAAACGTCTAAATTTTTTGAATTCAGAGTGTTTATTCTCTGGTTGCCATTCAACGCTATGACAAGTCTACTTTCCCACACTGATAGAAGTATAGGAGACGATTCTTGCTTTCCCAGGGGCATTGGTGCTTAAATGAACAGAAGAGATTAGACTGGAATTCGAACTCGGACCGCCGATTTCACTTACCGTGCAAATAACCGTTACAGTATCAGCATAATATAATAATAACAAGAAGAAGAAACTGGTATGAACACCACCCACACTTAGTTATACAGATAGGACCTGTAATAATTTATAGGACATTACAACACACATACAGAACAATCAAAGCTAATCGCCCAAACATCGTAATCAAAGACCACAAGAACAGAATGTACTTACTTATTGACGTGGCAGACCCTGCAGATTGTAATGTATATTTTAAGATCTTCAACAAACTATCAAAATACAAGAATCGTAAAAGAAAGTGGCATATAATGACATTAATAACTCCAGTTGTAGTTGAAACCGTCGGATTAATTGGCAACGGCTCCAATAGATTCATTGAAGGAATTGTTGGCAGCCTACACCTTAAAGAACTACGCCATTTGTACTCAAGTACAACCCGCACGTAACAAAGAGCTTTTTATGTAAAAAGTGCGCGATGCTAGGGTTTATTTATTTATTTGCAAAAATTATCAGTGGAAAACTTTATGAAGCCGTTTCTGACCTTTGTTCTCTGGTTGTCAACTGGAAGCAAATGTTTATACAACAGAAATCAAAGGAAATAATAATAATAACATGAAAATAATAGCTACGCATTTCCAAGTATATCTATCGATGTTGTGGTTAGCTAATTCCCGTTGCAGATACACGCACGAACGCACTGGGTTTCATCAAAACCTGCAGAGCTAAGCTTCAACTATGATGAATCGATTTGAGCTACAGTTATTGGATGAATGCAGAATCTCAGGTCTGTCGCAAGTTGCATCTGTTTATGAGTAGGAGCAGCATCCTATCAATTAGTCGAGGGGATCTGTTCGTAATTTTAAAGGATGAGACAGCTAAGGCAACTTGGGAGTCACATCTAGATTCTTTTGAACAGGTTCATTCACTCAAATCTGGATCACTGACTTGTGACTTCAGCACCAAACCGCCCATTCATTACTACTTCAAAATTACAAATATCATGCGCATTATTATATAGCTACGAATAAGGGTTCTAAAGCAGGGATCAATTAAAGTCTATTCTCTGTACCTCATGATTGTTTATTGACGAGGGGAGTTCTGAAATTTTTACAGCTATGCTAACAAAACCCCATCATCCGCCCATGCATGGAATATTACTGTCATATATGGTCTGGTACACCCGCTGTACGTCACAAGGCCCACGACTAAATCCAGAGATGAATATGCATGATGATAGGTCCTAATCTGGCATCTAGTCTACAATCTCTATCACATAGATGTGCCGTGTCCTCGCTCTGTCTCTTTTACAAGTATTTTCCCGGCAACTGTTCCGACGAGCTACTTTCGCTGGTTCCCAGACTGCATGAATTTAAGCGATCTACCAGGCCCACCCTTTCAAAACGGTTAAATGTAACCGTCTCTTCTACTCAACCAGCTGCTTCTCCCGCACTTCCTGTCTTCTCTTCCCCGATTACTATAATCTTCAAATATTCAAGTGTAATGTCAATCGACATCTTCTGATACCTTGAGCTTGTTCCCCGTCCTTCTCTGTATACTTTCCTCAGACACACTTCTTTACTTTTATTCTCAATCCTCTGTAACCCCTTGCGTGCTAGTGGCACTCTCGCTTTGCTTAGGGTGAATTGCCTTAACAAAAATGATGTTTAGTCATTTTAGTTGATTTGAGGAAATGGATTAGAGCCAGAAATTTTCAACAAATCACACAACTTGAATATAATTACACTGAAGAAAAACTGTCAGTAAACGATGATTATGATTGATGGTACTGTTGGAAATTTTGAGTGTACTGGTGTACTAGTGAGCCAGACAAAAAGAGCTGACTCATTTTATAGTTCACCAATAGAAGGGTTAACCAATCAGAAGGCTCAAAATATTCAATGCGACGTGTATAAAGGCGGCCATGTTTTTTTTTCCGAATATTCACTGATAGCCAGCCTTTGATATCGAAGACTGAAGAATTATAGAACAGCTGCTGGTGGTATTGGCGATACAGACGGATTCAGTAGAGTGTCTGACTCGTGAGTATTAATCTTTAACGTTGTTTTATTGAACGGATCACGTACTGTGCTGTATTCTATGTTCATAGACTATGGTGATCATGGTTAACACTAATGCTGATAATGAAGACCGCGTTATTATTCGCGGCCATTAAAATAATATTTAGATATGAGCACGATATCGAAATATTAATCATTATTCAAGTGCTTAATATTTCGATAGTATATCTTAATTAGAACTAATTAAGTGTTGCAATATTAGAAGAGTTACTTCAATCATTTTGTTTAATAATAACAATCTTATTACAATTGTGCTTTTTCTTCCCTTCGTTAGTTAGTACGACCGTTAAATCCTGTAAATACCTTATAAACTATGGACTATTCCGCGATTTGAACGGAGGAAAAGAGGAAATATATTACTTGGTTTCAATCAGAAAATGAAAGAAGGGCAGATAGAAGTAGTGGGTAGGAGAGAGAGAGAGATAGAGAGAGAGATAGAGAGAGAGAATTAGATTAAGCTGGTAAGGGAAACTACACTTTGATCTCAGTTGAAAGATTGAGAGTATTTTTCAGCGCCCCCACCTCGCTAATGAATGTGACACAAGCTCGAAGTTTAAAGTCTTTAAAATATCCCGTGTTCTATTTTGATTTCAAATAAATATCACCTGAAGAAGACAGGAGGGCACAACGGCCAAAATGTTGTAAACGTGACAAAGATGAGGACAACAGTCCGAACAATGTAAATAGTGTAAAAATGCGATTATAATGCAAATATTGCGAGATTTTAATGAAAATGAGAATTATAACGCTAGCAATTAAACTTAGTATTTAATTATAGTGCATTTTCATGATATTAATAATAATCTAGAAATGATACTGATTGAGAAATGCAATTACATTATTATCATTCATCTTGATATGATTACATCATTTTGAAAAGTAATTAACCAGCTAATCAGTCGGTACTTAATGAAATTCCTTTTTTCGTAATCCTGTATCCTCCTCAATTCCATCTCAATTGAACGCGAAATTCCCTCAATCACCAGTCCCCCACGCCACACCGACTTTTTTTCACAAGGGAGCCGACCCTGTTCAAGGCAGATTCATTAACCTTTTGAATGCCAGATTCCTACGAGGCTATAATCCTTCTTTATGAGCAAAGAATGCATCGGAGACGAAATTATACTTGCTTATAAATAAAAGAGCAGAAAATGGGTGCCGGACGTTGAGTTGTTAGTTTCGCACACATCAAGAACTTCTTTTATCCTTTTCATGATATTTAACAGAAATCCAGGACTGATTCGAATAGCGAAAAATACCTTCCAAAATATGAAAGGAAATATTTAATTCGAAGATTTCGTTGGAAACAATGACAATTGATGAAATGTAATATCAGTTCTTCTACGCGACAGTTAATGCTCGACAATTTCTTCATAGATGGAGAGAAGTGAGACAACAAAAATTAAACGACTAAAAAAGCAGAGGATGAAATTACTAGAATTATCTCAGTCACTCCACATTTTCCACAGTATAAAATAGTTTTATTCACCTTGTCTCTTTAAGAATGATTGCCATCATAGCTTTCCATAATACCTTATCTTTATATCTGTAACCAATTTATTCCGTTACTGTGTCCCTCCTATACCCAGGTCTGTCATATTGACGGACACTCATTACTTAAATGACTTTTTCACTGTCCGTCTTGCTTTTTTTATGCCATGTGAGTTTTAAATTCTCAAATCGCCATTTTTCATTAGGTGTCCCAGAAATTGAAGCCGTATATCTGATGCTAAACGCATGCATCGTTTTGGTTCCCATTTTCATCAAAATTTCAGTGTTCATTCTTGTGTCAAATTCCCTAAGCCTATTTTCCTCAAATGCCCAGAGATTTCAAATGTCTCTTTCACATTAGAAATACAAGTGCCCGTTGTGCTTATCAATTTATCTCAAAATCTCCACAATTCCCACATGCTACGTCCATGTTATTCGACGCATTCTCCTTTAAAAGCCCATCTCTTGCCTCAAATAACCTTTTCATTTCACGTCCTTGGTATGACCACATCAGTGTCTAGGGTAAGACGATAAACTACGTCCAACAGCAAGGCCTCTGATCAGAAGGTTTTGAGCAGCGTGGAACCACCTCTTAATTGCTGCTGTTCCCAGGTTCACCCTCAACCGGGGTGGCAGCATCTGTTAGGGTCCCAACTATGGGCAAATAGTTAACCCCGAAACTGAGGTAAAAAGCATTATTAAAGTGTAAAAAATAGGTTTTAATACCATAAATACTTTGTAAAAAAATTATTACCAGTAATACGTTTTTGAAAAAAAATATTACCAACACTACATATTTTAAAATAATATTACTAGCTATACATTTGAGGAAAAGTAGATTTTTGAGAAAACAAAATATTACCAGTAACAGAGTTGTCGGCATTAAATAAACCATTGTTGTTGAAAGCGATTTTCCAAGCGTTGCTTAGATGTGGCACAAGGTTGAAAGTATGAGGCACCCATTGAGGATCGAACTCACTACTCAGTCGTAATTGTTTATTCAGACAAGCATGCTAACCATTACACCACCTCGAGGTGCCCAACAAAACAAACCAAAAGCTTTACATTTCCGAGGAAAAGGCATGAACTCACTGACACATTACACAACAGTGGAGCACTTTTCTTTGTCTTCAAGAAGGTTTCCTGTTTCTTAATAATTTCTTCAATTTTGAATTTTGAAATGAATTTTGGTTATTGCATTTCACATTCGTATTTGTATATCAAATTTTCTATCGACTGTTATGACACTCCTCGGGCTCGATTCTGAGGTCTCCAATTTTTAATTCTCATTTTTAGTTCGCACCTGAAGTCCATCCTCACTATTCCTGATAGAATCGATACTACTATGACTGTCCCTCTCATATACTCATAAGAATTACAGTGTAACCCGGATATAAGAGAGTTGTCGGGACCGGAGAACAAATCTCTTATATCCAGGTTTCTCTTATATTCGGGTTCGGTCTATTTTGTTTAGGAATGTATGGCTCTAATTTGGGACCAAATAAAATCTCTTATATCCGGGTTTCTCTTATATCCGGGTTACACTGTATAAACCGTCCTTCCTTGATACAGTCTATGGACTCACGTTGGGGATTAAGGATTTGAAGCCAGTGACAGTAAGGAATGCCACACTTATAGAAGTACCCGCAGTTTTCTTTCTGTATTTGTTGTGTTCACCAATAATAAAATCCAGGAAAACAGTGTTGTTTTCAAAATTGATGATGGTACCAGAGTTTACATAAAATTCCTCGGAGCATTTTAAAGCAATCCAGTGTTAATGACTAGATTAGACTTTCTATACAGGAAATCGTCGGCGTTTCCGTCACTCTCAATGGAGGAAATCTTTTTAGCGATATATCAACCTCTATGGATCATTCAATGCTGATAACTTGAACAATTTTATGGCTTCAACTAAATACAATTTTATATGCAATTGTATTGTGCCTTTGACTACAGATAAAATGTATTTCTAGTCATGTTGCTTTGAAAATGTACTGTTTTTTTAATTTTACTCTAAACAGATATTTTATTGCTATTTTTTGCATTAAAATATATTCCTGATATTTTTACTATGATAGATAATTAAGAGTCTAAAACAGATAGATAAATAAGAGACTAAAATACATAGATACATAGATAATTAAGATACTAAGATAGGCAGATAAACAGATAGATAAGTAGATAGATAATGAGACTAAAATAGATAGATAGATAGATAGATATTAGGTTGGTGCAAAAATAATGTCGTTTTCTGGCGATTTTTTTTATTGTCGTTCACCCATTTATCCAACTTTTTTGACTTCCCTATTTGCTTTAAATGACGAACGACTGTTGAGTGGTCGACCTCGAGTTCAACAGCAACTTCTCGTGTGGTTATGCGAGGATCGGCTTCAATTAAGGCTTTCAAATGTTCGTTATCAACCGCCGTCGGCCGGCCGCGACCGTCTTCATCTTCGAGGCTCTCGTCACCATTGCGAAATTTCTTGAAGCACCGTTGTGCCACACGTTCCTTACTAGTTCCTGGGCCAAACGCATCATTGATATCAGCTTTTCGGCCTAGTTTGAACTAAGAATAAGAAAATCGTGCGGATTTTAATTTTGTCCATGCTGTCGAAAAGCCTGCAAAAAAAAAAAAAAAAAAAATGAATGAAGAGATTGAGAACGGTAACGAATAACACGATTCGATAGAGCGTAAAACGCGCATCAAAATGATATATAACATGGCTATATATATATCCATGAATTAATTCAGAAATTATATATAAAAGTAACATATGTGAGAAAACGACATTATTTTTGCACCAACCTAATATATTCCTGATATTTTTACTATGAAAATGTATTTTTATACTTTCGTAATAATTTGTTTGGGGTTTCACAATTTGCCCATAGCTGGTACGCTAATTGCTGCTGCCAGGCTGGGGTAGAGTGGACCGGGAAACCTCCATTTTCGCTATCAAATGCCTTGCTGCTGGATGTAGTTTATCGTCATAATCAGGACCCCTTAAAGCCAATGCCTTTATCAGACGATATTAAAGGAGAAATAGATGGTATAACTTAAAACAAGGCTGTATTGATTCGATTCTTAAAGCTAGAAAATATTTTTAGATTGCACAAAAAATTAGAAAAAAAAATTAGGCCATATGTAAGTTAGAAGGGCATTTTTTGGCGTAGGTGAGAAGGGCATTTTTTGGCGTAGGTGAGAAGGGCATTTTTCGGCGTAGGTGAGAAGGGCATTTTTCGGCGTAAGTGAATATAACGCTGAAACTAGACTTTCTGATTAACAATTCTGAACTGTTCTACATGGCACCTACGTCACATCTAAGCTTACAGCACCTGACCTGGTATTCCCAGAAACCAGTCAAGACGTTGCTTAACTTTTGTGATCGAAGGGAAGCCGGCGTTTCAACGGGATGTGACCTTAATCCTATTACAACATGGTTGTGAACAAAAGTGAGCGCCCAAGATGAGATGCGTATTGGAAGACGTCAAAATCAAGCAGGAGCAGAAATTCAAATACCTGGATATGTCGTAATATACGTCATTTAGTGATACACTGAAATCTGAATAACTAAAGATGCCTTTCAGAAACTAAGTATTAATAGATTGGAAAATGTCTTTAGAAATAAGGAAAGGTGGGTTAAAGCTAATATCAAATAATCTATAAGATTGTAAATACTGGACAGTTTCTTCAGAGGAATGAGAGACTCGAGGTGAAGAATATGGTTCCACTAACTACTAAGAATAGCATCGATTGATTTTGCTTCTTACGGTTTATCAACACTTTTCAGGTTATTTAAAATCAGGAGATATTTTTAGTTTGTAAGAATTCTTTTTGGGGGATTACGATTCAGTGGTGCAAGCCTTAAAAATAATAAAGAGAATGAAAGGAAATAATACAAAATAAAATGTAAATTAAAAATTCTTAGCTTATAAAAGTCTGTGGCTATTCGGTACTGCGTTCCAAAATAAAAGTCTGTGGCTATTCGGTACTGCGTTCCAAAATAAAAGTCTGTGGCTATTCGGTACTGCGTTCCAAAATAAAAGTCTGTGGCTATTCGGTACTGCGTTCCAAAATAAAAGTCTGTGGCTATTCGGTACTGCGTTCCAAAATAAAAGTCTGTGGCTATTCGGTACTGCGTTCCAAAATATAAAAAAAAAAAGTTCAAAAATGAAGTCCAACAGTGTCGAAAATAAATTATTTAAAAAAAAGGATAAGCATTATGAAAAATTAAAAAAAAAAAAAAAAAATAAAAACCGCGTGTTAAATGAAAGTCCAAGAAAATGGGTCAGGCAACAGAACAAATGACGGAGAGTAAAAGTATTGGCTTTTATAGAGCTCCTCTGGGCAATCTTATTGCAGTCGACAGGGGTGACACTTCCATTAAAAGCTAAAGTCTGCAACGGCTTTACAGGACATTATATTTTAATTGTTTTGTTTTTTTTTGTTTGTTTTTTTTTGGGGGGGGGGTTCAACCATGATAATTCTGATGTAAACAAAAGTATTTGATAAGCACACGGGGATTTTAGTAAACCTACTTCGAAATTTCGGTGTTCTCTCTAAGCTTAAATTTTAAAAAAAAGAAAAAAGATTCCTATAAACACCCTCACGCAGCTCAAACGGCTATTTTCTAAATTCTTTGGACCATCACTTTGACAAATTTATGTAAAATATTAGAAGTGTGTTAACGTTGAGCTGATAAAAAACATATTTTTTATTTCAAAGTAAATTGAAAATATCTAATTAAAAGATTTGGGCAACATTTTTTTTTCAGTGAGTTTTTAAATAATTTTAATTACCTTCTCAGATTGCAAAGCTATTACTTATTTGTAGCTTAATGAAGTTAAAATAGGAGAAAATTAAAACACCTAAGAAGAGATAGGGTTTTAATGAGTTTAAAGTTGAACACAATAAACGTACAACATAGAATACATCGTGATTGGCATACAATAAACAATTGTGTATTGACAACAGACATCACCTTATATTCTCATCATGTTTTCATTGAAGCCTTAGATGATAAACCGGTTAATTAGTAATGTTGCGTGAATATCTTCAGCAAATCTTTTGTATCAAATAAAGAACGCAAATGACACTTTAAAATGAGATTTTAATTACAGTTGAAAAGCACCAATGACGAGAAAAAAAATGTACTAAGTATTAGGTTGGTGCAAAAATAATTTCGTTTTCTAACATATGTTACTATGTGAGAAAACGAAATTATTTTTGCACCAACCTAATATTAAATTTTTGTATATGAAAGAGTTATATGTCTATATTTCTGAGATGAGATATTATGCACACTATTTAAATTATTCGAACTATTGTCCTCGTCTTTGTTGCTATATTTATCACAACGTTTCGGCCGTTGTACGCTCCGGGCTTCTTCAGGTGGTTGGAATGTCGAACTGAACCCTTTATTTCGCTCGCTGGGGTAGACTGTTCTAGTTCCACGTGTCATATATACTGGGTGTCAGTTATCAGTTATCTCCTGCTAATTCACATCCCTGTGTTCTCCACCGCCGAACCAGGTATTGAACTCACAACTCTTTGGGTCCTGTCACTGGATCTCAGGACACATGGCACAGTGGATAAAGGCGTTGGTTAGTTCGATATTCAAACCGCTTGAAGAAGGCCGGAGCGTACAACGGTCGAAACGCTGTGATAAATATGGCAACAAAGATGAGGACAATAGTCCGAATAATTTTAAACAGTATAAAAGAGCTAAGAAAGTAACGGCCATTTGTGATCTTTAGATGACGATTTTATGATGAATAATGTACACATTTGCTTTTCTGTTTTTAAATATTTTATTTATTTGGTAATGGTTTTTGTTTTAGATTCTTTTCACCAATGGCATATGATTGTTTCCTCTTTATTCTCCTTTTTGTTCTGCACGTAGACAATCACGGCTTTCCACAACTTCCCTCTACCTTAGTTAAAAAAACGGTTAATTATTAATGTTGCGTGAATACATTAAGCAAATCTTTGTTGTAAACAAAAACACGTTAATGATATTTTCAAGAATTTAATTACAGTTAAAAGCAGGAACGAAGAGCAAAATACATTCAGTATTAAATGTTGGTATAGTAAAGTACAGTGTAACTCGGATATAAGAGAAACCCGGGTATAAGATACTTCTTCTCCGGTCCCGACAACTCTCTTATATCCGGGTTACACTGTATTAAAGAATGTGTTTGTTCAGATTAAGTCTCCAAATGGAACTTAAATATCGGAGAGGTAATGAAAGGGAAGATTTGTTTTTGGAGCGGGTGAGATAATAAGAGTTTAGTGATACAACTCATATAATTAACCCACGGTTGGAGGGAGAAGACGTCGGTTGATACGTTCTCCAGGGTATTTGCTCGTAAGTAAATATAATGAACTCGACTGAAATAGGAAAATTGGCTCTCCGCTTCCTCAACCGGAACCGTTATGCAATACTTCACCGTATATTTCTAGTAAATGGCAGTTCCTGAAATCCATCGAAACAGCATACAGTCAAGCAGCAATACTTCTGATCGGAACATTGGAGGTTTTGAGCGGCGTTGAACCACCTCTAAATTATTGTTCTTCCCAGATCCACCTAACCCGGGGGTGGTAACATCTGTTAGGGTCCAAGTCATAGGCAAATAGAGAACCCTCGAACAAACAAACAAACAAAAAACACCATGAAATTATGAAAAATACATTTTTAAAGTAAAAATATCAGCAATACATTCTCATATTTTAAAAAAAAAATACGGTTAATACATATTTAAAACTATCAACAATGTATTTTTAAAGCAAAATGACAAGCAATTCATTTTATAAGAGAATTACCAAACCTACATATTTCAGAAGGCATGGATAGCGAATCGGATTGAGGAATCGGATACCAGTCGAATTCACTTACGTCCTACTACCCTCCTCCAAGCTATGGGTAAATAGCAGAACAGACCGGTTTCTCTAGCCTTGGATAACAACTGGTCTATCGCAGAAAGAAATGGCAACTTACTGCGGGGAAAAAAAAAACTTCTTCGTCAGTCATGTATCGAAAGATATATGATCGCCTAAGCGTGTATCACGCATGACACATAATTAATTGACATTTTTATAGTAAAATGACCACAATACATTTTATTTGCAATTGAAGGCATACAATTCCATTCAAAATATATTTATTTGAAACAATAAAATTGTGTTCAAAATTTTTTAGATTTCGCCATTAAATAACCCACAGAGGTGTTGATAGGCCGCTAAACCAAATTAATCAACCAAAGTTTTCTAAAGAGGTATTCGTACATCCACAGTAGCAGAAGTGTTAATAAGGTTCTTTTCATGAGAATGTTTTCGGAGGGCCATGTAAAGTTTCTCTGCTGCCATCGGTCTTATTCAGTGCCGCGCGTATCGCTGGATTACCGATAAGACAAAAACATCATTTCACCACATCTTATCTTGCACAGCTTGTTATCACTGATGATATTATGACTAGTGTCAGCTGTAATTAAATATAGAATTTTGAAATTAACCATAATATGTGACAATTTCACACACGCACACACACACGCAGATCAATATATTTTTCTTCTTTTTTTTAATGTCTTGTTCAGTTCTTTGGTCTTTTTTTTTCTTTTTCCCTTCATTTGACTTTTGCTTAAAAATGAAATTGTCATTAGTAATGACAATTTACAGACTATTTAGGGTGTCTGGTTCATGCTATGTACAGGATGTGGCCGGGGCACCTCGACCTGGTGCAATATATACCAAGCCTGTCTTGCTAAATCAATTACGAATGAGTAGTGAGTTCGATCCTCGCTGGGTGTTCCACAATTTCGGTCTCGTGCCACATCTAAGTTACGCTTTGAATATCATTTTGACCACCTCAACCTTGTCTTGTGTTCAAAATATTTAGATTTCGGCATTAAATAACCCACAGAGGTGTTGATAGGCCGCTAAACCAAATTAATCAACCAAAGTTTCCTAAAGAGGTATTCGTACATCCACAGTAGCGGAAGTGTTAATAAGGTTCTTTTCATGAGAAGCTTTTCTTGACAAGAAATTTACAACTGATTAGTGAGTTCGATCCTCACCGGGTGCCTTCTCCGTTTGGCCTTTTTTCCACATTCAAGCTATGCTTAGAAAAATCACAACTGATTGCTTCATATTTTCGGACTTTTGCCACATCTGAATGTTTAATAAATCGCTGTACAGGATGCGGCAGAAAAAAAAGCTCCCACATACAGCTCCCCCAAAATACCTCTTACTGTCTTATCTTGAAGGTATTTCTGGAAGGTATGCACTACAGTTCAAAGGTTCGAGGAATCACCAGAATTAGCACGGAAAGAGTGAAAAAAAAAATAGGTTGGTGCAAAAATAATGACGTAATAATGTCGTTTTTTGACGTTAAAAATACGTCAAAAAACGACATTATTACGTCATTATTTTTGCACCAACCTAATAAAACAGTTTTTTGGAATGATTGAAAATAGAATTGAATCAAACATATACTTTCAATTTTTTTTTTACATCGAATGCCAAAAATTTGTGCTGCATTAATCAATACTAAAGGAGGATATTTGAACGAGAGCAAAATATAATTATAAAATGCATTTTCTAATAAAAATCATGCCTCCCTTTTTTTAGGCACGTATAAAAATTTTCTATTAGGTTGGTGTAAAAATAATTTCGTTTTCTCACATATGTGAGAAAACGACATTATTTTTGCACCAACCTAATACAAAACAACTAGCTTGGGAGCCAATTTTAAAAATTATCGGGGGTTTCGTCAAAATTTCGAGCTGTAGAGTATATGGGAGGTATTTCTGCCGCACACTGTAAAATTCTTTAGTTTGGATGAATGCTGAAACTTTTTAACCCATCAATGCACGACGTTAATTTATTTTTTAAAGAGATTTGCCTAAAATTGGAAAACATTTGATCATTAACTTCTTAAAGTTAAAATTTTAAATCCGCCAGTAACGTATATAAGGAAAAGAGCTGGAATTTCAAGGAAACTTTATACAGTAATGTAAATAAATAATGGATAACATTAACTTACGTGCAAATAACTTTGGGAAAGGTATGACTGCCTCTCTTCTACCCAGCCGCTCCAAGGCAGATAGTTCAACCGATCAGCTGGTCGCTCAACTTCAGGCTGAACGATATTTAGTCACCCCTACCCACAAGGCCGGTTTAACGTGGGATCTCCGAGCCAAAAATATGCCCTTTGAACCCGTATAAACGTGTTCAGGGTCGGTTTACCTCCCCGAAAGCGACTCCGCCCTTAGGCGTAGCCTCGATCGGGTTCCTCCCCGCCCGAAGGCAGAGAGTTCAACCGATCAGCCGGTCAGCCGGTCGCCCGACTTCGGACTGAACGGTATTTTGTCCCCCCCCCCCACGAGAGCATCATGTGGCACAAGGCCGGTTTAACGTTGGGTTTCCGAGCTCGTGGGCTCGGGCAAAAATATGCCCTTTGAACCCGTATAAACGGGTTCAGGGTCGGTCTACCCCCCCAAAGAGACTCCGCCCTTCGGCGTAGCCTCCTTCGTGTTCCTATCCGCCCGTAGGCAGAGAGTTCAACCGATCAGCCGATCAGCCGATCAGCCGTTCACCCGACTTCGGTCTGAACGGTATTTAGTCGCCTCCCCACGACGGCATCATGCTACAAGGCCGGTTCAACGTGTGGTTTCCGACCCCGTGGGTCGGGCAAAAATATGCCCTTTGAACCCTTAATAACGGGTACAGGGTCGGTCTACCACACCGAAAGAGACACCGCCATTCGGCGTAGCCTCCTTCGGGTTCAGCCGATCAGGCGGTCGCCCACCTTCGGACAGAACGATATTTATTTATACAATGAGTATAAAATGTGGCACAAGGCCTAAAAGGGGGATGGGGAATGACGGTCTTCTTCTGTCTTAAATCTAAACTTAGCTAGTCCCAGACACTGACCCAAACAAACTAACAATAATCCAAACACCAAAACAACACATTCACTCCTACCTTTCTTACTACGTCCACCATAATGCCTCAAATTCTCTATGAAGTCCTAACTAGTCCCCTTATGTACAAAAATTGTCTGTGGGGGGAGGGTCAATAAAACAACAACTTTTAAAAGATCCCCAAATGAGTATATACAATATGACTTAAGTATTTACAATAAAAAAACTAAACAAAATTGTGTTAGTAATAAAAACCCCCACAAACCATAAATGTGGCAGCAAAATCAGTTAACTAGACGAAATCAATGCGGGGCTAAGAAAAATAAGAAAAAACATTCATTCCTCCAAGCATTCACACAGACACACACACATTCATACACAACAACAAATACGAAAAAGCACACACACGAAACGAAAGGCGCCCCGCATCCACCAGAGAACTGAAGTCACTGACCACCTAACGAGGGAGGGGATGGGGAATTAAAACAAAAGGAAAATAGGGACAGAAATAAAAGGGACCAATGTGCATGCATACCCTAGCTAAGTTTACTAGAAAAAAGGGAAAACTAAAGATTCAAAAATCGAAAACCTAGTCTAAGCTAATATCTGGGTGGGTTGCCTATGTTCAAACCTGTTAGGACAAATCCTGTACCTAACCGACATCCAAGTGCCACTCTAGGTCAGCCCCTTTCACTCTACACATTCGCGCAAGATTCACCCACCTTTTGCCAAATTCCGATGAGGTGAGCCGCCGCCTTTCCGTCCTAATCTTGACTTTAAGCTGATGCTTAAAGTACAAGATCAGTTGGGAAGAGGTGAACTTCTCGCCCTCATGGAATCCCTTCTGACGCGTCGTCCAAATCACGACTCTCATAATCCCTAGTAAGCAACAGAACACATAGTGTTCAGCCTTCGTCAATTGCGACACCACATTGCTACAAACAGAACTAGCTTCCAGGACAAAGAACTTTCCCTGCAGCATGCGAATCATGAGGCCTTCAACAAACTTGCACAATGGCACTACCGTCTTGCACTGAAAAAAGGCCTGACCCCACCTTCGGACAGAACTCCCTGCTTCCTCTTGACAAGCAGTATTTATTACGTATGGAATGGTCCATTATGTTATTATGAGTATGGTCCCATAACATGTATATATGTATATATATATATATATATATATATATATATATATATATATATATATATATATAGATAACTAGATCCGTTTCGAAAAACCCTCGAATTTTTGATTTGCCAATAATCAAATCAAACTCGAGGGAAAAAAAGGTTTTAAAAAAAAATAGCTACAAACATGAACTACTGCCGAAAAAAATCGCACAGATGCAGGTCTGAAGCCCCCCCCCCACCAAAAAAAAAACCCGAAACGAGTAAACAACTAACTAGCTAACAAAAGAGCTCAATACAACCGTAGAGCAGAAATAGATACACCTAGTGAGCCAGACAAACGTACCTAGGTTTCAACGAAACGGATCGTCAAGGA
>OZ010582.1:84858422-84860922 GCA_963932145.1 Acanthosepion lycidas | reverse complement strand
ATATGAACAGAATTATATAGATAGATATATTTGAACAGAATGAGATAGATAGCTATAAACAGAATTATATAGATAGATAGATACATAGATAGAAAGATAGATAGATAGATAGATTTGAACAGAATGAGATAGATAGATAGATAGATATAAACATAATTAGATAGATATATAGATAGATAAATAGATATGAACAGAATTAGATAGATACATAGATAGATAGATATAGATATGAACAGAATTAGATAGATAGATATGAACAGAATTAGATAGATAGATAGATAGATAGATATGAACAGAATTAGATAGATAGATAGATATGAACAGAATTAGATAGATAGATAGATAGATAGATATGAACAGATTTAGATAGATACAAATATAGATAGATAGATTTGAACAAAATGAGATAGATATGAACAGAATTATATAGATAGATAGATAGATAGATAGATAGAGAGATTTGAACAGAATGAGATAGATATGAACAGAATTATATAGATAGATAGATAGATAGATTTGAACAGAATGAGATAGATATGAACAGAATTATATAGATAGATAGATTTGAACAGAATGAGATAGACAGATAGATATGAACAGAATGAGATAGATAGATAGATAGATAGATATGAACAGAATGAGATAGATAGATAGATATGAACAGAATTAGATAGATAGATAGTTAGATAGATAGATATGAACAGAATTAGATAGAGAGATACGAATAGAATTAGATAGATAGATAGATAGATAGATAGATAGATATGAACAGAATTAGATAGATACATAGATAGATAGATTTGAACAGAATGAGATAGATGTGAACAGAATTATATATATAGATAGATAGATAGATTTGAACAGGATGAGATAGATATGAACAGAATTATATAGATAGATAGATAGATAGATAGATAGATAGATAGATTTGAACAGAATGAGATAGATATGAACAGAATTATATAGATAGATAGATAGATAGATTTGAACAGAATGAGATAGATATGAACAGAATTATATAGATAGATAGATAGATAGATAGATAGATAGATAGATAGATTTGAACAGAATGAGATAGATATGAACAGAATTATATAGATAGATAGATTTGAACAGAATGAGATAGATATGAACAGAATTATATAGATAGATAGATTTGAACAGAATGAGATAGACAGTTAGATATGAACAGAATGAGATAGATAGATAGATAGATATGCACAGAATGAGATACATAGATAGATAGATATGAACAGAATTAGATAGATAGATAGATAGATATGAACAGAATTAGATAGATAGATATGAATAGAATTAGATAGATAGATAGATATGAACAGAATTAGATAGATAGATAGAAATGAACAGAATTAGATAGATAGATAGATATGAACTGAATTAGATAGATAGATAGATATATAGGTAGATATGAACAGAATTAGATACATAGATATATAGATAGATATGAACATAATTAGATAGATAGATAGATAAATATGAACAGAATTAGATAGATAGAGAGATAGATATGAACAGAATTAGATAGATAGATATGAACAGAATTAGATAGATAGAGAGATAGATATGAACAGAGTTAGATAGATAGATATGAACAGAATAAGATAGATAGATAGATATGAACAGAATTATATAGATGGTTAGATAGATAGATTTGAACAAAATGAGATAGATAGATATGAACAGAATTATATAGATATATTGATAGATAGATAGATAGATAGATAGATTTGAACACAATGAGATAGATAGATATGAACAGAATTATATAGATAGATAGATTTGAACAGAATCAGATAGATAGATAGATAGATAGATAGATAGATAGATAGCAGTAATTTCCATAACGATCCGTTTAGTTGAGACCTAGGTAGGTTTTTCTGGCTCACGAGGTGCATCTATATATATACAGAATGAGATAAATAGATAGATAGATATGAACAGAATTAGATAGATAGATAGATAGATAGATAGATAGATAGATAGATAGATAAATTTGAACAGAATTAGATAGATAGATAGATAGTTTTGAACAGAATTAGATAGATAGATAGATAGATAGATTTGAACAGAATTAGATAGATAGATAAATAGATAGATAGTTAGATAGATAGATTTGAACAGAATTAGATAGATAGATACATAGATAGATATATAGATATATAGATTTGAACAGAATTATATAGATAGAAAGATAGACAGATTTGAACAGAATTATATAGATAGATAGATAGATAGATAGATATGAACAGAATTAGAGTGATAGATAGATAGACAGATAGATAGATAGATAGATGTATTTGAACAGAATGAGTTAGATATGAACAGAATTATATAGATAGATAAAATTTGAACAGAATGTGATAGATATGAACAGAATTATATAGATAGATAGATAGATATATTTGAACAGAATGAGATAGGTATGAACAGAATTATATACATATGATAGATTTGAACAGAATGAGATAGACAGATAGAT
>OZ010582.1:84820922-84853422 GCA_963932145.1 Acanthosepion lycidas | reverse complement strand
ATGAACAGAATTATATAGATAGATAGATTTGAACAGAATGAGATAGACAGATAGATATGAACAGAATGAGATAGATAGATAGATAGATATGAACAGAATGAGATACATAGATAGATAGACATGAACAGAATTAGATAGATAGATAGATAGATAGATATGAACAGATTTTGATAGATATGAATAGAATTAGATAGATAGATAGATATGAACAGAATTAGATAGATAGATAGAAATGAACAGAATTAGATAGATAGATAGATATGAACTGAATTAGATAGATAGATAGATATATAGATAGATATGAACAGAATTAGATACATAGATATATAGATAGATATGAACATAATTAGATAGATAGATAGATAAATATGAACAGAATTAGATAGATAGAGAGATAGATATGAACAGAATTAGATAGATAGATATGAACAGAATTAGATAGATAGAGAGATAGATATGAACAGAATTAGATAGATAGATATGAACAGAATAAGATAGATAGATAGATATGAACAGAATTATATAGATGGATAGATAGATAGATTTGAACAAAATGAGATAGATAGATATGAACAGAATTATATAGATATATTGATAGATAGATAGATAGATTTGAACACAATGAGGTAGATAGATATGAACAGAATTATATAGATAGATAGATTTGAACAGAATCAGATAGATAGATAGATAGATAGATAGATAGATAGATAGATAGATAGATAGATAGATAGATCGATAGATAGATAGATAGATAGATAGCCGTAATTTCCCTGACGATCCGTTTAGTTGAGACCTAGGTAGGTTTTTCTGGCTCACGAGGTGCATCTATATATATACAGAATGAGATAAATAGATAGATAGATATGAACAGAATTAGATAGATAGATAGATAGATAGATAGATAAATTTGAACAGAATTAGATAGATAGATAGTTTTGAACAGAATTAGATAGATAGATAGATAGATAGATAGATTTGAACAGAATTAGATAGATAGATAAATAGATAGATAGATAGATAGATAGATTTGAACAGAATTAGATAGATAGATACATAGATAGATATATAGATATATAGATTTGAACAGAATTATATAGATAGAAAGATAGATAGATTTGAACAGAATTATATAGATACATAGATAGATAGATATGAACAGAATTAGAGTGATAGATAGATAGACAGATAGATAGATAGATAGATAGATATATTTGAACAGAATGAGTTAGATATGAACAGAATTATATAGATAGATATATTTGAACAGAATGTGATAGATATGAACAGAATTATATAGATAGATAGATAGATAGATAGATATATTTGAACAGAATAAGATAGATTTGAACAGAATTATATAGATATGATAGATTTGAACAGAATGAGATAGACAGATAGATATGAACAGAATGAGATAGATAGATAGATAGATAGATAGATAGATATGAACAGAATGAGATAGATAGATAGATAGATAGATAGATATGAACAGAATTAGATAGATAGATAGTTAGATAGATAGATATGAACAGAATTAGATAGATAGATATGAATAGAATTAGATAGATAGATAGATAGATATGAACAGAATTAGATAGATAGAGAGATATGAACAGAATTAGATAGATAGATAGATATGAACAGAATTAGATAGATAGATAGATAGATAGATATGAACAGAATTAGATAGATACATAGATAGATAGATAGATAGATTTGAACAGAATGAGATAGATATGAACAGAATTATATATGTAGATAGATAGATAGATTTGAACAGGATGAGATAGATATGAACAGAATTATATAGATAGATAGATAGATAGATACATAGATAGATAGATAGATAGATAGATAGATAGATTTGAACAGAATGAGATAGATATGAACAGAATTATATAGATAGATAGATAGATAGATTTGAACAGAATGAGATAGATATGAACAGAATTATATAGATAGATAGATAGATTTGAACAGAATGAGATAGATATAAACAGAATTATATAGATAGATAGATAGATAGATAGATAGATAAATAGATAGATAGATTTGAACAGAATGAGAAAGATATGAACAGAATTATATAGATAGATAGATAGATAGATAGATAGATAGATAGATAGATTTGAACAGAATGAGATAGATATGAACAGAATTATATAGATAGATTTGAACAGAATGAGATAGACAGATAGATGTGAACAGAATGAGATAGATAGATAGATAGATATGAACAGAATGAGATAGATCGATAGATATGAACAGAATTAGATAGATAGATAGAAATGAACAGAATTAGATAGATAGATAGATAGATATGAACTGAATTAGATAGATAGATAGATAGATATATAGATAGATATGAACAGAATTAGATACATAGATATATAGATAGATATGAACAGAATTAGATAGATAGATGGATAAATATGAACATAATTAGATAGATAGAGAGATAGATATGAACAGAATTAGATAGATATGAACAGAATTAGATAGATAGAGAGATAGATATGAACAGAATTAGATACATAGATATGAACAGAATAAGATAGATAGATAGATATGAACAGAATTATATAGATGGATAGATAGATAGATTTGAACAAAATGAGATAGATAGATATGAACAGAATTATATAGATATATTGATAGATAGATAGATAGATTTGAACACAATGAGATAGATAGATATGAACAGAATGAGATACATAGATAGATAGATATGAACAGAATTAGATAGATAGATAGATAGATAGATATGAACAGAATTAGATAGATAGATATGAATAGAATTAGATAGATAGATAGATATGAACAGAATTAGATAGATAGATAGAAATGAACAGAATTAGATAGATAGATAGATATGAACTGAATTAGATAGATAGATAGATATATAGATAGATATGAACAGAATTAGATACATAGATATAAGGATAGATATGAACATAATTAGATAGTTAGATAGATAAATATGAACAGAAATAGATAGATAGAGAGATAGATATGAACAGAATTAGATAGATAGATATGAACAGAATTAGATAGATAGAGAGATAGATATGAACAGAATTAGATAGATGGATATGAACAGAATAAGATAGATAGATATGAACAGAATTATATAGATGGATAGATAGATAGATTTGAACAAAATGAGATAGATAGATATGAACAGAATTATATAGATATATTGATAGATAGATAGATAGATAGATTTGAACACAAAGAGATAGATAGATATGAACAGAATTATATAGATAGATAGATTTGAACAGAATCAGATAGATAGATAGATAGATAGATAGATAGATAGATAGATTGATAGATAGATAGATAGATAGATAGCCGTAATTTCCCTGACGATCCGTTTAGTTGAGACCTAGGTAGGTTTTTCTGGCTCACGAGGTGTATCTATATATATACAGAACGAGATAAATAGATAGATAGATATGAACAGAATTAGATAGATAGATAGATAGATAGATTTGAACAGGATTAGATAGATAGATAAATAGATAGATAGATAGATAGATAGATAGATTTGAACAGAATTAGATAGATACATACATAGATAGATATATAGATATATAGATTTGAACAGAATTAGATAGATAGATAGATAGATAGATAGATAGATAGTTTTGAACAGAATTAGATAGATAGATAGATAGATAGATTTGAACAGAATTAGATAGATATATAGATGGATAGATGGATAGATAGATAGATTTGAACAGAATTAGATAGATAGATAGATTTGAACAGAATTAGATAGATAGATACATAGATAGATATATAGATATATAGATTTGAACAGAATTAGATAGATAGAAAGATAGATAGATTTGAACAGAATTATATAGATAGATAGATAGATAGATAGATAGATATGAACAGAATTAGAGTGATAGATAGAAAGACAGATAGATAGATAGATAGGTATATTTGAACAGAATGAGTTAGATATGAACAGAATTATATAGATAGATATATTTGAACAGAATGAGATAGATATGAACAGAATTATATAGATAGATAGATAGATATATTTGAACAGAATGAGATAGATATGAACAGAATTATATAGATAGATAGATAGAGAGATTTGAACAGAATGAGATAGATAGATATGAACAGAATTATATAGATAGATAGACAGATTTGAACAGAATGAGATAGATAGATAGATAGATATAATCATAATTAGATATATAGATAGATAGATAGATAGATAGATATGAATAGAATTAAATAGATAGATAGATAGATATGAACAGAATTAGATAGTCAGATATGAACAGAATTATATAGATAGATAGATAGATAGATTTTGACAGAATGAGATAGATATGAACAGAATTATATAGATAGATAGATAGATTTGAACAGAATGAGATAGATAGATATGAACAGAATTATATAGATAGATAGATTTGAACAGAATGAGATAGATAGATATGAACAGAATGAGATAGATAGATAGATAGATATGAACAGAATGAGATAGGTAGATAGATATGAACAGAATTAGATAGATAGATAGATATGAACGGAATTAGATAGATAGATAGATATGAACAGAATTATATAGATAGATATGAATAGAATTAGATAGATAGATAGATATGAACAGAATTAGATAGATAGATAGATATGAACTGAATTAGATAGATAGATAGATATATAGATAAATATGAACAGAATTAGATAGATAGAGAGATAGATATGAACAGAATTAGATAGATAGATATGAACAGAATTAGATAGATAGAGAGATAGATATGAACAGAATTAGATAGATAGATATGAACAGAATTAGACAGATAGACAGATAGGTAGATTTGAACAAAATGAGATAGATAGATATGAACAGAATTATATAGATATATTGATAGATAGATAGATAGATAGATTTGAACAGAATGAGATAGATAGATATGAACAGAATTAGATAGATAGCTATGAACAGAATTAGATAGATAGATAGATATGAACAGAATTATATAGATATATTGATAGATAGATAGATAGTTTTGAACAGAATTAGATAGATAGATAGATAGATAGATAGATAGATTTGAACAGAATTAGATAGAGATATAGATAGTTTTGAACACAATTAGAGAGATAGATAGATAGATAGATTTGAACAGAATTATATAGATAGATAGATAGATGGATTTGAAAAGAATGAGATAGATATGAACAGAATTATATAGATAGATAGATAGATTTGAACAGAATGAGATAGATTTGAACACAATGAGATAGATATGAAAAGAATTATATACATAGATAGATTTGAACAGAATGAGATAGATATGAACAGAATTATATTGATAGATAGATTTGAACAGAATGAGATAGATATGAACAGAATTATATAGATAGATAGATAGATAAATAGATAGATACATACATAGATTTGAACAGAATGAGATAGATATGAACAGAATTATATTCATAGTTTTGAACAGAATGAAATAGATATGAACAGAATTATATAGATAGATAGATAGATAGATTTGATCAGAATGAGATAGATATGAACAGAATTTTATAGATAGATAGATAGATTTGAACAGAATGAGATAGAAAGATAGGAACAGAATTATATAGATAGATTTGAACAGAATGAGATAGACAGATAGATTTGAACAGAATGAGATAGATAGATAGATATGAACAGAATGAGATAGATATATATGAACAGAATGAGATAGATAGATAGGTAAATAGATAGATAGATAGATAGATAGATATGAACAGAATTAGATAGATAGATAGATAGATAGATATGAACAGAATTAGATAGATAGATAGATATGAACAGAATTAGATAGATAGATATGAATAGAATTAGATAGATAGATAGTTAGATAGATAGATATGAACAGAATTAGATAGATAGATAGATAGATAGATATGAACAGAATTAGATAGATAGATAGATATGAACTGAATTAGATAGATACATAGATATACAGATAGATATGAACAGAATTAGATAGATAGATATATAGATAGATATGAACAGAATTAGATAGATAGATAGATAGATAGATATGAACAGAATTAGTTAGATAGAGAGATAGATATGAACAGAATTAGATAGATAGATATATAGATAGATATGAACAGAATTAGATAGATATATAGATAGATATGAACAGAATTATATAGATAGAGAGATAGATATGAACAGAATTAGATAGATAGATATGAATAGAATTAGATAGATAGATAGATATGAACAGAATTAGATAGATAGAGAGATATGAACAGAATTAGATAGATAGATAAATATGAACAGAATTAGATAGATAGATAGATAGATAGATATGAACAGAATTAGATAGATACATAGATAGATAGATAGATTTGAACAGAATCAGATAGATATGAACAGAATTATATATGTAGATAGATAGATAGATTTGAACAGGATGAGATAGATATGAACAGAATTATATAGATAGATAGATAGATAGATAGATTTGAACAGAATGAGATAGATATGAACAGAATTATATAGATAGATAGATAGATAGATTTGAACAGATTGAGATAGATATAAACAGAATTATATAGATATATAGATAGATAGATAGATAGATTTGAACAGAATGAGAAAGATATGAACAGAATTATATCGATAGATAGATAGATAGATAGATAGATAGATTTGAACAGAATGAGATAGATATGAACAGAATTATATAGATAGATAGATTTGAACAGAATGAGATAGACAGATAGATATGAACAGAATGAGATAGATAGATAGATAGATATGAACAGAATGAGATAGATAGATAGATAGATATGAACAGAATTACATAGATAGATAGAAATGAACAGAATTAGATAGATAGATAGATAGATAGATAGATAGATAGATAGATAGATATGAACTGAATTAGATAGATAGATAGATATATAGATAGATATGAACAGAATTAGATACATAGATATATAGATAGATATGAACAGAATTAGATAGATAGATAGATAAATATGAACAGAATTAGATAGATAGAGAGATAGATATGAACAGAATTAGATAGATAGATATGAACAGCATTAGATAGATAGACAGATAGATATGAACAGAATTAGATAGATAGGTATGAACAGAATAAGATAGATAGATAGATATGAACAGAATTATATAGATTGATAGATAGATAGATTTGAACAAAATGAGATAGATAGATATGAACAGAATTATATAGATATATTGATAGATAGATAGATAGATTTGAACACAATGAGATAGATAGATATGAACAGAATTATATAGATAGATAGATTTGAACAGAATCAGATAGATAGATAGATAGATAGATAGATAGATAGATAGATAGATAGCCGTAATTTCCCTGACGATCCGTTTAGTTGAGACCTAGGTAGGTTTTTCTGGCTCACGTGGTGTATCTTTATATATACAGAATGAGATAAATAGATAGATAGATATGAACAGAATTAGATAGATAGATAGATAAATTTGAACAGAATTAGATAGATAGATAGATAGATAGTTTTGAACAGAATTAGATAGATAGATAGATAAATAGATTTGAACAGGATTAGATAGATACATAAATAGATAGATAGATAGATAGATAGATAGATAGATTTGAACAGAATTAGATAGATACATACATAGATAGATATATAGATATATAGATTTGAACAGAATTAGATAGATAGATAGATAGATAGTTTTGAACAGAATTAGATAGATAGATAGATAGATTTGAACAGATTTAGATAGATAGATAGATAGATAGATAGATAGATAGATTTGAACAGAATTAGATAGATAGATAGATAGATAGATTTGAACAGAATTAGATAGATAGATACATAGATAGATATATAGATATATAGATTTGAACAGAATTAGATAGATAGAAAGATAGATAGATTTGAACAGAATTATATAGAAAGATAGATAGATATATAGATATGAACAGAATTAGAGTGATAGATAGAAAGACAGATAGATAGATAGATAGATAGATATATTTGAACAGAATGAGTTAGATATGAACAGAATTATATAGATAGATATATTTGAACAGAATGAGATAGATATGAACAGAATTATATAGATAGATAGATAGAGAGATTTGAACAGAATGAGATAGATAGATATGAACAGAATTATATAGATAGATAGACAGATTTGAACAGAATGAGATAGGCAGATAGATTTAAACAGAATGAGATAGATAGATAGATAGATATAAACATAATTAGATAGATATATAGATAGATAGATAGATATGAATAGATTTAAATAGATAGATAGATAGATAGATATGAACAGAATTAGATAGACAGATATGAACAGAATTATATAGATAGATAGATAGATAGATAGATTTTGACAGAATGAGATAGATATGAACAGAATTATATAGATAGATATATAGATTTGAACAGAATGAGATAGATAGATATGAACAGAATTATATAGATAGATAGATTTGAACAGAATGAGATAGATAGATATGAACAGAATGAGATAGATAGATAGATAGATATGAACAGAATGAGATAGGTAGATAGATAGATATGAACAGAATTAGATAGATAGATAGATATGAACGGAATTAGATAGATAGATAGATATGAACAGAATTATATAGATAGATAGATATGAACTGAATTAGATAGACAGATAGATATATAGATAAATATGAACAGAATTAGATAGATAGAGAGATAGATATGAACAGAATTAGATAGATAGATATGAACAGAATTAGATAGATAGAGAGATAGATATGAACAGAATTAGATAGATAGATATGAACAGAATTAGATAGATAGATAGGTAGATTTGAACAGAATGAGATAGATAGATATGAACAGAATTATATAGATATATTGATAGATAGATAGATTTGAACAGAATGAGATAGATAGATATGAACAGAATTAGATAGATAGCTATGAACAGAATTAGATAGATAGATAGATATGAACAGAATTATATAGATATATTGATAGATAGATAGATAGTTTTGAACAGAATTAGATAGATAGATAGATAGATAGATAGATAGATTTGAACAGAATTATATAGATAGATAGATAGATAGATTTGAACAGAATGAGATAGACAGATAGATTTGAACAGAATGAGATAGATAGATAGATATGAACAGAATTAGATAGATAGATAGATAGATAGATAGATATGAACAGAATTAGATAGATAGATGGATATGAACAAAATTAGATAGATAGATATGAACAGAATTATATAGATATATTGATAGATAGATAGATAGATTTGAACAGAATGAGATAGATAGATATGAACAGAATTAGATAGATAGCTATGAACAGAATTAGATAGATAGATAGATATGAACAGAATTATATAGATATATTGATAGATAGATAGATAGTTTTGAACAGAATTAGATAGATAGATAGATAGATAGATTTGAACAGAATTATATAGATAGATAGATAGATAGATTTGAACAGAATGAGATAGACAGATAGATTTGAACAGAATGAGATAGATAGATAGATATGAACAGAATTAGATAGATAGATAGATAGATATGAACAGAATTAGATAGATAGATGGATATGAACAAAATTAGATAGATAGATATGAACAGAATTAGATAGATAGATAGATAGATGGATAGATAGATAGATAGATAGATAGATAGATATGAACAGAAGTAGATAGATAGATAGGTAGATAGATATGAACAGAATTATGATAGATAGATAGATATGAACAGAATTAGATAGATAGATAGATATGAAGAGAATTAGATTGATAGATAGATAGATAGATAGATAGATAGATAGATAGATAGATAGATAGATAGCCGTAATTTCCCTGACGATCCGTTTAGGTTAAACCTAGGTAGGTTTGTCTGGCTCACGAGGTGTATCTATATATATACAGAATGAGATAAATAGATAGATAGATATGAACAGATTTATACAGATAGATAGATAGATAGATTTGAACAGAATTAGATAGATATATAGATAGATTTGAACAGAATATATAGATAGATAGATAGATAGATAGATAGATAGATAGATAGATAGATATGAACAGAATTAGATAGATAGATAGATTTGAACAGAATGAGATACATATGAACAGAATTATATAGATAGGTAGATAGATAGATTTGATCAGAATGTGATAGATATGAACAGAATTATATAGATATGTAGATAGATAGATTTGAAAAGAATGAGATAGATATGAACAGAATTATATAGATAGATAGATAGATATGAACAGAATGAGATAGACATGAACAGAATTATATAGATAGATAGATAGATTTTAACAGAATGAGATAGATAGATATGAACAGAATTATATAGTTAGATAGATAGATTTGAACAGAATGAGATAGATATGAACAGAATTATATAGATAGATAGACAGATAGATAGATAGATAGGTAGATAGATTTGAACAGAATGAGATAGATAGATATGAACAGAATTATATAGATAGATAGATTTGAACAGAATCAGATAGATAGATAGATAGATAGATAGATAGATAGATAGATAGATAGATAGATAGATAGCCGTAATTTCCCTGACGAGCCGTTTAGGTTAAACCTAGGTAGGTTTGTCTGGCTCACTAGGTGTATCTATATATATACAGAATGAGATAAATAGATAGATAGATATGAACAGAATTAGATAGATAGATAGATAGATAGATTTGAACAGAATTAGATAGATAGATAGATAGATATATAGATTTTAACAGAATTAGATAGATAGATAGATAGATAGATAGATATGAACAGAATTAGATAGATAGATAGATAGATAGATAGATAGATAGATATGAACAGAATTAGATAGATAGATGGATATGAACAAAATTAAATAGATAGATATGAACAGAATTATATAGATATATTGATAGATAGATAGATAGATTTGAACAGAATGAGATAGATAGATATGAACAGAATTAGATAGATAGCTATGAACAGAATTAGATAGATAGATAGATATGAACAGAATTATATAGATATATTGATAGATAGATAGATAGTTTTGAACAGAATTAGATAGATAGATAGATAGATAGATTTGAACAGAATTATATAGATAGATAGATAGATAGATTTGAACAGAATGAGATAGACAGATAGATTTGAACAGAATGAGATAGATAGATAGATATGAACAGAATTAGATAGATAGATAGATAGATATGAACAGAATTAGATAGATAGATGGATATGAACAAAATTAGATAGATAGATATGAACAGAATTAGATAGATAGATAGATAGATGGATAGATAGATAGATAGATAGATATGAACAGAAGTAGATAGATAGATAGGTAGATAGATATGAACAGAATTATGATAGATAGATAGATATGAACAGAATTAGATAGATAGATAGATATGAAGAGAATTAGATTGATAGATAGATAGATAGATAGATAGATAGATAGATAGATAGATAGATAGATAGCCGTAATTTCCCTGACGATCCGTTTAGGTTAAACCTAGGTAGGTTTGTCTGGCTCACGAGGTGTATCTATATATATACAGAATGAGATAAATAGATAGATAGATATGAACAGATTTATACAGATAGATAGATAGATAGATTTGAACAGAATTAGATAGATATATAGATAGATTTGAACAGAATATATAGATAGATAGATAGATAGATAGATAGATAGATAGATAGATAGATAGATATGAACAGAATTAGATAGATAGATAGATTTGAACAGAATGAGATAGATATGAACAGAATTATATAGATAGGTAGATAGATAGATTTGATCAGAATGTGATTGATATGAACAGAATTATATAGATATGTAGATAGATAGATTTGAAAAGAATGAGATAGATATGAACAGAATTATATAGATAGATAGATAGATATGAACAGAATGAGATAGACATGAACAGAATTCTATAGATAGATAGATAGATTTTAACAGAATGAGATAGATAGATATGAACAGAATTATATAGTTAGATAGATAGATTTGAACAGAATGAGATAGATATGAACAGAATTATATAGATAGATAGACAGATAGATAGATAGATAGATAGATAGGTAGATAGATTTGAACAGAATGAGATAGATAGATATGAACAGAATTATATAGATAGATAGATTTGAACAGAATCAGATAGATAGATAGATAGATAGATAGATAGATAGATAGATATATAGATAGATAGCCGTAATTTCCCTGACGAGCCGTTTAGGTTAAACCTAGGTAGGTTTGTCTGGCTCACTAGGTGTATCTATATATATACAGAATGAGATAAATAGATAGATAGATATGAACAGAATTAGATAGATAGATAGATAGATAGATAGATTTGAACAGAATTAGATAGATAGATAGATAGATATATAGATTTTAACAGAATTAGATAGATAGATAGATAGATAGATAGATATGAACAGAATTAGATAGATAGATAGATAGATAGATAGATAGATAGATAGATAGATAGATAGATAGATAGATAGATTTGAACAGAATGAGATAGATATGAACAGAATTATATAGATAGTTAGATAGATAGATTTGAACAGAATGTGATAGATATGAACAGAATTATATAGATAGATAGATAGATAGATTTTAACATAATGAGATAGATATGAACAGAATTATATAGATAGATAGATTTGAACAAAATGAGATAGATAGAGTGATATGAACAGAATGAGATAGATAGATAGATAGATAGATATGAACAGAATGAGATAGATAGATAGATAGATATGACCAGAATGAGATAGATATATAGATAGATAGATATGAACAGAATTAGATAGATAGATAGATAGATATGAACAGAATTAGATAGATAGATAGATAGATATGAACAGAATTAGATAGATAGATAGATAGATAGATAGATAGATAGATTTGAACAGAATGAGATAGATATGAACAGAATTATATAGATAGGTAGATAGATAGATTTGAACAGAATGTGATAGATATGAACAGAATTATATAGATAGATAGATAGATAGATAGATTTGAACAGAATGACATAGATATGAACAGAATTATATAGATAGATAGATTTGAACAAAATGAGATAGATAGAGAGATATGAACAGAATGAGATAGATAGATAGATAGATATGAACAGAATGAGATAGATAGATAGATAGATATGACCAGAATGAGATAGATATATAGATAGATAGATATGAACAGAATTAGAGAGATAGATAGATAGATAGATAGATATGAACAGAATTACATAGATAGATAGATAGATATGAACAGAATTAGATAGATAGATAGGTAGATAGATATGAACAGAATTAGATAGATATATAGATAGATAGATAGATATGAACAGAATTAGATAGATAGATAGATAGCTAGATATGAACAGAATTATATAGATAGATAGATAGATATGAACAGAATTAGATCGATAGATTGATAGATAGATAGATAGATTTGAACAGAATGAGATAGATATGAACAGAATTATATAGATAGATAGACATGAACAGAATTATATAGATAGATAGATTTGAACAGAATGAGATAGATACATATGAACAGAATTATATAGATAGATAGATAGATTTTAACAGAATGAGACAGATAGATAGATAGATAGGTAGATATGAACAGAATTATATAGATAGATAGATATAATAGGTAGATTTGAACAGAATGAGATATATAGATAGATATGAACTGAATTATATAGATAGATTTATAGATAGATAGATATATAGATAGATAGATAGATATGAACAGAATGAGATAGATAGATAGATAGATATGAACAGAATTATATAGATAGATAGATTTGAACAAAATGAGATAGATAGAGAGATATGAACAGAATGAGATAGATAGATAGATAGATAGATATGAACAGAATGAGATAGATAGATAGATAGATAGATAGATAGATATGACCAGAATGAGATAGATATATAGATAGATAGATATGAACAGAATTAGAGAGATAGATAGATAGATAGATATGAACAGAATTACATAGATAGATAGATAGATATGAACAGAATTAGATAGATAGATAGGTAGATATGAACAGAATTAGATAGATAGATAGATATGAACAGAATTAGATAGATAGATAGATAGATAGATATGAACAGAATTAGATAGATAGATAGATAGCTAGATATGAACAGAATTATATAGATAGATAGATAGATATGAACAGAATTAGATCGATAGATTGATAGATAGATAGATAGATTTGAACAGAATGAGATAGATATGAACAGAATTATATAGATAGATAGACATGAACAGAATTATATAGATAGATAGATTTGAACAGAATGAGATAGATACATATGAACAGAATTATATAGATAGATAGATTTTAACAGAATGAGATAGATAGATAGATAGATAGATAGATAGGTAGATATGAACAGAATTATATTGATAGATAGATATAATAGGTAGATTTGAACAGAATGAGATATATAGATAGATATGAACTGAATTATATAGATAGATTTATAGATAGATATATAGATAGATAGATAGATAGATATGAACAGAATGAGATAGATAGATAGATAGATATGAACAGAATGAGATAGATAGATATTGAACAGAATGAGATAGATAGATAGATAGATAGATAGATAGATAGATAGATAGATAGATAGATAGATAGATAGACCTGTATAGTGTCCATGACTCTGAACCTTACAAAAGCATGGCAAGTACAACAGTTCTGTAAACCCGAATATATATATATATAAAGTAAACACCTTATGAATTGAGTTGGATCTTTTCTAATTGATCTCTTTAGCTCTAAGTTGAAATGATGGTCCCTCTTCCTGTTATGATCTTCTGATCAATTTACCCTCTACTATTTCTCCTTATTTAAACTAATTCACCGTTCTCGTGTCCTGGATGATCTATTTCCTTTCATATTTGCTCATTTGGGAAAACCGTGGGCGGACACAAAACACTTTTAAACTGTTCCACTTCTAGCTGAATAATTCAGAGGGTTCTTCAGTGATTTTTACGACAAATGGCTCGAAAAATAGAAACTCAATTAGTTTAGGTTTTTTTTTATATTCACATTTTGCGGGATGGACAATTTTGCTGTTATATTCGGTAAATATATATATATATATATATATATATATATATATATATAGAGAGAGAGAGAGAGAGAGAGATACACCTAGTGAGCCAGACAAACCTACCTAGGTTTCACCTAAACGGATCGTAAACCGTAATTTCCCTGACGAGCCGTTTAGGTTAAACCTAGGTAGGTTTGTCTGGCTCACTAGGTGTATCTATATATATACAGAATGAGATAAATAGATAGATAGATATGAACAGAATTAGATAGATAGATAGATAGATAGATAGATTTGAACAGAATTAGATAGATAGATAGATAGATTTGAACAGAATTAGATAGATAGATAGATAGATTGATAGATTTTAACAGAATTAGATAGATAGATAGATAGATGTGAACAGAATTAGATAGATAGATAGATAGATAGGTAGATAGATATGAACAGAATTAGATAGATAGATAGATAGATAGATAGATAGATATGAACAGAATTAGATAGATAGATAGATAGATTTGAACAGATTTAGATAGATAGATAGATAGATTTGAACAGAATGAGATAGATATGAACAGAATTATATAGATAGATAGATAGATAGATAGATAGATTTGAACAGAATTAGATAGATAGATAGATTTAAGCAGAATTAGATAGTTAGATAGATAGATTTGAACAGAATTAGATAGATAGATAGATTTGAACAGAATAAGATAGATATGAACAGAATTATATAGATAGATAGATAGATAGATAGATAGATAGATTTGAACAGAATGAGATAGATATGAACAGAATTATATAGATAGGTAGATAGATTGATTTGAACAGAATGAGATAGATATGAACAGAATTATATAGATATGTAGATAGATAGATTTGAATAGAATGAGATAGATATGAACAGAATTATATAGATAGATAGATTTGAACAGAATCAGATAGATAGATAGATATATAGAGAGATAGTTATATAGATAGATAGATCGATAGATAGATAGCCGTAATTTCCTTGACGAGCCGTTTAGGTGAAACCTAGGTAGGTTTGTCTGGCTCACTAGGTGTATCTATATATATACAGAATGAGATAAATAGATAGATAGATATGAACAGAATTAGATAGATAGATAGTTAGATAGATTTGAACAGAATTAGATAGATAGATAGATAGATTTGAACAGAATTAGATAGATAGATAGATAGATAGATAGATAGATAGATTTTAACAGAATTAGTTAGATAGATAGATAGATAGATAGGTAGATAGATATGAACAGAATTAGATAGATAGATAGATAGATAGATAGATAGATAGATAGATTTGAACAGAATGAGATAGATATGAACAGAATTATATAGATAGTTAGATAGATAGATTTGAACAGAATGTGATAGATATGAACAGAATTATATAGATAGATAGATAGATTTGAACAGAATGAGATAGATATGAACAGAATTATATAGATAGTTAGATAGATAGATTTGAACAGAATGTGATAGATATAAACAGAATTATATAGATAGATAGATAGATAGATTTTAACATAATGAGATAGATAGATATGAACAGAATTATATAGATAGATAGATTTGAACAGAATGAGATAGATAGATAGATATGAACAGAATGAGATAGATAGATAGATTTGAACAGAATTAGATAGATAGATAGATAGATTTTAACAGAATTAGATATATAGATAGATATGAACAGAATTAGATAGATAGATAGATAGATAGATAGATAGATTTGAAAAGAATGAGATACATATGAACAGAATTATATAGATAGGTAGATAGATAGATTTGAACAGAATGTGATAAATATGAACAGAATTATATAGATATGTAGATACATACATTTGAACAGAATGAGATAGATCTGAACAGAATTATATAGATAGGTAGATAGATTGATTTGAACAGAATGAGATAGATATGAACAGAATTATATAGATATGTAGATAGATGGATTTGAACAGAATGAGATAGATATGAACCGAATTATATAGATAGGTAGAATGATTTGAACAGAATGACATACATATGAACAGAATTATATAGATAGATAGATAGATAGATAGATAGATAGAGAGATAGATAGATATGAACAGAATTAGATAGATAGATATGAACAGAATGAGATAGATACATATGAACAGAATGAGATAGATAGATAGATAGATAGGTAGATATGAACAGAATTATATAGATAGATAGATATAATAGGTAGATTTGAACAGAATGAGATAGATAGATTTGAACAGAATGAGATATATAGATAGATATGAACTGAATTATATAGATAGATTTATAGATAGATAGATATATAGATAGATAGATAGATATGAACAGAATGAGATAGATAGATAGATATGAACAGAATGAGATAGATAGATATTGAACAGAATGAGATAGATAGATAGATAGATAGATAGATAGATAGATAGATAGATAGATAGACCTGTATAGTGTCCATGACTCTGAACCTTACAAAAGCATGGCAAGTACAACAGTTCTGTAAACCCGAATATATATATATATAAAGTAAACACCTTATGAATTGAGTTGGATCTTTTCTAATTGATCTCTTTAGCTCTAAGTTGAAATGATGGTCCCTCTTCCTGTTATGATCTTCTGATCAATTTACCCTCTACTATTACTTCTTATTTAAACTAATTCACCGTTCTCGTGTCCTGGATGATCTATTTCCTTTCATATTTGCTCATTTGGGAAAACCGTGGGCGGACACAAAACACTTTTAAACTGTTCCACTTCTAGCTGAATAATTCAGAGGGTTCTTCAGTGATTTTTACGACAAATGGCTTGAAAAATAGAAACTCAATTAGTTTAGGGTTTTTTTTATATTCACATTTTGCGGGATGGACAATTTTGCTGTTATACTCGGTAAATATATATATATATATATATATATATATATATATATATATATATATATATATATAGAGAGAGAGAGAGAGAGAGAGAGAGAGATACACCTAGTGAGCCAGACAAACCTACCTAGGTTTCACCTAAACGGATCGTAAGGGAAAGTATGGAGCCATACTTTCCCTGACGATCCGTTTAGGCGAAACCTAGGTAGGTTTGTCTGGCTCACTAGGTGCATCTAGGTCTGCTCTACGATTGTATTGAGCTCTTTTGTTAGTTAGTTGTCTACTCGTATCGGGTTTTTTTCTTTGGGCTCCAGGCCTGCATCTTTGCGATTTGTTCGACAGTAGTTCATGTTTGTAGCTCTTTCTTTTTTTAAAACCTTTTTTTCCCATTATTTGCAAATCAAAAATTCGAGGCTTTTTCGAAACGAGTCTAGTTATCTATCTATCTATCTATCTATCTATCTATCTATCTATATATATATATATATATATATATATATATATATATATATTCTAAGTAAGGGTACCGTCTGCTTCGGGCCAGGAAAACCCGATGATCTGAATCGCCTTGAATATAAATAAGGAATATTTGTTCTGAAAGTACTTGACCCCTTTGCTTTGACCCCTAACCAATGATAGGTTTATTCTGAAATACCCCAAACTGAACTTTGCACTATTGTATCAAAACTGTTCGATGCCTCCGAAAAAAAAACCTGCAATATGACATCGGTGGCTACCTCTGATATGTAAACAAGTGGTTGACCCAGCTGAGCTTGTGGTGTATACATGAGCGCCCGCCAGATAAAAGAATATAGATAAGCACTTAATTTACAGGAATACAGGAAGTCTTTCAAATCCTAAATTCATTCTTCTGATTTATAAATCTCGCGAGAAGAAGGAAAAAAAACGTTCGGAGAAAACATCCATATCTACATAACGATACGGTGCTATTAGTTGACGAAGTCCGAAGGTGAAGAAACATTCATTAAGCTCCTGAGTTATTTCGTCTTGTGTTCTTCAAATCCTTACAACGATAACATTACATAAGACACTGTTTTTATTATTTTCCACTGAATTTGAATTATCTCCAAAGTTCAAATATAGACCAGTAAAGTCTCTTCCACATATATATCAAGAAGCTCGTCTCCGATACAGCATTTTGATTTATGGAACAACTCATTTCTGTACAATTCTTCAGACACACGATTGGAAGATGAGATAATTTCGTTCATAATCTATCATTTTAATTAACAGTCAAATATCTAATAATAAAAGCGCTGATTAACTTGAATCTAATTAGAATTCTTCTCCATGACTTCGAAATCAATGGCTTCGTTTATCTGTGCTAAATCGGGTTTTATTAATTAATTCTAAATAAGTAAGCGAATCCCCATGAAGTAGCCTGATACTTTGAGGAGATGGGCTGTAAAGCAAGGAAAACTTTAATAATAATAATAATAATAATAATAATAATAATGATGATAATAATAATAATAATAATAATAATAATAGACTACAACTGAAATTTTTGATGACCTCATGAGCCACATTTTTTGAGATTTCGATTTCAAGGTCCTTCCGTTTTGATAGTTTTATTTGTTATGCCTGAAGACTTTCATAAACTATCAAAATACAAGGACTTTGAAGTCGAATTCTCAAAAATTTGTCACTTGAGGACAACAATTCCTGCTGTAGATGGAGCCTTGGATTGATTAGAAAAGGTTCCGATATAGTCAATGAAGAGATTCCTAGCTGCAGATACCTTAAAGAAATACAAATATGTACTTAGGTCTCTGAGTGGGACCCGGAAAGAAATAAGTATACACCAGAAATCAAAGGAAATGAAAAAAATAATAATAGTATTATTATTATAAATAGAGATAACATTATTTAAATCAGGTATCTAAATGATAGTGTTACCAAATTCAGAAGTTTGAATTAAGTTTAGAAAAATTTAAGTGACTCTGTCACTTAATCTCCATCAACATTCATCACAACTTACTCTTCTATTAGGTTGGTGCAAAAATAATGTCGTTTTCTCACATAGTCACATATAGTAATATACGACATTATTTTTGCACCAACCTAATATATCCCGCGTCCATTCAGGACATGGTCTCTCCACAAATTACTATCCCTTATGGCTCTTAGTATTTTTTTCCCCTTTTGCTAAATCTCAAAGCTCACCCGTTACGCCAACCATTGAAACAATCTCCTCGGGTATGAGGCTCATTAAAACTGGAAATTCAAAGAATATAAAAAAGTAATATGATGGATGCGATAAATGTAATTAGCAAACAAACCCAATTTCAAGAACGGTTACAATACGGTTATCTCGAAAAATGACTCAACAGAAATTGGGAAAATATTTTGGGTGTAACTCTAATCTGAACACGAGACGAGATTCCATACACAAAACATTCACTGACCGAACAGTTAGTGTTATGTCCTGGTGAAATTTACAAAGTTTTCTCTTAAAACATTTTTTTCAGAAAAATAGGTTTCTCGCATTCACTAATTATTATTGTTCTATCTATTATTGATGTATTAATTTTTCCTAAAAGTTTCATCTTGATTATGCCATTATTTTCTCTTCGAGTTAGGTGTAAAATCCATTTTGTTGCTGCTACTGTTCTAAGTCTTCAAGTGATGGGACTGTTATTTGACAAAGCTCCCAGGTTCTGTATTATGTAGCACCAGTTTATATGGGGTGATGAAGGACTGACTTCTTTAAAACTAAGAGGATTCATTCACTTGAACCCATGTTAATAACAGATCTGAAAAAAAAAAACGGTTGTATATACCTAATATTTCAAACATTTGTAAACGACTTGGGCGCCATAAATGGCATCCATATGAGAATTTAGATCGGATGAAACTTATTAAGAACATGACTTTACTACAGTTATGGGAAAACTGCAGCCTGTTTGCTCTTTCCGAGTGGCAATGATTTATAAGGAATATAACTTTTCTTAAAATTTTAATTTGTATCGTCCTTACTTGTTCAGGCACGGATTCTCTCGATCATACATAATGATTATGTACAATGTTTCTTAAATTTTTAAAACTTTCGGTGAAAGTAACGTTTACATCATTTAAAAACCATTGGCGATTTTCACTAAGGAATATTATGTATACACGTATGATACGTGTATACATAATATTGTTTTTTCTGAACAAGACATATTTTATTTATTTTCAAATGAATGAATTAGAAATGAATTTCACGTAGCGACATATGTTAATCACGCTGTCATCAGTGATTATTATTATACTAAGACTTCAATATTTTTTATAGAAAAATATCCCTCCCCTCCAAAAAAAATCACCTTTTCCCGATTTTTTAAGGTATATGCTTACGCATGTAATGTTCTGTAGTGAAAATAGTATAGGTACCTACTATGAAAAATGACCTTGAACATTTTTGGTAGTGTGTCCCGCCTTGTGATGAGCCAAAGATGATGCATTTCATTGCTTTAGTACTTTGGTCAATGCTTTGTTTTCTTAGTATCTTAGAGTGATGGGCAAAAGTACCCCTAACGCTGGGTAACCTATGTTAAATTTACTTAATTCCCATACCAGTGCTTCTCAAACTATCTGATGTGGCATACCGACAGTTTTTTTTTCCTTATGAAAGGGACCAGCGAGCGATGCTTTCCAATCTAGCTGGATGGTGTTGTTGGGGTTTCGGGGAAAGTCCTTCCATAAAACGATTTAATTTTAGGTGGACTGGTGACTGGTAGCTGAGAAACGTTGTAATTCTGGCAACATGTGGTGCTTCTGCTTCTCAACCTAAACACTTGCCACGGATATCGCTGTGTTGTTAAAGACTTACAGCGGAATTTGAAAATCTGCTAAGTAGCTAGATTATAAATCCAAAAAATTAAAGGCTAATTTATAAAATTCTGGCACAAATACACGTGGCTTTTTTTTCTTTTTCCAATGCCCAGTTAGAAATATATGTCTATGAAAATTGCCTTTTGGTATTCCTAGGCGTGGTACCCATACAGTGACATGCCATACGATCATGTTTGTATTGTCATACGTTTTCACTCATTGTTTTCCTCTTTATTATATGACATTCGTTAGTTGTATAGCAATGGATTTTGGCATAAGTGAGTTGTTGATAAATGTCACCATAATAAATTAGGATGTTTCATTAAGACGGATCAAAGTCAGCAGTAAATAAATCAGTGTTATTGGTGAAAAATTATTTATTTCTCTATCGGATCATGTTATTTAACTTATGGCAATTATGTTTGAAAAATATTACCCAAATGTCCGCCAAGACTTCGGCGGCACGCCACCACTCGTTGGTTAAAGTTTTTGATGACGTTTCTGCATAGTTGCTCCTCAATCTCACCTCTATGCCTTATTATCTCATCCTTCAGCTATTCAATTGTTGTTGGCTTGTTGGCATAGACCTTACTTTTGAAATGCCCTCAAAGGAAGAAATCTAAAGGCGTCAAGTCGTAAGATCGCGGTGGCCAACTGACTTTGGTGTTTCGAGAGATGATACGACCTGGTAACTTCTCATTGCGTTTCTGTTTGAACGTCCATTTTTGTAATAAGCTTCGATAATTTTACCATGTTGTCAATTTTTCCATGGTTGAAATTGCCAAAGACGTAAGTTGTTAAATGTTAAAGAAACAGAGAGAAAAAAACCATTAGAAGCTAAAAATTAAAAATTAAAATTAAAAATAACGAGTCCGACATCTTGGCATCCTGGAATGTGTCTACTGTCTTTTTGTTTCCTGGAAACTCTCCACGTATCGGCAAACGAGAGCTTGTGTACCTTTGTCGCCCTGGACTAGGCAATACACCCAAAAACATATATTTAAAAAAGAAAATTCTAAACGTCACCTCTTCTTCATGCGCATGTGCAGTCGCATCAAATAAAACTCACATTAGTCCAATGAAATATTTTAAAGGCACAATTAGAAATATATGTTCATGAAAATTGGTTTTTGATATTCCTAGACGTGGTTCCCACGCCGTAACTCGAGACGTGATCATGATAGTGTTGTCAGACGTATTCATTGTTTTGTTGTTTATTATATCGCATTCCTTAGCAATGGCCTTTAAAATAAGTGACTAATTGGAAAATGTAACCATAATAATAAAATTAAAATGAAAGTTTAAAATTTTCGAGACAGATATCCTGGCAGTCCACCGTGACGTGGTAAGTGTCTACTGTTTCTTTGTTTTCGGGAAACTCTTTGCGTACCGGCCGATAATGGTACGCGTACCGGTACGGGGACCATAGTTTGAGTAGCATTGTCCAATAATATATTTGTTATAATCGATCCATACAAAGATGTATTTGAAGTTATTACAGATTTTTAATTCTGTATTCTGATTTTTTAAGATGAACACAAGGTAGTCACCATAAATGAAGAGAAACAATAATAGCAATATGACTCGAAACCTTAAGTTTTCCTTGAAAATAAAAACAAATTAGAGTAAAAATGGGCTTAGAGCTCTACAAAAACCCCTGCATCCAAGCGAAAATATAGAAATCTAAGAGATTCTGTTATAACTATTCAAGAGGCGTAAGGGTCGTGGTTACAATTGTTGCCCTGAAATCTTTCAACCTAGTGTGGAGAGGGGAGAAAGTGGAGATCAAAATTATAGAGATGTCTATCCAGTAAAATAGATCGTTTAGTGCCTCGTGAATATTACATGGGGTTTTAGAATATAAGCTATTTTGTGAAACCCAAAGTCTACCTCCGGTGGAAATAGTACAACGAATGTAAGATCAGAAAACTGAAAAACAAGAAATGCAATTTAGAATAAAAACTACCATTTCAAGATATGCAAAGAAGTTGTAAAAGAAACAACGTGAAAATGGTTACGAAGAGAACATCTGAAAAGGGAAACTGAATCTGTATTAAATGAAGTCCAATAAAAATTGACTGAGAATCAATAATGGCTTGCGGTTATGTCACGTTGAATCAATGGTTCTCGAACAACACACTGAAGTTAAGAAACGTCGAACCTGATCAGTGCGGATAACGGTTCTGAATTTGAAATTGGAGAGCCGGGTTCCAATTTCAGTCGCGTTCATTATATTCCCTGATATGTAAATAACCTTGGAAAAAGTATGAATCCACGTTTTCACTCAAGCTATGAGTTAATTAGTAGAACTTACATTAGTAAATTATCAACTCGTAGTTGTAATAACAGTCAAAAAATTATTACCATCGAAAAATATTTACTGGCAATATTCTGCTAAAGTTTGATAAGTCATAAAAACAATTAATTTAATTTATTAAAAATGTTAAAGTTCTACCCACATCAGTAATGATGAGAACGCCATTATTACCATTTTCCACAACTTCTTCAGTTGTCTACGAGGTCTCTAGCTCATTTTAGTTTGTGGCGTGCTAATGAGATTTGGTATAAAATTGTTAAGAAGGCTTTGGTGAATGTTGCGTTTTTGATTAGCACATCACATTTAAATTTTTCAAAAAACACAAAGAATGAATAACAAGAGATTATTCAGTAATCAATAAAAAAAACTGTATTGAAAAAACAAGCGAGTACAGCAATTGTGTTTGATGAAACCAAGTTAAGAAAGAGGAAGTAGTTCCCCTTGTACTGATATGACATTGTAAATATGTATTAAAAGAACTTTCTTGTTTAAAATGTTTAGAGTTCAGCAATATGTGTTAACTGAGTTTAAGTATAAGAAAGTTGTACAAAAGAATGATAGAATTCTGAGTTGGTTACTTGGCTTTTTGGACAGACAGTTCACAGCGTAGTGTAATTGTAATTTTGTGTCTGTGTGTGTGAGTAGAAGAATGAGAATTCACGTACGTGGTTGAGCTCTGGAGATTTACTGTTTCTACTACTGTTTTTTTCTTTGATTTTCGTGTTATTTATACTTTCTGAATAGGCTCCAGGAACGAGAGCCGGAAAATATTGAGTGTTATATTATATTATTGGTCAAAAATCAACAAATCACTGATTTTTTTCTAAACCAGGTTTGGCAAAGTAAACATTAGAAAATTTGATGTGGCTCATGCGATGCATAAATTGTCCTATAGAAAATAGTAGTTATTTTCTATCTAATGGCTATTGAGTATTTTGTGGGCGTGGTGTATGTAAACAACCGCTACAAGCTCTATGTCCATGGCAAATGTTTCAGATAAGATCCCCTCTTTAGTTCCACCGGTTCAAACATTTGCAACAAGGACCCACCGGTCGTGTCATCTACATTTCTTCCGTATACTGTTAAGAGGAAGTCCTTCTCAGACGGTATTTTTTCTTGTTGCTCATAACTTCTAATTTGGGTCATGTATTTAGGCGTGGATGATTGCCTCAAAACTACAGTTTTAACCTCTTCAAGTCAATTGTAATTTTTTGTCTATTCCCCTCCCCATAATCGGAGATCGGAACCAGAATTTTCACGAATGGCAATGAACGGATGGTCCTTCAGGATGTCACCGTGACTTGAGCCCCTGTTCGAACTTTAAAAAAAGTAAAAAAGAAAATAATCTTTCCGTGTCGTAGTATTCATAGCTGGGAATAAAAGCAGCAGCTATAGCTGTCTAACGTAATTTTCTTCTTCTATTAAATTCCATCAAGAGTTGGACGATCATGGTTCTCCACAATTTCCTCTTCTTTATGGATCTTAACCATGTCCATTTACTACTTCCTTTTCTGATGCCCATTGGGAATGGCATGAAAACACGTATTCCCTTTTCTAGCAATGGATTAATCAGTAGGACATGCAACAGTGTATCATTATTCTCTCAAAAATATCCTTACAGTCTAAAAATATTTCTGGCAGTAAATAATCAGCAAAAATTTGATAAACCGTAAAAAACAAATCAATCATTAATCAATAAAGCAATCAATAGATCAATCGAAATGTATTTTGGCTTTAAGTAACATACAAATGTTGATTAGCTGCAAACAAAATCAATGAACCAATCAATCCTCATCTTTACTTTTCCGAAGCCTGCAGCTGTGTTTACGTATGCATATTAGTGCAGATTGACGTTTCAGTCTTTTAAGAAAATCAACATCGCACTCGGTGTGAAAGCTGGGGTTTGATGTTACGAGTACTGACAGAAAAAAATTAAATTCATAGCTTTTATCAATCTTTGAGCATTTTAAAGACAATCTGAAAAAAAAAATGTATAGAAATACCTAATTCCCGCAGGATTTTGCTTACAAGTTTACTTCAAAATTTTACTATTTCATGAATAAATATAAATAAATTGTTATCTTTCGACATATTCAAGAGAAAATATATTCAAACCAGAATTCTAATTATGATAAGCAAAATATGATTTTTTTTTTTAACTGTATTCGATAAGTAAAAACTATGTAAAAAAAAAAATTGTAAAAGATTAGAAAAAAGGTTACTCAATGAATATTTGTTAGATCCTTTGTAAGATTATAATTAATAAAAACAAAAGACAGATAAAGGTGTATATAACACCATAATACCGCAGGGTACACATTATAAGACAAAATATTTTAAATTTGCATCGTTTATTGAAAATCACACGAGAGTTACAGCACTATAACATATCTCACGATAATATACCTAAATTGTTCAGTATAATTTCTTCTTGAAATAAATGAAGGTCTTATTTGATGGCACAATTATTTAATAATAATGTCCTTGTTCAATGAATCTTGCCCATGTAAAATTTGTAAAAATTTGTAAAACTTTAGTAAATTATCAATTTATATGCCTGTGCTTCCAAACCTAAATTTTGATCCTAAACCTAATTTTTTAAACTCGTTTCCTCAAAAGATGGTAAAGATTTGGGAAGAAATATTTTGTGTCATTATTTATCATGTGTCATCTCAACTTTCAAATAGAGCGCAATTCCACGGTTTCAAAATCATCTTGCCCTAATGCGCATGTGTTACAATTTTAGCAGATCATATTAAGAAAGATACTCGAAACGACAGAGATGGGGTTCTGAGATGTTGAGAATATCAGGGACTGAACACGTGAACAACGAGGAAGTTCGAAAGAATATAATAACAATGGCAATAGCCGTACTTAAAATAAGAAATTGACAGTTGAAACATTTGGGACATATTAGAAGAAAAGACGGCTTGGGAAATTTAATACTCACGGGACGTAGTGAGGAAAGGACAAGTAGAGGCAAACGCATGCGTTTGGGTGAATGGATGGCAGAACTGGGATCACGTGGAAGGTTAAAGATTCTAACGTTGTTTAGCGACAAGGCGTTTTGGAAATGATGATTGCTGGATGCATTCTCTTTAATCTCCATTTTGGTGTTGGTCAAGCAGTAAAGATCGAAGTCACTTCTCAGTAAGAATTGTCAAATAAGCTAGCCTCGTCATCCATGAAGCCCGTGCTGAAGTGATCAATTTCTATCCGTAATAACCGCAGTAATGATTGTAAAATGATACCACTTTTAAGGGTTTCATTTTTTCTTAACTTCCGCTAGATGGATGTGCCAAGGTGATACAAAGGGTGAAAAATATCCTTTTTATTTTTTGCTCGCAGGATTTGCTAGATTATACAGGGTACACTGAGAGTCATGTCATCGCTACATAATAGAATTTTCTAGTTCAGATGGCTGAAAGAAAAATGATGTTGTTTATACAGACCTTCTAGATGTGTGACAGTGTCAATGAAAGAGAGTAAACTAAATTCAGTACATTATATAACTTTCCCCAAGTAAGAATGGATATGCAAACATTTGCGTACAATAAAGGATTGTGTGTTTTATCGCCTTCGCAAACTAGCTGTAATCTCCACTATTTCAATGTCTATATAAGCTTTACCGAAAGTTAGAATATTTCTATAAATGGCAATGCGATGTTTTAGTAAAGCCTTTGTAGGTACAGAGATAAATGGACAAAGAGAGTTTCCGAGTGGTTGAATGCTTTCTGGAGTGCTTATAAAGTCGTCATTTTCTCGTACTGCTAATCGCTGATAGCTTTTAAATAACGGGATAATTATCAGGCATTTTTTTAAACAATATTTATTATGAAAAAAGAAACAACAATTCAACAATAACATTTTTAAATGATTATTCCGGAGGGTATGGTTATCGACACACATCTTTATAACCTGAAAATAAAATGTTTTTATTAAAAAAAGTAAATAAATCAGCAATTTTTATTAACAAAAAAATCGCCTACAAAACCGCCTAATAATTATGCACCAACCCAATATATCCTCCAGTAGTTCAATATTTTCATGTTTTGCTTTTAATGCACGGACCGTTTCCAACAAAAACACAAGCCATATTAGAAATATCGTTACAAAAAGTTTTGCTCAAACAACTCCTCCTCGAAATCCTTAATATTTTCTGTCTTACATATTTATGATATTGCCACTCGTCCAAGGTTTGAACATTGCTGCCATATATGGTCCGGTTCTCTTGCTATATAAATATATATATTCTTGGTAACATTGAAAGAAGAATCTGCAATGTTATTAATTTTGAACTGGCATCTCAACCTAGTCTTCTTCCCACCGCTAAAATGCATCTTCCCTTTGTCTTTTCTATAAATACTTTCATGGCAATTGTTCTGATGAAATTTCCTCCAAGGTACCAAGATTTTATGAATTTAATCGCAGTACATGATTGGCAACAAGGTTTCATTTTACTGTTGAATTGGCTAGATGTAACGGTATGTTCCATGCTAACATTTTCTCGCACTTCTCGATTGTGCAACCCTCTTCCGCTTTCTTGATCTTCAAAAAATCAAATGCAATGTCAATCGTTATCTACTGTTTATTGATAACTTTTATTGTACTCGCTATTTAATTTTGTCTTTTCTTTATTCTTTCACATACAGCACCCCCGTTAATGTCTTAGTGACATTATTGCCTTGATTGGGGAGACATAACTTAAGAAAAAGCCCACCGAAATGGAAAAAAAAAATCCATGTTTCAAGCAAAACTTTATACTTCTTGATCTGCTTCAGTGTATGTTTCGTTGCAAATATTTGTTGATAAGCTCTGGTTGGTAAATTAGATCTCTGGACCTTTCGGAGTTTCCACAAGTAAGAATAAATATACAGTGTAACCCGGATATAAGAAAGTTGTCGGGACCGGAGAAGAAGTCTCTTATATCCGGGTTTGGTCTATTTTTTTAGGTAAGTATGGCTCTAATTTGGGACCAGATAAAATCTCTCTTATATCCGGGTTTCTCTTATATCCGGGTTACACTGTACAAACATTTGCATAAAATAAAGCACTATGTGTTTTATTGCCTTCGCCAACTAAAAATATATATTTTTTAAAAATACATGGATGAATGAAGGTGTGTGTGTGTGTGTGTGTGTGCGTGCTCGAGCATGTGTGTAGAAATGCCTTTATAATACTATGTGTGTACTTTCTATGAAAGATTATCAGCGACATATTTTGGAAGAATTCTTTATCTTTGGGTTTGGTAGAATAATCAGATATGCTTGTGTGCAGTCAAAGAAGCAAAGGTTATTTACAAGTAATGTTCTCTTCTCTAGTGTGTTCAGTGTGGTATGAGGTTCGCTGGAGACTAAAGGCGCACGAAGAGGGAAAATGAGACAAGCTTTAACTCTCAGGTATCCTGCGAGCAAAAAATAAAAAGGATGTTTTTTTTCGCCTTTTGTATCACCTTGGTAAATCCATCTAGCTGAAATTAGGAAAAGTTTACCAGTAAAGGTGGTGCCATTTTACAATCATTACTACTGTTATTATTACGGCTACAAGTTGATCACTTCGGTACGGGCTTCATGGAGGATGAGGCTAGCCTATTTAGCAACTCCTACTGAGAAGCGACTTCGATCTTTACCGCTTGTCCAACACCAAAATAGAGATTAAATAATCCGACAAAAGCCGACATGTAAAATCAACGAAACACCACGACTTTTTATCATCGCTATAATTTTCAGTCACAAATTCGTTGTCGATTACGACAATCATTCTGTTCGTAGACATTGTAGACACAAGTGTAGTAATTTACATCACTGATGAGTCTTTTGAAGTGAGTGTTTCATTTATTTATTATTGGCCGATGCAATTACCAACTGATGATTTTTTTTTACTAATAATTACAATGGATCTGTCTTCATCTCTACTGTTAGCAAATGTTCATACGGAAAGAAATATTGAATTAACGGTAGAAGTTACGCGATTGCCCGGAGGAAGAGCTGCTTTTGTTTCTTTCGTTGTAATTACTGGAATGAAACAACGTCTATATAAGATGAATTGTCTGACTATCTACTGTCTGTCTGTGCATAAACAACTAGATCGATTTAAACTTATCTTGTTGTACATATAGGAGTGTCATGTAAAAATGATCTACACGGTGGATCTATGTCTTGTCACCACTACATAATATATTTTTCTATTTCAGATTGCTGAAAGTGTCAATGAATAGAATAAACTAAATCCAATACATGGGCTTTATATTACTGCATTAGTTGTTCTTTTATTGTTATCCTTACTTTTTGATAGTGGTGACAAGACTTTCGGACCACCCTATAGATCAGATCTAAAGTGGGCTAAACCATGTGTACCGATATATCTAACATGGCTTATGTATGTGTTGGAAACAGCCCGTGGTTTAAAAGCAGAACATGAAAATATTGAACGAATGGATGCTGGATGAATACATTTTTAAAGAATTAATCGATTTTTATTTTTTTTTTATTCTTATTTCCAATTTTTATTACTACAATGTTTATTACGAAAATAATTTTTATCGCTACAATAAAAAAATATTTATTTTATTTCTGCAATAAAATATTTTCATTGCTTTTCTCGAGGACTCATCCGTATAGACGTAATACACAGTTTAAAAAAAAAAACGGAGAGTCTACTCAAACACGAATATCCATTAAAATAACGTTTGATGTAATTAAAAATGTCGGATTGAAAATGAGAATCCATTAATCATTCAGAAATTCCTTTGTTTAAGTTTTGAATAAGAAATCGATCAAATATAAATTTTCGAGATCGATATAAGTGAATTATGCATTCCATAAAATGCTAAATAGAATCTTGCCAGGCTGTGCAGCTTTCCGTAGCCCAGAGGTCGAAAGCATGTCTAAATCAGACGGTGGTTTCTTCTACAAAGGCGGACTCAAATCGGCCTCTGTCGGAAAGCAAATTTTCTTTAAGTTTTTCTAGAATGTGCTGACCCAGAAATGTTTTTCGCACTATTTAAAAAAACAGAGAGTCTACTTAAACTCGGGTATCTACTACAAATAATGTTTGAAGATATAAAAACCTAACGACATGCACATTCGATACAACTTGACCGAGGCTGATAAACTGAAAACAAAAGAAAAAATGCAATTAATATGTGAGGGGTTATTGCCACTGAGAATGACACGGTTACCCTTAATGATATGTTTTATGCCCCATAATTAGAACGCGTGGGATGCCCTTGCTCACTGAGCCACCGATGACCTCAGCATCTTTCTCCCTCGAGGTATACGCAGGGACTAGTCCAACCATCTGTCTCCATCGATACCTAACGAAAACTGCCACCACTGTAACCGTCGAGTGTGAATCAGTAACTGTTTATTGTCACCACAGGATTGTCACGTGATCCTTAAAGCTCCTTGAGGATAGTTAGTACATTAGGTAAGTCAAAAGAGATATTTCCACATTCTGTTTCTCTATATAAGTAAATACAAGTAAGATTATATATAAAATTCTAAAAAGTAAACGTTGAAAAAACATTAAATCGTTACCAAAATGTAAAAAAAAATCAATTTTTATCTTTGGACTTTACATATTTACGCAATAAAAATCAGTTCTAAATAATTGTACAATAAAAGATATTATCAGCGAATTATAGAACTACAAGAAAAATATGATAAATTATCTGTTTTTGTTTTTGATTGGCTTAAGTATTAACTAATATTTCTGATACAACAAATCTCAAATTCGTTTATTGTTTACTGTAAGCAAATCTCACATCTCTTACATTGAAAACAAATTCTACGTAATGGCTATACTGATAATAGGCCTTACCCTACGTATCATTGATTGAATGAGCAGCTTTCGTTTGAAATTTTTTTTTTCTGAAATCAGTTTTTCAGGAAAACAGATGTCTCATGTCCAGTATCTGTTATAGCACTTTACAGTATTTATGGGAGGTTTCCTTCCTAAGATCTTTATTTTAAATTATTCTAGTATGTCAACATCTTGTCATTATTTTCTTTCGTAAATGTACTATTCATTTTAGTTGTTACTGCTGTTAGTAGTCCTCACGAGATTCGGTTTCTGTTATTTGGTACAGTTCTTTGTTTGTGATTGTGTAGCACAAGTTTTTTGTGTATATGTATGTACTAGTGAGTTAGACTAAATGACTTGACTCCCTTTATGGTCCACCAATAGAAGGTTAACCAATCAGAAGACGTAGAACATTCAATCCGTCGTGTATAAAGGCGGACATTTTGTTTACTCTACCCGAATGTCCAGTTCCAGCTTGTCAGGGGAAGAGAAACAGA
>OZ010582.1:84798422-84815922 GCA_963932145.1 Acanthosepion lycidas | reverse complement strand
ATACTAGCAATAATTTTTTATATAAAAATGACCAACAATACATTTTATCAGTAGTTGAAGGCGTGCAAAATATATTGAGTTGAAGCCATAAAATTGTGTTCAAAATATTTAGATTACGGCAAGAAATAACGCATATAGGTGATGATATGCCGCTAAACAAAATGGACGATGAGAACTACGAATTGGAGACATCAAAATCGAGTAAGTACGAAACTTTAAATATCAAAAAAGTGTTTTAAGAGAGGATGGAAAATGAGAGACCGAAATCTCAATGCGCATTGGAATGGTGAAAGACGCCTTTCAAAAGCTAAGCAAAGTATTAAGAAACAAGAAAATGTCACTAGAAACAAAGAATGCTAAACAATTATGAAATATTTATTTTCGATACAGTATAAAAATTTCGTTAGAAACAAAGAGTACTGAAGTGTTATATAATAACAGTCTTCCTATATGGCAGCGTATGCAGGACAATAGAATCACAGATGAAGAAGAGTCTTGCAGCAAAAGAAATGAGTTCCTACAGAATGATGCTGAGGATACCATGTGAGCAAGTTCGAAATTATAGAAAAAAAAGGAAAAAAAAAAAGAAACTTTTACTCAACACCAGGAAGAAAACTGAAATTTCTAGAGAACATAATGAGGAAAGGAGGCTTGGAAAAATTGATGCTCACAGGGCAAAGTGAAGACAAGAGAGACAAATAAAAAGGACATGTAACGTACTTAGTGACCTTGAGTAAATAGACGGCGGAACAGGTTTTAAGAGATGTGACATTACGAGCTGCAAAAACAGGAAGTTGTGGTGATTTCTATTAATATGTCTTGTTCTATGTGCCGTGTCCCTGAGAAGACATGGTGTTGTATTCTCCCCTCTTCTGGAGGATCTCTTGGGCGACGGTGGCAAATAATACACTGCTGTATATATTCTCTCTCCCTTTATTTTTCTTCTCTCGGACGAGTGATCACTAATCGGTTTTAGTTCGGAGATAAATGAAGAGAAATTCAACAAAGGAATTTTAACTTAACTATTATTTATTCGAAGTGTACATGTTTAACTAGCCAGTGGGATCGTTATTTCACCCACACAGGGGAGCAAGTTCCCAAACACGAAAAAAGAACACGTCTAAACTGTATGACGTGTAAATCACTTTCTATATCCAACATTCCCACGCTAGATTTAGCCAATCAAAAACGACTTCCTTTGTTTTCTTGTATCTGACTTCAAATATCAAAATGAGGAAGTCAGATGAGCAATGCAATTCTTTAAAAAGTCTATAGGCTGCTCAACAAGAAGAAATATTAATCGATTCATTTCGTAAAGTAATTTGTTAGAATATGAGCGTAACGTTTTTTAACGGTATAGGGTATTAGATATTAAATAGTCTTTATGTCGGAAGAGTAGTTGTAAGAATTCTAAAAGCTTTTTAAGCATCAGAAAAACCCTTGGTAAGTTCGCAAAATCCTATTTATATTGATGAACGCCAACACGCCTACAACTGTCTTCCAGAGACGAAACGTAGCAGGCTTCTCGTAACCCTATTGCTTTCCGTGGATTACGTTCAAATTTGCTATATGCCTACGTCCCACTAGTTCCGATCTCTACAATTAAGACACAAAACTGAAACATCCGGATGCCTTACGAATTGCATTAGTATGGAAGAAGTCCCATTCGACCCACTTCTTCCAAAGAGCTTCCCTATTTTTTTTTTTTTTTTTAACATGAGTCAAGGTTTATCCCTTGTTATTTCCTGTTTAGGATTAGGTTTCCGGTTCCTTCTGAAGTCTGCTTCAGCTTTTTACTCCTAACGCTTGTTGTTTACTATGGTAATATATGTCTACTCAGAAATACCCTACCTTGAGTGTCTCTTAGGCCTTTTATTGCGTGAACATTAGTAAAAAAAAAAATAGCTGCTGCTTTGTGGAAGAGGCGTCCGAAAGGATGGTCTCCCGATCGCAAAAACTTAACCTCTTCCAACAGAGTCAACCGTTATCTATCTATCCTACATATCCTCATAATCTGCACGTCTTAGCGCCTCATCTTACGTCCATAAAACAACTTCATTCAGTAACTATCAAACTGGAGTGTCTTTTGAGCCTTGTATTGGGGTGGACAATAGAGTACAAAAAAGATGATTTGGCGTACACTTATATTCAGGATTCGTTATATGCGGCCACGATCTGAACAACTTATAATATGCAGATGGCAGTCATAATATCACATACAAAAAAAAAATGGGGATCCCGACGTGTTGCAATGGTTAACAAGGTTATCTTCCTAGAACAGTTACGATTGAATAGTAAGATCCATTCCTACTGGGTGCCCCGACACTTTCGACTTTGCGCCACATCTGAGCTTAGAAAATCTCTACACATTTAAAATAATAAAAGCAAGCATCCTTGATTAAATTTGTTACTTAAAAAAAAATTAATTGAATTTTCATTTTTAATTTTCCGTCTTTTAGTTATATACAGTCTCCAAGGCATTAGAAATTTTAAAAAAAATAAGTTTTCAAAGGTTACTTTTAACTTCATTATTAGCATATGAAATATTGATACTAACGACAACTGAAGCTTGAATAAGCTCGATTCTCGACTGTTTTTCTTGCCATTTAATTAGCTCATTTAATCTTGCAATATCGGGATGATGAACTGGTTTGTTATTCGCAAAATATTTAGAAAGACTCGTAAATAGGCTGACCAAAATTTTATTAAAAATAAAACTGTCGCAATGTTTAAATTTTTATTAAATTTGTTGATGCAAAACATTCAAAAAGTTATCTTGCTCATTTCATTTTTTGTTCATTGCTACCATTTTAATTGTATTAACTTCGAACAATTTAAATCTCTCATATCGTCTAAAATCAACATTGCGCATGCTCAATTATTTTCATATTATTGTCACTGTCCAATTTCTCCCCACGAAACATTTTATTATGACAGCGCCATTTGCTGAATTCTCTCATTCAACATCAAAGTTACAAATGATATCTTCACATAAATGAAGTCTACCACTTCGTTCCTCTTCTTTATGTGATGTGTGCTTTTAGATTGTAGGCAAATCATGGACCTCCACGTCTTCATGCTCATTTTAGTTCTTAAGAAATTTTGTCTTCTTGCTATTTTTCCCAAACCCTGTTCTACCATCCATTTACGCAAGTTCATCAAGTATGCTACGCGCTGTTTTCTTCTGTCCCTCAACCTGTTCTATGGATATCAGATTTTCTAAGCCCTCCTTCTACATTACGTGCGCTAGAAATTTAAACTGCCCCTTCATGATGTTAAATATAAGATTTCTTGTTTCCATTTTCTCTAAAATCTCGTCATTGCTTCGTGTTTGGTCTATGGTATCCTCAGCATCTGTAGAACCAGATTTCTCTTCCTTCAAGTCTCTTCTTCATCTTTGAGGACATTGGCCAGCATCCACTGCCATATAGGAGGACAGATATTTCTCTTATCATTGTTGCTAACGCAGTTTTTTTTTTTTTTTGTTTTATAATACACTGCTTAGCGTTTGGAATCCATATTTCGTTAGCTTTTTTCAAAAACTATGAACTGTTGATTGTTTTTCTCTTTCATATCTCGTGCTTAAGTTAACTTAATGCATCGGCCACCATTAATTTTGTCCCTTTTTGTCTGGGTGGATTCTTTGAGCCTCTGGTCAAGATGAAGATTAGAACTGATTGATTTCGACAGATTTCAGCGAATGGTGGGTGACGGAGGTGAGCCTGGTTCGCGTGAACAGGGCTAGCCTTGATTTATTTTTAAGGTCTCTCTGCCGCACCACGAAAGTTTCCTGAGGAGTCCTCCCCTGGTTAAGATAGACCCTTCTTGTGTACCTAGTTAATGTGAGTAAGCCTCGTTCTCAGCCTATTCCCGGCTTATTCTTTGTTTATGATCCAAGTCGACATTCCCAATCTCCCCAGTTTGTTTTTGACCCCTTTTTCATCTCGGATCGGTTAGGATTTATCCTTTCCCCATGGCCGTATTTTAGTCTATCCTTTCCCATTCCCGTAGTGAGAGAGCCTCTTGATTTTGTCTGAAGGCAGAATACCGCGGCCTCTCTTTTATTTTATTTTATTTTATTTTTTTTTTTTGAGAGTTAGACCCGTCCATCCCTAACATCAGTTATCTTTATTTTGTTTGTTTTGATAGTTTAATTTTTTGGTATTTTTTTCTGTGTGTGTGTGGGGGGGGTCATCTCCTCCCTTATCAGCGTAAATCATCAGATTTTATGTATAAATTTTTATAATTATCAAATTTTTATGTCACGTGGTGCGTTTTTTTAGGTTCACTGAGAATATGCGGTAATATGTTATATTATTAGGCACATCAGCGTAAATGACGGTTCCGTATAGGATGCAGGTTCGAATCCTGTCAAAGAACGAATATTTTCTATGAAAATTTCTCGGACATTCAGGCCGGTAAATGTTATTTAATACTGTTTATTATAAACAGAGCATTTACTTAAATACTTGTATCTATAAAAAGAACGTTAAACATAAAAATGTCTTTAATAAATAAATTGTCGGACTTTGTCCATTTCGTAATATAATATGTTATATGTAGGATCGATTGGTGACGAGTTCTTGTGGTGAATGCGCAACATGTAACGCGTGACTGGGTCGTAAATATGATTAGCTAGGCATAAGATACTAAGTGAAGACCAGCCTCAACCCCTTGACTTTTTTAGGCCTTGAGCCAAAATTGTGTATTCTCATATGAAATAAATATCGAAGGAAAGATGGGTGAAATATATCTTCCTGAATTTCAATGTATCACTAGATTGGTCTTATTTTACAGTTGAAATTGCTCGATGTATCCATAAGTATTATTTTAATAGTTTTGTCGGAGTTAACTTTTCCTTAATTCCCTAATTGTTCACTTGGGGTCGCTCTCGCTACACTATAAATACTGGGCGACTTCTTGCCTCGTTCTCTTTTCACTTTGCATTTCAGCGGACACATCTAAAAATGTGATCTCTCACAAAAATCTGCGTTTTACCCACTTGTTGGAAAAACGCCATGAAACACACATACACGTACGTACAAACATTCACCAAAATACAAACTCTTTACGTTCACACACAAACACAAATGTTGATGTCTTTGTCACTTGTAAATTTGTTATTTATATATATATTTGTTGACATATATATATATATATATATATATATATATATATATATATATATATATATATATATATCGGTCTTGTTTGTTTTCTTTTCATCTTCGGTTCGATTCAATTTGAGTCCGCCATTTTCTTGTAGTTGGACCTTCTTCTAGCAGGAATAAACAGCAAGTGGCCCTAATACAAAAACACTCAAACCCACCGGGTCATCTACAGTTTCTTCTCTTGTATTTACTGAATGAAAGTCTTTTTCTATTTTCCCGATTTCCTGTCAACGATGAGATTCAAAAATATAAATGCGACGTTAATTCAAACTTTTTGAATCGTGTTCTACCAATGTGTCTTTTACTCACTAATATTTTCTCAGTTTTTTTTTAATTACCTGTAACCCCTTGTGTCATAGTGGCTTTATCAATAAGAATTTTAGGAAAAGCTAAAGATAGCAGAAGAAGAAGAAAAAAAATACAAATCGAGACTAGATCTAACGACCGGAAAGCAAAGCCTAATTTAAAACCTAATTTTAAAAATAAGAACAAATAACAATAAAACGCAAAAGTTAATTGAAAAGTTAATAGAACTAGGAAAGCCAAAAACAAAATGGTAGGCAAAAAGACTAACGAAATTTCAGACCTTTAGATCTTAAAATAAAAAGCAAAGTAGACAAAGGAAATTAAAAAAAAATCTTTCGAACGAGAAAAGAACGAGTAGAAACTAAAGGAATTAAAAACGAAATTTAAGCTAAAAGAAAATGCAACTTAAGAAATTCAAGATTAGAAACTAATGATTAATGATTAAAAATATCCAAGAAAAGTGAAAACCAGAAATATTAGAAAATTAAAGGAAAAACAAAATTAAAAATTAGAAAATGGCAAACTATCTATGTTTGTTTCATTTATATATATATATATATATTAGAGAATATTTAGTAAATTTTAACTATTACATCAGTCACATTCACAGAAGCGTCTCTTTTTCTTAACCCTCGACTGCTTCACTCGTCCGTGGCGACCTGAGTGTAGAAAAAGCAGACAAATTCTTCTTTATGATAGCTCGGAAGCACCTATCTCCTCTCAGAGCTCTTGACCAACAGCCGAAGACGACCTCGGTCCGTGCACTAGGCCTTCTTGAATTCAGTTGTCACCGGTTGACACACAAGCTTATAGAACCCAGTCTGTTCTGCTATTTATCCACAGCTATAGTTGGGGAGAGGGTGATGGATTCATACTTTTCCCGAGAGTATTAGCACGTAAATGAATATAATCAACCTGACTGGAATTCGAACTCCACTCACCGATTCCTCAATCCTAGCCGCTATCCATTAATCATTACTCTTAGTTTTAGGCAGAGTATAAAATAATATTCGGGTATGAGAGGGCTGTAAATAATAACGTATATTTATAGTAGTATATAATCTAAAACTAACTTTTTTATTACTACTTGTACGTGGCGTACCCCTTTAGGACGTTGGCGGTCGTAGCTCTCCACAATTCCCTGTCCTTTGTAGCTCTTAATATATGTCGTCATTTCGTTATCTCTTCTAAACCAAGCTTCACCATCAGGCTCGCTAGTTAGGTCATGCGTTGTTTTCATCTTTCACTCTTGCCTTCAGTCTGTCATGTGAGCATCAAATTTTCTAAGCCCTCTTTTCTCATGATGTGACTAGAAATTTGAACTGTCCCTCCTGATGTTAATTACAGGCTGCAGCAAAAATAGCTTCCACAGATATCTCCCAGAAAAAACCTCCCACATAACGGTAACATTAGTGTCAGTCATGATTTTATCGAGCTAATATCTTACCATTGTGTGAGAGGTATTTGTGGGAGGTAGATGTGTATCATATTTCTGAATTCACTTTTTTTTTCTTTTCTTTGACTAGAAGATTTAATTTTTATTTTTTCAGTGTCAACCATCCTTTTCGATTACAACTAACGTTACTATCGATTGAAATATATAAACATACTAGCAGCATGGCCCGGCGTTGCCCGTGCTTGATTAAAAAATCCTACGACTCATAGAGCAATCGCTATCACTTGACTTAAAATATTTTTGCCCTTCCTTGCCTTTAAAGGAGTGCCCTTTGTCGTGCTGATGTTACTACGATTAAAGCAATAGTGTTGACAAAGTCGAATATGTCATTTGTGGTTCAAAGTCAGAACTAGTAGCACGGATAAAAAAGCCGAATTTCAATGGCCTTGCACCCATTCCAGAATTTGAGGTCAAATGTTTTCTTCCCCTCCACTGCACACACTGACCTGTTTCTTCCCGGGCATAGCGTCACCTTAAATTAATCTGCATCTAGGAAATATCCAACCGGAAAAAAAACATTTTTAAGGGTTGACCGATTGTCGATTTGCACTCTGTTTGGGGGGGGGGCGCTCAGAGTTGAAACTTCACATGGTGACTCCTAATGGTCTCCTCATAAATCCGGTCGGTTTTCGCTAAAACCAACATGCGGTTCAGGTGCAATCTGACCGTATCGGTTTTGGGGTTATATCGATTTTAAGCGCTGTTTAGGGGTCAGTGGCCATGAAACTTCTGGATAACATTTCTAAGTATAGACTCTAAGATGGTGTCAAATTTGGTTGAAATGCGATCATTCCTTCTGTAAACAGATTTTTTCAATTTTCGATTGTTTCGATTATCGATTTTTTCGGCACCTGAGTCCGAACTCAAAAATCAGCCTCCGTCATGTCCTTATGGCAGCCATTTGGCAACTTGTGGTGAAAACCACATCGAAATCGGGTGAGAAATGCGGCCTGGGCGATGTAACAACGCCCACGACAGACACACAGACAGACAACAAGAGAAATATAGATAGTAGATTTTATTAAAACACTTGAAATTTGACATCTCAAGCCCACTACATATTATAGATCTTTCTAATAATGAGAGCTTCCTTGTAAACGTTTTTGCTTCTGGTCGTGTGAAAAGTTAACGTGGTCAGTACCTAAACAGGTTTCTGTTTGGCAATACCAGTTGCTTAATCTCTGTGTGCGGCTTTTGTAATGGATAATGGCACGGAATTTTTGTTAATCAGAAAGCCGAGTTCCAATTCCTGTTAAGTTGGTTATATTCACTTACGCGCAAATACCCTTGTTAAATGTATTAATCCACCTCTTTTCTCCCCAGCTATGCGTGGCACCATTTAACGAGGCAGAAAGGGAAAAGAAAGAAAAAAGGAAAAGAACAGGCATTTGATAAGCAAGAACACACACACGGCTAAGAGACAATGGATAAAAGGATATTTTGATAAGTAACAAATGGCGAAAGAGTGTCATTACAATGACAGGGAAATTCTGAGTAAAAAGAAAGGGAAGGAAAGAAAGAATCAGATATGTTTTGGCATCGGCTGTGTTATCTAAGGATATGAAAACAAACTATTGGTACGGGAAGACATCTTATTATCAACTACAGAGCGGCTGGCCAAAGAAAAAAAATTCAAATGAAAATGTTATTTCGATAAGTGACGAAAAAAATGCAACTAAAGGGACTTTGGACAGATATGAAAAATTAAGGACCATCTACTAGTATCCGTTGACCGATTTTCCTTCGACGGAACATCCTTGGCCTGCGATAATAAAATTATGTTATGAGTAATATGTACCGAAGGAAAATGAATGGGAACCTAGAAATTTTTTTTTCTTTCTTCGAGGCCACAGACTGACTGGAACTTTGGAGATGTTTCTTTTTGAGACCGTGTTAGGAAGACCACACATTCTGATAATTAGCGACAAAATACCTGACGTAAACCACGTGTAGAACAAGAGTTATGACCGCCATTGTCATATTGTCCCGTTCGCGGCCAGAGAAATGATAACACCATTAAGAGAAAGAAAAGGGAAAGAGAAGAGATAATTTTTTTTTAGTTAAGCAAGATATTTTTTTCTCTTCCTGAAACAAAGCCGCGGATTCGTCCACGCCCGACTAAGACATCATTGGTCGAGTGGTGATCACGTGACGCACGAGGGAGGCTGTTGCAGCCCATCTGGAGGATGAGTAAGAGAGGTTGCTACGAAGATGTGGGGAGGGCAGTTCACGCCCCTCTGAAGTATGATGAGAAGGTGGGAGTGAGGAAAGGTACCCAAAAATGGAAAAAGGTGGGAATTCCTAACCAGAGAGGTGGATATGTATTTAGAATTATCGAGGAACCCCCGGGCGCCGACAAACTCGCCCCGGTTTTGGTCGGCGCCGATATAAACGAAGCCACAACGAGCAGAGTTGAGTTGAGTTCCAGCAGTTCCCAGAGTCAGTCTTCGGTTGAAGCAAGCCTCGCAGATAGCTGACCAAGATTCACGCACATTCCGGACCCCTCTTCAACCCAAGAACAATTATTTTGAAGAGCGACTTAGATCCAGATCACCGAAATAAGTTTTTTTTTTACTTTCGTCCAAAGACCCACCGAAACACCAATTTCTTAGAGAGCAGACAACTTGAAGTGTTAAAACTTGCCTAGCGGAAAACGACGTGTCACAATCCATAGAACGGGTCGGGAGATAGATGCAGTCCTATGTATCGAACAACTAGACATAAAGTTTGTTACCTTTTTCTTTGATACTTTGAACTTTTGAGTTTTCATTTTATTGTCTTTTATGCATATTTGTGTGGTATCACCCCCGTTGAACTCGGTTTGCAGTACGGCCCCAACCACTGTTTGATCTCGTCTGCCTAAGATCAATTCACAACGTGGGTAGGCGGACTGGGGGATCAGTGCAGTTACCTTGGTAACCAGGCGTTGGACGCGAATTGGGAACGACGAGGCTGATATCAAATCTAACCAGATTCCCACGCGAATCACCAAAAGGTTAGAACGTCACATTTGGAGAGGCGACACCCGAACGGAGCAGCGAGGAACGAACGGCTGGCGCCGCGGCGAGAACGTCACAATTGGTGCTGTTTAGGGACGTCACAGTTGGTGCCGTGGTAGACTAGGATAGAACGTCACTGTTGGCGCTGCGACCAGGGGACGACGTCACAATGGGTTAATTAGTAAGACTTGTATTACGAAACAATTATTATCTGAAAATTCATAAAATGTAAAAATATTTTCTTGCTGTAAATAACTTGCAAAGGGTTGATAAAGGTTAGAAAACGAACCGGTCGATATGCTTTTATTTCAATTCAAGGTCATAGTTTCTGTTCAGTAAAGATTTCAGTCCTATTTCTTAGAAGCACTTGGTAAGGGATTTTCTAATTTTGTAAAGTTTTGAGTCCTATTTCTTAGAACACTTGGTAAGTGATTTTCTAATTTTGTTCAAGATCATTATTGTCATCTAAAAATATATTTTTTGGTAGTCATTATTCTACAGCGAGTTGATAAACCGTAAAAAAAAAATCTATGAGTTGTCATTTATTTTAGTTTGCATTTTTTTTTATTCTCTGCTCTTAGGCGTGTTCAAAGTGATTTATCTGTTAAAACCTTTCGTTTCTGATTTTGTAGCGCCAGCTAATAAGTTTTGATGAAGCATCTTCCTTATTCTCAAACGTTGGTTTACCACTTGTTTTCGGTTAACTTGCCACCAATCATTTTTAATGCGTTGTGTTTTGTTTTGTTTTTTTATTTGTTTTTTTTTGGTGTGGGGGGGTCCACTTCCAAGATAAATACATCGCACTTTTACAGGATCTGTTTTGAGATTACACTTGAATGTTGACCGCCAAAATTGGGCGAAGTGGTAGACGTGAAATCCCATATAATACTGACACAGAGTTAATTGTATAAGGACCAGCAACTAACCTCTATCTATAATAAAAAAAAAAAAAAAAATACCTATTCTCACTACAAATAAAATTCATTGTCTTTAGAGGCAAGCAAGTTTTGTATTGTTTTTATGAAGTAAAAGATTTTCCTACCGCCATTTTATTATAGTCTTTTTTATTGTTATATATAATCACACATTCTCTTTCTTTGATCGCATATCTGTTTATCTTTCTACCTTTCCTATTTCCTCTCCCTCTATGAAGATTTATAGCGAAACAGAGCTCTTTTCTCCGCTTTGATTATTGCTATAATACGCGCTCATAAATATACATGTTATATGCATCGTTTTGTTTGTCTATATAGGTAAACAAAGGAGTGTATGTTCCATAAGTATATAGCTGGTCACGGTTCTCCACAATTTCCGGTCGTTTGTTGTAAGGTTTATCTTTTGTTTTGTATCTCTCCTAATCCATGTTCTACCAGCCATTTACACAGGTTCGTTATGTAGGTTCCCCGCTTCTTTTCTATATCCCTCTTGACTTGAATATATCACGAGCGTGTCAGATTCTCCAGGCCTTTTCTCATTATGTTTCCAAGAAATTTCAACAGTGTTCCTGATTTTATATCCTTGTTTGTGTCTATTTTTTTTAAAAAAGATTTTTATTTTAAACTTTAATTTTTTTTCTGTTTTCAACTTAGTACCAGTAAGTCTTCAGTCAGTTTGAAAAGAGAAGATTTGGTTAAAATAAGCGTAATTTTTTTGGAAAAATCTTTCACAAACTCTAAAAATGTTTCGAGTTCTGGAATAAACAGTTTCGCAATTTTTGATAATTTTATAAGAATTGAAATATTTCTAGAATTTTTTTTTTTTTTTTGAAAATGTGGGTGGTGGACAGAGGGAGCAGGCTTTTAATTTTTTTTTTTCTTTTTTCCAAAAATTAATAAGCATGGTTTTTCTATTACTGTCGACCAGAAAGATCCTACTTGTAAACAGACACTAACTAGGAGGAATTTGATCATAAAAACAGGTCCTGAGAAACAGTTACTGTATTAGACAGCATGAAAGCCGCTAAGACATATTAGACGAGGAACCTGCACCAAAAATGCAATATCTAATTTTTAAAAATGAATTTATAAAGAAGAAAAATCTTACTTGAAGCTTTTATTTTAGTTTTAATTTCAATTGATTAAATTTAATATTTCCAAGAAGTAAAATACTTTGCTGTATTTAAAAAACAAAATTGACTGGAAGGAGCGATCGTTTCCATAGTCAACTTTCATCGTAATATAATTCCCTTTATTAAAAAAAAAATCTTCCAAAAATAAAACTTTATTTTAAGAATAATCAATCTGATTTGAAACCAATATTATTTGATTTAAGTTTGAAATATCATAGAAATGCATTTTTAACGTGACAGTAGATTTGACAATTAACAGCCTGCTGACAGATCTAATGTTGTGTTTGGGGCCTTTGCCTGTGAAACATAATTGAAGAAAATTACGTGAGCTCATTTTTAATATAATTTTTAAGTAATAAGTAATCTTAAAATTTCAGGAAAAATATTCTCCGTAATCTTATATTTTATTGAATTTTAGAAATATTGATTTTAAATTTGCTATAGTTGTCGGTTTTATTTTCTGATAATATTGTCTATGGGTGTCTGTACATATAAATATCCGTACATTTATTTACATACAAAAACATTTAATCTTTTAAAGATATTAGTTATTGATAATTTGCATTATGCTTTTCCATTTATGATTAGTAAATATGGTTTTCAATTAATATCATGTAAAAAGCTGAAATTAATACAGAATTTTAAGATTTAAAACTACTTAAAATTTTGAAAGTGAAAACAGTTCTCGTAAAAATTCATTATTCATCGAAAAAATATTTACTTAGGACAATAGTGTCCTTAATATATCTTATCTGTAAAAGCAATTAATATCTTTTCTAGTTAAGTGTCAGCTTTATTGCATCTATTATGCGCATATTTTAGGTAAAATGGTGTCTCTGTTTTACGAAAACAAATTGATAATTTAAATTATCGAAGGAGTCTTGCTTTTAACTAATATAAATAAGAGGGTGAAATTTTAATTTCTCAATTTCATAAGATTAAGTAGTGGGGGAACAGACAAGTGTATCTATCTATCTATCTATCTATCTATCTATCTATCTATATAAAGATATATATATAAAGATATACATATATAAAGATATATATATATATATAAAGATATATATATAAAGATATATATATATAAAGATATATATATATAAAGATATATATATATAAAGATATATATATATAAAGATATATATATATAAAGATATATATATATAAAGATATATATATAAAGATATATATATATATAAAGATATATATATAAAGATATATATATATAAAGATATATATATATAAAGATATATATATATAAAGATATATATATAAAGATATATATATATATAAAGATATATATATATACAGATATATATATATATATAAAGATATATATATATATATATAAAGATATACATATATATATAAAGATATGTATATATATATAAAGATATATATATATATATATATATAAAGATATATATATATATAAAGATATATATATATATAAATATATATATATATAAATATATATATATAAATATATATATATATAAATATATATATATATATATATAAATATATATATATATATAAATATATATATATATAAATATATATATATATAAATATATATATATATATATATAAATATATATATATATAAATATATATATATATAAATATATATATATATATATAAATATATATATATATATATAAAGATATATATATATATATATATATTTATATATATATATATATATATATATATATATATATATATATATATATATGTATATATATAAAGATATATATACGAGATTTTCCCCCAAAATTGCAAAAATAATCGCATTCACTTGTGAATAATTCCAGAAAATTTAATTAAAATCCGACAATTATTTAATTTTTGTACAAATGTGTAAAACAATTTTTTTAACGCCAAAACAAAAAAGACGCTAAAATTTCCTATACTATAAAGAATAGAATACTCACGCAAGAAAAACAAGATTTTTAACCAAAATTTTGAATTTGCCAGAAAGGATTTTAAAAAATTAATAGGTTAATAGAAATGATTTGGTCTTTCTTCTTAATAATAATATGAACATTTTGATAGTAAAGCTTTCTTTTTTTTTTATCAAGTTTTGTGCCATTTTTCATCGTGGTATGCTTCTTTTTTAGAACATTTTTGAAGTTACCTATATTAGACGCATCCTCCCTTTTAGCAGTCAGTCAGTTATATGCCATACGTGATACACGCTTAGGCAATCCATGACTGACGAGGCAGAATTTTTTCCCGCAGTAGGTTGCCATTTCTTTCTGTGATAGACCAGTTGCCATGAAAGGCTACAGAATCCGGCCTGTACTGCTATACACCCATAGCTAGGGAGAGAAGGGTGTTAGCACGTAAGTGAATGTAATGGATTCGCTCTCTACAATTTCCCGTCTTTTGCAGCTCCTAGAAAATTTAGTTAGAAAATAGTGCTGAAACGTTTTGTAATATCAGTCCTCATATATGACAATCTCCTCAAGGATTAAGAAGAGACTTGAAGCAGCAGAAATGTGATTCTACAGAAGGATGCCGAGAATACCATGAACACAACCTGTGAGCAACGACGAAGATTTTTGGCGGGAAAAAAAGAAACTCCTACTTAGAATCGAGAAGAGAAAACTGAAATTTCTAGGGCAAATAGTGAGGAAAGGGGTGGGGGGCTAATAGAATTAATCTCACACAATACACATTGAAGGCAAAATTGATGGGTAAAGTAACGAATGACATTCCTAATGAGTTTGTGTTAGTGGTTAGCAGAATAGGGTTTAGTAAAGATAGCAAAAAGACAAAACTAGCTAAGAGCTACAAAGGACAGAGAATCCATGATGGCCTACATCCGGAAGGAACACTGCACAGAAGAATCTTAGTTGGAAAATGCCGTTTCCATTTTAAACCAACCGAAAATGCACAATATTTCTTAAAGCTTAGTATAAGTGCACGAAGTAGACAGTTTCTTTACTCTGGGTGAAAATCTCAGAACCACTTGACAGTTTATATTTTTTCCGTTCCAGAGAAGATGCGGCAAGTGCTTACAAAAAGAATCGATTTTAACACCATATGGTGAGAGTTGATTTTATACGCAATATGACTGGTAATGAGATGGAAAAGTCAGTCTTAACATTTAGTTCAACGTTTAACTGATGAATGAGTTCAAAAACCGTCGAACATTTCGTTAGAAACAAAATAAATATGTTATTTAATATCAGTCTTCCTTCATGGCAGCAAAAGCTGAACAATATCCTCACAGGTGAAGGTAAATCTAGCATCAGAAATGTCTTTTTTCTACAGAAAGATGCAGAGAATACTATGGTTCAGTGTGAACAAGGTTTTAGACAAGATGGAAGAACAAGTGACACTTTTACTTAACATAAAGAAACACTTGGAATTTCTAGCTTGCATGAGAAAAGAAGGCTTGAGAAATGTGATACTCACAGTGCGGATTGAAGGCAACAGGGGGCGAAGTAAAACAGTTTATAGCCTACCTAGAGAGCTTGAGTAAATGGATGACGAAATAAGGCTGAAGGACAATGAAAAGACAATTTATTAAGAGACACAAAGTACAAAAATTGTGGCGAGCCAAGATTGCTAAAGTCCTGAAAGGACACGGCGCATAGTTTCTGTTCTGCGATATAAGAAAATGGACAAACGAAAGATAAATTTAACCGTTACGTTAGAGGGGAAGTTTCGACGTCTGTTGTTCATTTTGTGGTACTATCGGCTAAATTTTACAGTGTAACCCGGATATAAGAGAGTTGTCGGGACCGAGGAAGAAGTCTCTTATATTCGGGTTTCTCTTATATCCGGGTTTGGCCTATTTTTGTTTAGGTAAGTCTGGCTCTAATTTGGGACCAGATAAAATCTCTCTTATATCCGGGTTTCTCTTTTATCCGGGTCTCTTACATCCGGGTTACACTGTATAAGTTCTTCTTTATTAAAACACTCATTCAGGAAATTAAAATTAACTGTAAGAGAATTACAACTGAATTAAAGATAATATGAAGGCTTAGTGCACGAACATATTTTTTATTTATATACATGTATATATATATATATATATATATATATATATATATATAGTGATATATATTTATATATATAGTGATATATATTTATATATATATATATATTTATATATATATATATTCATATATATATTTATATATGTATATATATATATTTATATATATATATATTTATATATATATATATATATTCATATATATATTTATATATATATATATATATATATATATATATATATATATATATATATATTTATATTAGGTTGGTTAAAAAATAATGAAGTAATAATGTCGTTTTTGACGTATTTTTTAACGTCTAAAAACAACATTATTACGTGTTTATTTTTACACCAACCTAATATATATATATATATATATATATATATATATATATATATATATATATATATATATATACATATATATATATATATATATATTTATATATATATATATATTTTATATATTTATATATATATATATTTATATATATATATATATATATTTACATATATATTTATATATATATTAATATTTATAAACACATATATATATATATATATATATATATATATATATATATATATATATATATATATAAGGCATGAAGTGTGTGTGTGTGTGTGTGTGTGTGTGTGTGTGTGTGTGTGTGTAACGAATGTACGGCCACAATTTTCGATGGTTTTGCACCAAAATGTACATGCACATGCTCCAAGTTATTGGAAAGCTCAAGACCAACATTGCATTTCTCAACTCCCATCGATAGTGGAATTAATCGATTTTTTCATGCTTCTACGGCAGTTTTCATGTAGTTTGCGGACATTTTGTACTGCCCAGAGTGACAGCCAATAGCTGGCTGCCACGAATATGCAGGAAGATTCTATTAGCCAGCGTGAGAGACAACAGCTGACTGATAAGAATGTTAACTAGCATGCTAGCATGCAAAAAAATAGATAGGTGGATTCGTCACATCTGGGAAAAATTTAAATCTGCATGGCACTATACTCCAATTGGCTCATTCGCTTGCTTAAAGTCAACGTTGATTCTTATTCCGCAGAACTGGGTTGGGTGTGAAAATGTATTTGTTGTTAACATTCTTTTTTCATTCGGTTTTTCCAGTTACGAGTCCTTTTTTTTAAAGCTGATCGTTTTGTGTTCCTTTTGTTTAGTTTTTTTTTCGTAACAGATTTAATGTTTAGTATAGAGCTTAGAATAAATTCGCAGTGTGAGATAGGCAAGAAGTAAGGCATGTAGCAACATCAGCACGGCAAAGGGCACTCCTTTAAAGGCAATGAAGGGCAAAAATATTTTAAGTCAAGTGATAGCGATTGCTGTATGAGTCGTACGATTTTTTAATCAAGCTCGGGCAACGCCGGGCCTTGCTGCTAGTATATATATATGTGTGTGTGTGTGTGTGTGTGTGTGTGTGTGTGTGTGTGTGTGTGTGTAAAAGCAAATAGTTAAGCTCCAAATTGGGGTCAAA
>OZ010582.1:84783422-84795922 GCA_963932145.1 Acanthosepion lycidas | reverse complement strand
TTCTGTGTTGCAGCATTTGTTAGATCTTTTCCATTACTCATATTTCAACATATGGAAAAAGTGTTATTAGATTTTAGTGACCTTAAACTAATACGATTTTTAATCTGTATAATAAATTTAAACTGCAGTTTTATTTTAATAAATCCAATAACTTTAATAATAAAATTTGAAGCTACCTGAAATTTTAACTCTAGCTTCGTTTTGACGTTGAAATTAATCTTTTAAAATTCGACGAAAATAGGTAAAAACAAATTTAAGTTAATGAGGTTTATATGATTTGCATAATAACTGTATATGAAAGACTAGATCCGATGAGATTATGTTCGTGTTTTTCAATTAAATATTTTGGTTTCGTAACATTATAAGGACCGAGCGACTAACCAAGGAATTTTTCTATAAGTATTCTTTCTTTTGCTATTTTCTTTACTGAAATTCTTTGGAAACATAATGACGAAGGGAGGCCTTTAAAATTTAATCTTCACAAGCAAAGCAAGAGAGATAAAAGAAGACAGCAAACCACTTACGTGAGGAGCTTGTATGAAAGAAGATGCTAAAGATTAGTAAAAGGAGAATATCTGGTAAGGGCTAAAAGGTATAGTGGTGGAGAGCCATGATCGCCAATGCCCGAAAGTGATGCGGCACATAGAAATATCTTAGAATGCTGAACAAAAGTAATCCTAACACGTATGCGTTAGAGTTACGCGTAACGCATATCCGATGCTTATCTGCTAAACAAAAAAAAAAAAAAAAAAAAAAAAAAAAAAAAGGATATTTAGAGTTAACATAAGAAAGAGACGGTTGGGTTTACTACTGCAGATAATGAGAAAAGAGGGCTTTGAGAATTTGGCACTAACGGGGCATATCGATAGAGGAAAGCAGAACATCACCTGCCACACGAGGTCGTGTAAATGGTTATCAGAACAGACATTAAGCGACTTAGAGCAAAAAAAATCTTTACAAATGTCAGGAAATTGTGTAGAGTCATGATCGTGATATCCCGAAGAGACAGGCACATAGAAAGATTAGTAATTTATTTAAATAAATGAATCGGACACTAAAGTATTTTATTTTATTTATTTATTTATTTATTTATTTATTTAGAAAATAAAAAGTAAGCTGACATCTGCAGTTCAGTCACTTTCCCATCAACGCAATGTAGCTTCCCTATGCCATTAATATAAATAGTTTCATGGTAAATGTTCTCCATGGTACCTAGACTTTATGAATTTAAGCGCATTACTAAATTGATGCCAAGGTCTCATAATTTTAAAATGGAAATACCTAGATGAAACCCTAAGTTCTATGCTAATTTTTTTGTTCTCGCTCGTGGAAGTCTCTTTCAGCTTCTCTCTTTCCAGTGAAGTTCAATCTTCAAAAATTACAATGCAATGTCAAGCATTATCCTCTATCCTATTTCCCACCCAATAACCTCCTTCGTGTCAGTGGCTCTGTTACTTGGTTTGGGGTGAAATGGTTAAAAATATATATATATATATATATATCTCAGTGTAACAAAGCGTCGTAGTTTCAGGATAACTAGTGAAATATATACTCACACGTCAATTATTAATCTACGTCCAGTAAGCTATTTGATATTCATCAGGTATATCTTAATCTGGTTATGGGGCAATAGAACTCATTAAATTTTCTTTGAAGACTACATTACGTATTATCTGCTTATGGTAGGCGGCTTTATCTGAACGAAATCAGTAAGTGATTTATTGATTTATTGATTTTTTTTTTCCGGCTTATCAACCATTTGCAAGTTATTTAAAGCCAGAAAATATTTTTAAATTTTAATAATTTTTTATTTTATTTTATTTTATTTTTATTTTTTTATTTTTTTGGTGGGGGGGGAATAATTATACAATTATTGCTAATTAACCTAAAGCTAGGGATAGAAGTGGGTGAATTCATACTGTTCCCAGGGGTATTAGCGCGTAAGTGAATACAGCGAACCCAACTGGAATTTGAACTCAGCTCTTAGATATTATCGTTTTCACCAGCCGCACATACAAGCTTACAGTACCTGGTGTTCTCCCAAGCTAGTAATTTGAGTCAGATTTAAGATAATGGTGGTCGTAGTGGTTGTGGTATTATTATTATTAGTAGTTGTAGTAGTAGTAGTAGATTATAATAATTAGTAGTAGTAGTAGTAGTAGTATTATAATTAGTAGTAGTAGTAGTAGTAGTAGTAGTAGTATTATAATTAGTAGTAGTATTATTAGTATGAGTATTAGTATTATTATTATTAGTAGTAGTAGTAGTAGTAGTAGTATTAGTAGTAGTAGTAGTAATATAAATAGTTCGGCAAGTGGTAACTTTTGTTGTTGATTGGATCGTGGTGAAGTTTATAGTATTCTGGCTACTGAAACAAAGTTAATTTTGAAAAAGAGACCGACTGTAATTACAAGCCCTAACGTAATATGCAGAAACTTTGTTATTTGAGTAAATAAAGTCAAACAAATGAAATAAATGACAACGTTATTCCGGTACATCAGAATGGTTTCCTGTTGATACATTTCAGCGTCTTTCCTATCCCCATTCAATTAGTGTTTATTTGGTTTTCCCCTTTCAACAGTTTCCTAATTTATTGATTTGAATCACATTTTGGTTGTTCTTTTCTTTTTCGGAACGTCTTTCTCTTGCGATCTGTTGATTCTTGGTGTTGTTGATAAAGTCTGAAGAGTTTGTTTGTTTTTTTCATTTTATATATATATATATATATATATATATATTTTACTTTTATATTTTATTTAAGGATATAAAATGATTAGCCATACCTGACAGAAGTTTAAGCCTTGTACTGCCCGGTGAAGTAATGGATAGTGGCTCGGAATGAGGAATCAGAGAGCCGAGTTCGAATTCCAGTCGAATCCATTACATTCACTTACGAGCTAATACCCGTGGGTAAGTTATGAATCCGCTTCTTCTCTCCCCTCCCCACAAGCTATGGGTATGTAGCAGGACAGACCAAATTCTATAATCTTGGATGGCAACTGGTCTACCGCAGAAAGAAATGGCAACCTATTTCGGGAAAAATCTTCCTCGTCAGTCATGTATCTTTCGATACATGACCACCTAAGCGTGTATCACGCATGGCACATAACTGAACTGTCCGGTTTCAGGGTTCAAAACGTTCAAGAGTCGATCAAAAGTAATTGCCGGTTGTCTTTAATAACATTTGTTGGTGAATTATTATTATTAGTTCTTTCAGTTTGTGTATGTGTGTGTGTGTTTTTTTTAATTGAAAGAAATGAATGGCCTTGTGCCACACCTAAGCTACGCTTAGAAAATCAATACATTCTCTGTGAGTGTTAAATTATCCTATCACTGCCCCAAAAACTTCAACTCTGTTCTCGATTTTAACTACAGGTTTCATTTTATTTCTTATTTCTCTCATAACTTATTCGTTAGTCGCGTGTTCTATCTATGGTATTCTCAGCATTTGTCAATAGAACCAAATTTCTGTCCCTTGGAGTCATTTCTTCATCTGCAAGGAAATTGCCCAGCATTTAGGAAGGGAGATATTATAATGTAGTTCACGATTTTTTTGTTGTTGTTGTTGTTGTTGTTGTTGTTGTAAGGAAATTTTTCCCATTTCTTAATATTTTGAATAGATTCTTGAAAGTACATTTCGCTGTGCCAATAATTCTTCGGAATTGTTATGTCACATTATCCCTTCGTTCTTACCAGATGTCTACCGTTGGATTGTACTTATGTCAAGTGTTGGTAAGTTCTGGAATAGAGCATTGATAGAATTGAATAAATATCTTTCTCACAGTTTTCAGAGAGCGGGTGACATGAGCACACCGCAACCGGAATTCGAAACCGCTTAACCAAATATATTTCGAGTTTAATATTATTTAGTCAAACATCAAATTTTAAATGATTTCCTCGTTTTTAATATTGTCTTCTTCGTTATTTCTCTTCTTTTTTTTTCTTCTTTTTTTTTAAGCATTTCACCCTAAGCAAGGCGGGAGTGCCACCAGCACGCATGGGTTTACGGAGGACTGAGAACAAGAGTAAAGAGGGCGTGTTTGACGAAAGTGTACAGAGAAGAACGGGGAATAGATCAAGGCATCTGGAGATGTCGATTGACATTGCATTTGAATAATTGAAGATTATAGCTATCAGGGGAGCAAGTAAGCGGAAGGAAGTTCCACAGTTCCAAACTGTACCAAAGTAATCTCAGTTTTACCTGTTTATAAAGAATTCGTGAAAAACCGAATGCTCCAGACGGGGAGTTTTGATATTTTTCTACTTGTCCACAGTGATTAGATTAAATGTTGAAATGGCTAAGACAGAATCGGTGGCAATATACTCTTCTCTCTTCAGTTGATGTGCAAATGGATATATTTATTTGTTTATGGCATTTGCAAATAACTTTTGACATGTAATACAATTAAATCTTTTGTGATATTTACAACACTAGAGACTTTTCCATTGGACACTTTTGGGTGATATGAGGTGGAATCGTGTGTGACCATCTTTCTATCATCTCGATTGTTTCGCTCGGTAAAATAATCAGAGAGTCGAGTTCGAATTCCAGTTGAGTTCATTAGATTCATATACGTGTCAATACATTTGGTGAAATGTATTAATCCATCACTTCTCCCCCAACCAGCTATGAATAAATATTAGGACAGAGTGATTCCTATAGCTTTGAGTGGCAACCGTTCTAGGAGAAGGAAAAAAAAACCAACCTGGCGAGAGTTGGTCTCCAACTGGCTATCTTACCGAAAAAAGACCACCACACCAATACATATGTTGCCATTACGACCCTTATAGAATACGGATCTTTTTCATTTTTTTTTTTTTTTTGTGTGTGTGTTTAGATTCCTTCTGATCATTCTTAAGCATTGCTACTGATGCCCGAGTTTGTCTGGAAAAAAAACTTCATTACCCACCATGTATGATACTATTCTATAAACAATGTTTTTACATTAAAATTGGAAATATTTGCGGGATATATTTATATGTTAAATATACCTTATGAATTTCAGAGTATAATATCTGATTTGATTTGAAATATTTAAATTAAATCATTTGGCATCTCTAGAGCTGTTCGTGTTTGCATAAATATTATTTGTACACAAATGAAGAATTCGAGAGATGTAAATAAATGTTGCTTGTTGGAGACAATATAATCAAAGAAATACAGAAATGGAATTATTTCGTAAAAGGCTGAAGCTAGATATTTTTTCAAAGAATCTTCATGTGTCTCATTGATGCTTATGCTCCACCAACAATTCACCCAAGCTCGTCAGGTATTGCCTTCCTTCTTACCTTCAATCTGTCCTGTGAGTATTACATTTTCCAAGCCCTCTTTCCTCATTATTTTCACCAGAATTTGGAACAAATCTTTTATTTTTCCTACTCCACGTAGAAATTTTGTTTACATTTCGTGAATGTACAGCTCAATACTCTATCAATGTTGGTTTGTTTTGGTTGGTTTGTTTTCTTTTACGGCATATCAACCTTAATGGGTTATTTAATGTCAACAAAATTTTCATTGTTGGTAATATTTTTTTTTCCAAAAATCTATTGCTGGTAATATTTTTCCTTCAAAAATATGTTTCTGGTAAGTATTTTCCTTCGCTGGTAATATTTTTTTTCATAAAAATATATTGCTGGTAATATTTTTCCTTCAAAAATATGTTTCTGGTAAGTATTTTCCTTCGCTGGTAATATTTTTTTTCATAAAAATATATTGCTGGTAATATTTTTCCTTCAAAAATATGTTTCTGGTAAGTATTTTCCTTCGCTGGTAATATTTTTTTTCATAAAAATATATTGCTGGTAATATTTTTCCTTCAAAAATATGTTTCTGGTAAGTATTTTCCTTCGCTGGTAATATTTTTTTTCATAAAAATATATTGCTGGTAATATTTTTCCTTCAAAAATATGTTTCTGGTAAGTATTTTCCTTCGCTGGTAATATTTTTTTTCATAAAAATATATTGCTGGTAATATTTTTCCTTCAAAAATATGTTTCTGGTAAGTATTTTCCTTCGCTGGTAATATTTTTTTTCATAAAAATATATTGCTGGTAATATTTTTCCTTCAAAAATATGTTTCTGGTAAGTATTTTCCTTCGCTGGTAATATTTTTTTTCATAAAAATATATTGCTGGTAATATTTTTCCTTCAAAAATATGTTTCTGGTAAGTATTTTCCTTCGCTGGTAATATTTTTTTTCATAAAAATATATTGCTGGTAATATTTTTCCTTCAAAAATATGTTTCTGGTAAGTATTTTCCTTCGCTGGTAATATTTTTTTTCATAAAAATATATTGCTGGTAATATTTTTCCTTCAAAAATATGTTTCTGGTAAGTATTTTCCTTCGCTGGTTATATTTTTTTTCATAAAAATATATTGCTGGTAATATTTTTCCTTCAAAAATATGTTTCTGGTAAGTATTTTCCTTCGCTGGTAATATTTTTTTTCATAAAAATATATTGCTGGTAATATTTTTCCTTCAAAAATATGTTTCTGGTAAGTATTTTCCTTCGCTGGTAATATTTTTTTTCATAAAAATATATTGCTGGTAATATTTTTCCTTCAAAAATATGTTTCTGGTAAGTATTTTCCTTCGCTGGTAATATTTTTTTTCATAAAAATATATTGCTGGTAATATTTTTCCTTCAAAAATATGTTTCTGGTAAGTATTTTCCTTCGCTGGTAATATTTTTTTTCATAAAAATATATTGCTGGTAATATTTTTCCTTCAAAAATATGTTTCTGGTAAGTATTTTCCTTCGCTGGTAATATTTTTTTTCATAAAAATATATTGCTGGTAATATTTTTCCTTCAAAAATATGTTTCTGGTAAGTATTTTCCTTCGCTGGTAATATTTTTTTTCATAAAAATATATTGCTGGTAATATTTTTCCTTCAAAAATATGTTTCTGGTAAGTATTTTCCTTCGCTGGTAATATTTTTTTTCATAAAAATATATTGCTGGTAATATTTTTCCTTCAAAAATATGTTTCTGGTAAGTATTTTCCTTCGCTGGTAATATTTTTTTTCATAAAAATATATTGCTGGTAATATTTTTCCTTCAAAAATATGTTTCTGGTAAGTATTTTCCTTCGCTGGTAATATTTTTTTTCATAAAAATATATTGCTGGTAATATTTTTCCTTCAAAAATATGTTTCTGGTAAGTATTTTCCTTCGCTGGTAATATTTTTTTTCATAAAAATATATTGCTGGTAATATTTTTCCTTCAAAAATATGTTTCTGGTAAGTATTTTCCTTCGCTGGTAATATTTTTTTTCATAAAAATATATTGCTGGTAATATTTTTCCTTCAAAAATATGTTTCTGGTAAGTATTTTCCTTCGCTGGTAATATTTTTTTTCATAAAAATATATTGCTGGTAATATTTTTCCTTCAAAAATATGTTTCTGGTAAGTATTTTCCTTCGCTGGTAATATTTTTTTTCATAAAAATATATTGCTGGTAATATTTTTCCTTCAAAAATATGTTTCTGGTAAGTATTTTCCTTCGCTGGTAATATTTTTTTTCATAAAAATATATTGCTGGTAATATTTTTCCTTCAAAAATATGTTTCTGGTAAGTATTTTCCTTCGCTGGTAATATTTTTTTTCATAAAAATATATTGCTGGTAATATTTTTCCTTCAAAAATATGTTTCTGGTAAGTATTTTCCTTCGCTGGTAATATTTTTTTTCATAAAAATATATTGCTGGTAATATTTTTCCTTCAAAAATATGTTTCTGGTAAGTATTTTCCTTCGCTGGTAATATTTTTTTTCATAAAAATATATTGCTGGTAATATTTTTCCTTCAAAAATATGTTTCTGGTAAGTATTTTCCTTCGCTGGTAATATTTTTTTTCATAAAAATATATTGCTGGTAATATTTTTCCTTCAAAAATATGTTTCTGGTAAGTATTTTCCTTCGCTGGTAATATTTTTTTTCATAAAAATATATTGCTGGTAATATTTTTCCTTCAAAAATATGTTTCTGGTAAGTATTTTCCTTCGCTGGTAATATTTTTTTTCATAAAAATATATTGCTGGTAATATTTTTCCTTCAAAAATATGTTTCTGGTAAGTATTTTCCTTCGCTGGTTATATTTTTTTTCATAAAAATATATTGCTGGTAATATTTTTCCTTCAAAAATATGTTTCTGGTAAGTATTTTCCTTCGCTGGTAATATTTTTTTTCATAAAAATATATTGCTGGTAATATTTTTCCTTCAAAAATATGTTTCTGGTAAGTATTTTCCTTCGCTGGTTATATTTTTTTTCATAAAAATATATTGCTGGTAATATTTTTCCTTCAAAAATATGTTTCTGGTAAGTATTTTCCTTCGCTGGTAATATTTTTTTTCATAAAAATATATTGCTGGTAATATTTTTCCTTCAAAAATATGTTTCTGGTAAGTATTTTCCTTCGCTGGTAATATTTTTTTTCATAAAAATATATTGCTGGTAATATTTTTCCTTCAAAAATATGTTTCTGGTAAGTATTTTCCTTCGCTGGTAATATTTTTTTTCATAAAAATATATTGCTGGTAATATTTTTCCTTCAAAAATATGTTTCTGGTAAGTATTTTCCTTCGCTGGTAATATTTTTTTTCATAAAAATATATTGCTGGTAATATTTTTCCTTCAAAAATATGTTTCTGGTAAGTATTTTCCTTCGCTGGTAATATTTTTTTTCATAAAAATATATTGCTGGTAATATTTTTCCTTCAAAAATATGTTTCTGGTAAGTATTTTCCTTCGCTGGTTATATTTTTTTTCATAAAAATATATTGCTGGTAATATTTTTCCTTCAAAAATATGTTTCTGGTAAGTATTTTCCTTCGCTGGTTATATTTTTTTTCATAAAAATATATTGCTGGTAATATTTTTCCTTCAAAAATATGTTTCTGGTAAGTATTTTCCTTCGCTGGTAATATTTTTTTTCATAAAAATATATTGCTGGTAATATTTTTCCTTCAAAAATATGTTTCTGGTAAGTATTTTCCTTCGCTGGTAATATTTTTTTTCATAAAAATATATTGCTGGTAATATTTTTCCTTCAAAAATATGTTTCTGGTAAGTATTTTCCTTCGCTGGTAATATTTTTTTTCATAAAAATATATTGCTGGTAATATTTTTCCTTCAAAAATATGTTTCTGGTAAGTATTTTCCTTCGCTGGTAATATTTTTTTTCATAAAAATATATTGCTGGTAATATTTTTCCTTCAAAAATATGTTTCTGGTAAGTATTTTCCTTCGCTGGTAATATTTTTTTTCATAAAAATATATTGCTGGTAATATTTTTCCTTCAAAAATATGTTTCTGGTAAGTATTTTCCTTCGCTGGTTATATTTTTTTTCATAAAAATATATTGCTGGTAATATTTTTCCTTCAAAAATATGTTTCTGGTAAGTATTTTCCTTCGCTGGTAATATTTTTTTTCATAAAAATATATTGCTGGTAATATTTTTCCTTCAAAAATATGTTTCTGGTAAGTATTTTCCTTCGCTGGTAATATTTTTTTTCATAAAAATATATTGCTGGTAATATTTTTCCTTCAAAAATATGTTTCTGGTAAGTATTTTCCTTCGCTGGTAATATTTTTTTTCATAAAAATATATTGCTGGTAATATTTTTCCTTCAAAAATATGTTTCTGGTAAGTATTTTCCTTCGCTGGTAATATTTTTTTTCATAAAAATATATTGCTGGTAATATTTTTCCTTCAAAAATATGTTTCTGGTAAGTATTTTCCTTCGCTGGTAATATTTTTTTTCATAAAAATATATTGCTGGTAATATTTTTCCTTCAAAAATATGTTTCTGGTAAGTATTTTCCTTCGCTGGTAATATTTTTTTTCATAAAAATATATTGCTGGTAATATTTTTCCTTCAAAAATATGTTTCTGGTAAGTATTTTCCTTCGCTGGTAATATTTTTTTTCATAAAAATATATTGCTGGTAATATTTTTCCTTCAAAAATATGTTTCTGGTAAGTATTTTCCTTCGCTGGTAATATTTTTTTTCATAAAAATATATTGCTGGTAATATTTTTCCTTCAAAAATATGTTTCTGGTAAGTATTTTCCTTCGCTGGTAATATTTTTTTTCATAAAAATATATTGCTGGTAATATTTTTCCTTCAAAAATATGTTTCTGGTAAGTATTTTCCTTCGCTGGTAATATTTTTTTTCATAAAAATATATTGCTGGTAATATTTTTCCTTCAAAAATATGTTTCTGGTAAGTATTTTCCTTCGCTGGTAATATTTTTTTTCATAAAAATATATTGCTGGTAATATTTTTCCTTCAAAAATATGTTTCTGGTAAGTATTTTCCTTCGCTGGTAATATTTTTTTTCATAAAAATATATTGCTGGTAATATTTTTCCTTCAAAAATATGTTTCTGGTAAGTATTTTCCTTCGCTGGTAATATTTTTTTTCATAAAAATATATTGCTGGTAATATTTTTCCTTCAAAAATATGTTTCTGGTAAGTATTTTCCTTCGCTGGTTATATTTTTTTTCATAAAAATATATTGCTGGTAATATTTTTCCTTCAAAAATATGTTTCTGGTAAGTATTTTCCTTCGCTGGTTATATTTTTTTTCATAAAAATATATTGCTGGTAATATTTTTCCTTCAAAAATATGTTTCTGGTAAGTATTTTCCTTCGCTGGTAATATTTTTTTTCATAAAAATATATTGCTGGTAATATTTTTCCTTCAAAAATATGTTTCTGGTAAGTATTTTCCTTCGCTGGTAATATTTTTTTTCATAAAAATATATTGCTGGTAATATTTTTCCTTCAAAAATATGTTTCTGGTAAGTATTTTCCTTCGCTGGTAATATTTTTTTTCATAAAAATATATTGCTGGTAATATTTTTCCTTCAAAAATATGTTTCTGGTAAGTATTTTCCTTCGCTGGTAATATTTTTTTTCATAAAAATATATTGCTGGTAATATTTTTCCTTCAAAAATATGTTTCTGGTAAGTATTTTCCTTCGCTGGTAATATTTTTTTTCATAAAAATATATTGCTGGTAATATTTTTCCTTCAAAAATATGTTTCTGGTAAGTATTTTCCTTCGCTGGTAATATTTTTTTTCATAAAAATATATTGCTGGTAATATTTTTCCTTCAAAAATATGTTTCTGGTAAGTATTTTCCTTCGCTGGTAATATTTTTTTTCATAAAAATATATTGCTGGTAATATTTTTCCTTCAAAAATATGTTTCTGGTAAGTATTTTCCTTCGCTGGTAATATTTTTTTTCATAAAAATATATTGCTGGTAATATTTTTCCTTCAAAAATATGTTTCTGGTAAGTATTTTCCTTCGCTGGTAATATTTTTTTTCATAAAAATATATTGCTGGTAATATTTTTCCTTCAAAAATATGTTTCTGGTAAGTATTTTCCTTCGCTGGTAATATTTTTTTTCATAAAAATATATTGCTGGTAATATTTTTCCTTCAAAAATATGTTTCTGGTAAGTATTTTCCTTCGCTGGTAATATTTTTTTTCATAAAAATATATTGCTGGTAATATTTTTCCTTCAAAAATATGTTTCTGGTAAGTATTTTCCTTCGCTGGTTATATTTTTTTTCATAAAAATATATTGCTGTTAATATTTTTTTATACAAAGTATTTCTGATATTAAAACCTATTTTTACACTTTCATAGTGTTTTGATCCAAGTTTGGGGGTTAACTATTTGCCCATAGTTTGGACCCTAACAGGGGCTACCACCCCGAGTTAGGGTGGATCTGGGAACACCAGCAATTAAGAGGTGGTCCCACGCTCCTCAAAACCTCCTGATCAGAGGTCTTGGTGTTGAAAGTAGTTTATCGTCTTAACCAGGACGCGGATGTAGTTTATCGTCATACCCAGGCTCTATCAAGGTAGAAGATTACTGAATAATGTTGTTTTAATAGGGAAAATGTAACAAGGGAATACTATGGTGATATGAAGGATAGATAAAAGTTTACTTAAAAGTTGAAGAGGTTGAGATGATATTGATCAGAGAAGCATGGAATACAACGAGAATAACGAAGTTTCGAACCTGTGAAAGTGGGATGGCGGTTTCGAACTCTAAAGTTCAGATTGATGGATTTGTTTTTACGGCTTATCAAGCAATTGCAGGTTATTTAAAGCCAGAAAATATTTTAGATTCTAAGATTTTTAACTGATGCAAGATTTTACTAATTGACGCATAACTAAGAGAAGTGACGGATTCATACCGTTCTCAATGTTATTTGCGCGTCTGTGGATATAAAGAACCCGACTGGAATTAGAACTTCGCTCTCCGATTCCCGATGCCGAAACGTTGTTCATTACACTGCCTGCGCATACAAGCTTACACCACCTGGTATTCCCAAGCGGTCAATCCTCTGGATACTGACCATGCTCGGCGTTTTTTTTAAATTCAGTGATCGTATGCTAACAGTTTCTCAACCTGATATGGCCGTAAAACTGTAAGGGTCATAACTGATTGTCGAAAGGATAGAGCTCGT
>OZ010582.1:84668422-84778422 GCA_963932145.1 Acanthosepion lycidas | reverse complement strand
AATTAATGTAATTTTTCATTTGACCATATGAATATACAACAGCGTTTTTAACCTTTTATCGTTGCTAACGACATTTTATTTGTTGTTTATAGATACTTTGTTTGTTAAATTCATTTCGTTTTTTGATTTGAAAAAGTCCACGTTGGACGAAAAGCGTCGGCTAAAATAACTTTTGTCTTTTCCCTTAACACACACACACACACACACACACATATATATATATATATATATATATATATATATATATATATATATATATAGGTAACTATATTCGTTTCGAAAAACCTTCGAATTTTTGATTTGCCAATAATAAAATCAATCTCCAAGGAAAAAATGGTTTTAAAAAGGAAAGAGCTAGAAACATGAAACTCTGTCGGAAAAAATCGCACAGATACAGTTTTGAAGCCCAAAGAAAAAACCCTGACACGAGTAAACAACTAACTAACAAAAGAGCTCAATACAACCATAGAGCAGACGTAGATATCTAGATCTATATATATATATGTGTGTGTGTGTATCAGCAATTACAGCCATCTTACAATCCGATATGATTTGTCATTGCTATAAATGTTACTTTAAGAATCTACACTTTATTTGAGTAGACGTGTATCTTATTTTAATGGTGAAAATAATGTCTACTGTCCTAGATATAGGAAGGCTTGTAATAGACTTTTTAGTTGATGAGTTTGGTGAGCATCAGTTTCAGTGTCTTAGAAAACATTAAATCTACGAAAATATATATTTTCTTTTTTTTAAGCAATCCGCCCCAAGCAAGGCAAGAGTGCCACTAGCACGGAAGGGGTTACAGAGGATTGAGAATGAGAGTAAAGAAGTGTGTTTAAGGAAAGGATACAGAGAAGGATTGGGAACGAGATCAAGCCATCAGAAAAATAAGTCGATTAGCATTACACTTGAATATTTGAAAAATAGTGTTATCAGGGAAGCAAGCAAGAGGAAGGGAGTTCTACAGACGGGAAGTGTGAGAGAAGAAGCTGTTTGAGTAGAAAAGAGTTACATTTAACCGTTCTGACTGTGAAAGGGTGGGGCCGAGATGTCAGCCTAGTAGCTCGTTTAAATTCATGCAGTCTGGGAACCAGCGAAAGTAGCTTAGCCGAACAGTTACCGTGAAAATATATGTAGAAGAGACAGAGGGAAGTATAAATTTTCTCATAATATATGCGTGGGTGTATATAAGAACATCTATGTATATACATGTGTGTGCATGCGTGCGAAGTTATATATTTGTGTGCATGCATATGAAGTTGCATATTTGTGTGTGCTTATGTATGCGAAATTACATATATGTGTGTATGCGCATACGGGCGAAATTATGTGTTTGTGTGTGAGAGAGAAACAAGTTATGTGTATACGTGTTTATAGGTATTTGTTTAACTTCGTTAAGCGTAGGATAACGAGCAAAGTGAAAAAATATATATCAAGGTCACGCTAAGAGTTAGACGGTCCCAATCAGTGGCAAAGTAGCATGTAGAATGTTGACGGTTTTGGGCAGTAATGCTTAACTGAAGACCAATGAAAGAATTCTGTCTAAGATTAACGGTTACGACTTCCACTCATCGTAATCATCATGTCTCGTGATTAAAGCCTTCTCAGTGTACAATGCCTAACTAGTAAGCACTCTTCCCCCATAAATATAGAAAATATTAAAATATACATTAAATGACAACCGGAAATTTCACATAATATGCAACGTTTTTAATGAGCGGCTATGTATGCATTATCATCCTAATATTTTAGCCAATAGGTATTTTGGGGTGGGGTCCACACTCCGGATGTAATTCTGAACTTTAAGGAATAGCTAGTTAGGGTTTGAGGTCATCAAAATTGACATATTTTCTTCCTGTTACAATCAACAACTTTTCGTTCGTCTTGTGTTCTATTTTCTTCCTTATATTCCCCTTTATATTTGGGCTCAATATTTTTTTCTTATTTTCCTCTTTAAATTTCCAAAGCTATGTAGACAGGGCATTACTGTTGCGATAATTTCACAGGTAAAAAGATGTCTTGTTTTTAAAGTATCGTTGCCTATATTTGCATTCCTTCGAACCAAAATGTCATAGTGGGAAGGCCTGGAATTTTTAACTCAGCCTTATATACAATAATGCTAAAGAAACATTTTCTATTGAAGGGGTAATTTTTTTGTTTGCAGTTATACTTAGACGAAATATTAACTGGTTTAATAAGTTTTCATTTTGCCTTTTGCTGATGCGATCCATATCGGCATATAAGTATAGAAGATTTATTGATGATTTAATAAATGATGTTGTTGTGAAAGAACATTTATTAATATTAATAAAAATGTCAGTTTTAGTAATGACTTGTAAATTTTGGTTGGTCTAATGGGTAGCAGAATGAAAAACCGGAGATCGGTGTTAAAATTCCAATCGAGTTCGATACATTCACTTACAGTGAAATAAATACCCTTGGGAAAAGGTATCAACAAAGCTTCTCGCCCAGTTACGGGTTAAATAGTCGAAATCTTATCTAGAAAAACTGTGATTATTCTCAAAACGATTATTAATGCAGTATTCTCTTTACAGTCGAAAAACTATTCGGCTTTAAATAACACACAAAAGGTTGATAATACGTAAAAAAATAAATTAATCAGTCAATTGCTGGTAAGTTGAAAGATCAAGTGCAATCCGAATATTATTTTTTTCATTTATTTCATTATTTATTGGAATTTGCTTAACATTTCGAAATTGTTATGAGGTGTTAGATAGATAGATAGATGGATAGGTAGATAGATAGATAGATAGATAGATAGATAGATAGATAGATAGATAGATAGATACATCACAGGCAGCTAGCTAGCTAGCTAGAACACAGGCAGATAGATAGATAGATAGATAGATAGATAGATAGATAGATAGATAGATAGAACACGGGCAGATAGATAGATTGATAGACATAACACAGCATATATATATATATATATATAGAGAGAGAGAGAGAGAGAGATAGATAGATAGATAGATAGATAGATAGATAGATAGATAGATAGATAGATAGAACACAGGCAGATAGATCGATAGATAGACAGACAGAACACAGGTACATAGATAGATAGATAGATAGATAGATAGATAGATAGATAGATAGAACACGGGCAGATAGATAGATTGGTTGACATAACACAGGCATATATATATGTGTGTATATATAGATAGATAGATAGATAGATAGATAGATAGATAGATAGATAGATAGATAGATTGATAGACATAACACAGTCATATATATATATATATATATATATATATATATAGATAGATAGATAAATAGATAGATAGATTGATTGATTGATAGACATAACACAGGCATATATATATATATGCCTGTATATATATAGAGATAGATAGATAGATAGATAGATAGATAGATAGATAGATAGATAGATAAACAGAACACTGGCAGATAGAGAGATAGACACAACACAGACAGATAGAACATGGAGATAAAACATTTGCAAAGAGAAAATTTAGGGTGCAATTATGCGGAATTATATGTATAGCTAAAAAATAGGTTTGTTAATAATTCAGTAGTCTACTCATCTCTTCTTAAACCGTACACTTAACCCATCGTTTCTCAGGTGCAAAGATTAAATTCCTTTACTAGCTCTGTTGACATATTTATTCATCCATGTGTGAGTGTGGAGAGAAATTAATAGAAATTTGAATCCTTTGTCATACGCATACTATTTGATGAAGCTATATCCATATCCGATTATACAAGTGGATACTGAAGAGATTACGAAAACCTCTTATTTGCTCATGTATTGGTATAATCGGTCTTGAACCGAGAAGTTTCAGCACCTCTCCATCGATATATATATATATATATATATATATATATATATATATATATATATATATAAAGCACATTGAATCCTAGAAGGCAGTTAAGAAAATCAGAGAAAATAGTAAAAGTCAATTCTTCCTTCGCACAGCGATGCTGAGTCCTGATAAATATGTAAACGTGTTTTGTATCCTGGTCATGTCAAATTGATTGCATATTATGACGTCAACAAAAGCCGCTGATAAGTTTTTGTGCCTTCAAGGGCTAATGTTGGCAACGAATGTCAGCCATAACGAAAAATGACGTGACCATCAGCAGCATTGGAAAGTCTGATTTCTTGAGGGAAATTCTCGTGCCCAACTACCGATTGCATTATTAACTTTTGTTGTGTAGATCATATCGGACAAAAGCGAGATGGAGAATGGCCAAATCTCGCCCCGTATTCAAATGTATGCAAAAAGGAAATAAAAATCTCGCGAGACTTAGTTTCTGTTTTCTTTTTCTTTTTTTTTTTCGTTTTTAATGCTTTATTATATTATACGGATATACTGGATTTTGTGGCTATCAAATTTTGCTTGCGTCTTAATTTGACGATACATGACGATACGCACTATCGAAATAGTGATATTTTATAATGAAATATCTCACTTTTGTCAACAGATAGAATTATCTTGATGAATAATCTTTTATAGACAGGGAAGGGTGGAAAGAAACTTCCTATTTTAAATTATTTATAACATCACTTTTGTATGAATCATAATATACTGTGATTCCTAAAGTCGTAAAATTTCATTGCTAATTTCTGTTTTGATTACGGAGCGACAAGTGCAACCGAGAATGGCACAAGGCCTCGCACCACTGCATGAGCGTGTGATAGTCCGTGGCGCAGTAGGAGAGATGGTGACGCAGTGTTCATAGACTTCGTATTTCTGTAGATGCATTAGATGAACCATTATTAATTATCATGCCAAACTGATGAGTAGTGGATTTGTGGTCGATACCAGAGAAGGGGTTGACCTTCAACATTCACACTGGAAGAAAATGCGCAAAGGGTACCAAAAATGTACCAAACATATAACCAGATGATAACAAACACTGGTTGATAATTCCGTTGCACATGTAGAATGTTCACACTTTTTTGTACTTCTGCCATTATACTGTTCAAAAGAAAATGTTTTATGAAAATCGATTAATATCTGATAAAGTTATTAACAATTTTATAAGGCGCTTCTAACCTTGGTATTTGTATGGACGTCAAAGAAATGTTTTGAAATCAGTTTTGTTAATATCGATACGTAAGTTTGGTGACTAATAATTAAAATACTATTTATTTTACGAAAGGAATAAATTACATGAATGAATAATATTGGCATTGTTTCTGCAAATTATATTCTCTCTTTCATGAATTCACGCAAGTTTGTCTGCGTGTCCTCACGTTACATTGGTATAGAGAGCAGTCCGTACGGTTAATTTCTCAAAGATTTGCGATGATTCTTGTAAGTCAAAAAATATCCGCACTTCTGTTATAACCTAAAAGGTGTTTCACAATTGTTGAAAGGAAACCGCGGCCTCTCAGATGGGGAGAGCTCGAGAAGCGTGAGGGCGTTGATGAGGAGAATCAGTGTTTCCAGCAGGATGGTACTCCTCCTAACACTTCTAATGTTACCATGGCATGACTTCGTGCAAATTTTGGAGATTGTCTCATCAGCCGCAAAACTTTAGTGAATGGGCACCTCACACGTCTGATCTGAACCCCCCCACCCCCCAAAAAAATTCTTCCTCTGGGAAGCACAACATCTCGGCAACCCTCACACCATTGTTGCATTGAAGGCAGCCATCACTGAGCAGATTCAGCGATCACCTTGTAGGAGTATGCACGTGTTAACAACATTGCATTCAACAGTGTCTTCAACTGAACGGCGGACATCTTGAGCATGTACTCTAGGGCGCTTTTTGAGATTTTTGGTTCATGTTTGAGATTAAATGGTTTCAGGTCCTAAAATATTATTCTTTTACGTTTCAATAAATGTAATTTCCATTACTCTATCATTTGTCGTCTTTGATTTATTCCCGATCATTTTCTTTCAAAAATTGTAAAACACACTTTAGTAACTCTGGTACTTAGTGAATTAGTGTACAAGAACAACGTAATAAATAAGAATTGGAAAGAAATTATTTCTTTTCTACTCAAACTTGTGTCCACTGAACAGAGTTATAGACATTAGCTCTTCAAAAGTAGTATCAACCGCTTTATAGAACTCTGGAAAAACAAAACGTGTACAAAAGTGAAAAACACTTTGGCATCCAGGAAAACTCAACGTAAAAATATACTTGGTAATGCCAAATGATTTTAACCCGAAGAATATGCAAAATATTAGGTTGGTGCAAAAATAATGACGTAATAATGTCGTTTTTTGACGTTAAAAAATATGTCAAAAAACGACATTATTACGTCATTATTTTTGCACCAACAACGTGAAACACTGTGTGTTCTTAATATTTTTCCATGTTTCGCATCCCTTGAAACGTGCGATCATGGCGCTCCACAATTTTCTTTTTAGCTCTTAATATTATTCCATGTTTCGCGTCTCTGTAAACTTGCGATCATGGCGCTCCACAATTTTCTTTTTAGCTCTTAGTCAAAATTATTCTTTTTGCTATCTCTCCTAATATCTGTTCTACCAGACATTTACGTAAGCTATTTTTCTTTTTCTTTATTTCTTGTACGTTCTTTTTTTTTCTTTCCTTTTTTCCATTCTTCCTTTTTTATCTCATATGTGACATGCCCCTTCAGGACGTAGGTGATCATGGATCTCCCCAATTTCCTGTCCTTTGAAGCTCTTAGCGTCATTCTTTGTCCCGCTTAATAATTGTTCTACGAACCATTTACACTAACCCACACCATATGCCTCTTGTCTTCAATCTGTCCTGTGAGTATCAAATTCTTCCAAGCCCTATTTCCTCATTTTAGGCTGTAGAAATTCCAGCTTTCATTTTCTAATGCAAAGGGTGCGTCTTTTTTGTTAACATTGCCCCCAAAAGCTTGGTCGCTGTTCACAAATACTTTCTTTTGTCTCAGTTCTTGCTGTCCTTCTTTCTTCATTGTCTCTTTCTTCTCCTACCTTCTGTATTTCCTTTCTGTATCTGCTCTCAACACTGCCATCTGCATATATCATGATGTTATGATTTGAGTCACTAATAAACAATTCTAGCAGGATGCTTTCATACATAGTGTTACATACCGTACCTATTGTTGTGGCCTTGTTAGGACCCGAAATAAAGACAATTGAGTTAAACAAATATATTAACAGGGGCAGTAATACAAGCATATATAAACGAGAGTGTTACTGCAAGAATGTTCGGTCCGACTGTCAGAGCTGACTGCTGAAAACTTCAACCTCCAAAAGGCAGAACCTGCTCCTATTTATAGCTGGGAGAGTGCACATATAAACACTAATGGGGATGTCCCAATCCCCATAAATACGTTTGACACTATTGTAAGTAGGTGGGGGGTAATATGCTGTCTAAGTAGTCCATTACCAGCAGTTGTTTACCTACTTCACGCCGCTGACGGGTATTGTATTTTGTTGATGTTATAAAGAGTACCATTTCATTTGCAATCTCCGTTTCGGTTATTCCGCATTTAATAACCATTTCTAGGTTACAACATTTTGATGACGATGATGAGATATTGGGAATTTGGAACTATCGTTAAAAGAATCGGGAGGACGATATATTTAGTCAAAGGACCGAAAATGGTGCACAAAACGAACTTGAATTAAACAAAATGTATGCATATAGATGAAGAAAACGATACTCCAGTAGATGTTGAGCCTATGGAAGTTCTTTTCGACATATTTGATATACTCATTTCTCGGACAGCACCTGAGACAAAAATTTAAAAAGAAAGACAAATTAAGAGGAAAAGAAGGAATACAGAGAGAATCGACATTAACCCGAAAAGGAAAAGATATTGTCTCTGTGAAGAGTAAATCTAAAAAGGGGTGCGTGTTATATACCGTATATATGAACACTAATTGGTATGTCGCAATCCTCATAAATACGTTGGACACCATTGTGAGTTGGGGTAATATGCTGTCTACGTAGTCCACCATTGTCAGTGGTTTACCTACTTCACGCCGCTGGCGAGTATTTCATTTTGTATGGTTATAAAGATTGCCATTTCATTTCCAACCTAAATTTTGGTTATTCCTCATTCAGTAACAATTTCTAGTTACAAGATTTTGGCGACGAGGATGAGATATTGGGAACTTGGAACTATCGTCAAAAGAATCAGTAGGATGATATATTTCGTTACAGTACCGAAAATGGTGCAACAAATGCACTTGAATCAAACAAAAAGTAGACATATAGATGAAGAGAACGATACCCTAGTGGATGCTGAGCCTATAGAAGTTCTTTTCGGCACATTTGATGTGCCTATTCTCCAGAAAACTCCTGAGACAAAAATCCTAAACAGAAGGAAAAAATAAACGGATACATAACGAATCAACATTAACCAAAACTGAAAATATATTGACTGTGCAGAGTAAATCTAAATAGAGGGTGTTATATACCGTATATATGAACACTAATGGGTATGTCCCAATCCTCATAAATACGTTGGACACTATTGTAAGTAGAGTTAATATATTGTTTAAGTAGTCCACCACTAGCAGTGGCTTACCTACTTCACGCCCCTGGCGAGTATTGCATTTTGTTGATGTTATAAAGATAGCCATTTCATTTCCAACCTCCATTTTGGTTATTCCTTATTCAGTAACCCTTCCTCGGTTACAACACATAGTTTTACATTTATACCTATATACCACTAAGTTTAGCACAGTGTAACGGTATGAAAACTATTATATGATACTCTGTTCAAGCAAGCATACTTTGTGAATCAAATATATATATATATATATATATATATATATATATATATATATATATATATATATATATATATATACGTGTGTGTATGTGTGTGTGTGTAATTAAAAAGAGGTTTTATGTCGATTAATTCTATTGATCGAATAATGCTAAGAAACTGTACAAAAGTTCATTTCTTAAGTTACGCGAAATGAAAAAGAAGACTGAGAATAGGAAGAGCTGAACGGGATTCAAGAAGACTGAATAAGGCGATTGACGTTTCATATACATTTTTTTAAGATTTTTGTCATCAGGGAAATAAGTAAACAGAAGAGTGTTCCACAGGCTGGAAGTGCGAGAAAAGAAAATGTTGGAGTGGAAGAGGCGGTTGCATTACGCGATTTCTGCAGTAAACCGGTGGGACTTAGATGCCAATCTAGTAGCACGCTAAAATTCATGTAACTGTGTACCGGTTAAAAAAAGCTCGTAAGAGCCGTTGCCATGAAAACATTTGTAGAAAAGGCAGCAGGAAGCCACAAGACGTCGGTGAGAAAGTGAATGAAGCTGAGGTGTCGGGTCAGGATCGATCACATTACAGATCCTTTTTTGGATTTTGCTAAAAATATTTGTAGATATACAGTAGGAGTACTAGACCAGATATGGTAACGGTATTCAATGCACGGACGGGTGGTAAATTTTTAAATCTCAAAGATGGATCCTGGCACAACAAAGCTACGAAACGCTCATTGCGATGGGTGTAATTGATGACATTTCTCAGGTAAAATGTGAATCCATCACAAAAAAAAAAAAAAAAATTTATTGAATTTTGGATTTTTTCAGATTGTTAGACCAGGTAAAAAAGTATTGTATGGAATTAACAAAACAACTATCTAAAGATAATTGTGTAAGATTCTGTTGTGAAAGTCTCGCACAACACAGCGGATCAAACTTTCTAAGCAGCAGACCGAGCAGTTGATTCAATATAATCATTCGTCTTTCTGACAGAGGAAACTGTTAGCCCGAGGAAGCCCAATGAACCACTCGACTGCAATGGCTGCTTAATTTCATTAAAACAATGATTTATGAAAATCATTTGAATGTAATTAAGATAATTGCAGCGTTACGCAAAGCTCGTTACCCTGTCACTACATTTTACTTTGTTTCTTCCTTTATTCAATTAATAAATTAGCGCTAATTAAACTTCAGACAACTATCATTCACTGTTCGCGTTTCTTCATTTACATATGCGAAACAGTTGAACACAATCTTGCTTTTATCTGCGTGCAAGAAGCAATAAGCTATTGTTCATTTTATCCTCTTTTTTTCCGAATTCCTTTGCAATTGTAGTAGATGATATGATCCTTTTAAATTAGCTTTCCGCTCAAATGTTTCATGCGTCAGAAAACTCTAATCTCAATAATCTTGAGGTGATTCCGAACACTGAAGAATTTTTTTTCTAGGCGTGTATCCAAGAATTATTTACTATCGTCCATGCAAAACCTGAAAGATTGCCGCAAAGCCAAAAAAAAAAAATATTAACAATGAACAGAAACGATAAAAAAAACGTTAAAATATGTTGATTTATCGATAAACTCTGTCCTGGGTATAACGATAAACTACATCTGTCTGCAAGGCCTCCGATCGGGAGGTTTTGATGAGCGTGAAAACACCTCTTCATTGTTGATGTTCCCAGGTCCACAACCACACAGGGTAGTAGCAGCTGTTAGGGTCCCAGCTATGGGTAAAATATGTCCCATCAAGCTAGGGTCAAAACATTTCGAAAATATAAAAATACATTTTTTTAGTAAAAATACCAGCAATACATTTTCATATTAAAAATATTGCCAGTAATAAATTATTGGAAACGGAAGAGAAAAATTACTAACCAGCGATACATTTTTTTTTTTTTTTTTTTTGAAAAAAACCATAACCAGAGCTCTTGAGAAAATTAAATGTCGGCATTAAAAAACTCATAAGGAGTTGATGTGCCGTTACAGACCAAACAAAATGAAAGAGAAACTGATAAAGTAAAATAGACGCTTTTCTTTCAAATGTTCCAGGTAGTTTTACTATCGCTTATTTAACTATAGGCATTTGAATGATGACCAGTCATCTTTACTTCAGTAACGGTTTTTTTTTTCTCGTACTGCTATCATATGAATATTGGGAATATAGTCGCCTTTTTAGACCAAAATTCATTGCGGTCTGATTTCATTTATCTTTCTTCTGTGTGATAATGAATTAAGATGGAGGTCGATCTGCAACAACGATTTCTCAGGTTTCGGGTTGATGTTAGCCTGAGTTCAGTCCGAAGTCGGGCGACCGGCTGACCGACTGATCGGTTGAACACTCTGCCTACGGGCGGGGAGGAACCGAAGGAGGCTCTCGCCGAAGGGTGGAGTCTCTTTCGGGGTGTTAGACCGACCCTGAACCCGTTTATACGGGTTCAAAGGGCATATTTTTGCCCGAGCCCACGGGTTCGGAAACCCCACGTTAAACCGGCCTTGTGCCACATTATGCTCTCGTGGGGTGGGTGACTAAATACCGTTAGCCTGAACTGATCCTGGAAGCGTTGTTTGGTCCTCCGCGTAGCCTCTTGCGGCTGACGATTTATCTGAACAGGATGATACGTAGGAGTCGAATGAGGCGCATTCTGGACTCGTGAATTGCCCAGCGGAGTAAGAAAAGCGAGAACCCTGATATTTTCGTTGACAATTTCTAATCGTCAAGTGAACTGCAATTGTAAGAAATAAAGAAAGCCTGGAAAGGTTTTGAAATTTTGCCAGAAATAATTTTCTTTAAGCTGAGAAGCCATAAACATTTTAATGCGTTTGCGTTCTTTCCTCATTAAAATGAGAAGTGTCTTTTTTTAGTGCTATTTTCCTTCGGTAGGTAGACAAGCACATTTTATAGATTACAATGAATCATTATGCATTCTTGAGAAAAGAAACAGGAATTATGATCACATTGCTTTCTCTACGGTTATAATTTAGGCGTCATTCTCTTCTACTGGTTGCTTTAGAGCCTTTTTTACAATTAGTTTGCACCAAGCAAGGCAATAAAGCCACTAAGATGCATGGGGGGTAGTGAGTATGAGAGAATATGAGAAAAAAAGAGAAAACACTAAAAGAAAAGTAATCAAGAAGGTAAAAATTGATATTGCATTTGAATTTTTGAAGATCTATGGTAAATAGAGAGTAAGAGGCCGGAAGAGAGTTCTGCAAGCGAGAGAAGAAACTGTTAGCAAATGACTTACGGTAACATCTAACCATTTACAGTCTAGCACTCCGCTTAAATTCATAAAGTGTACGTACTAAAGAAGAAAGCATATAAGAACAAACGCCATGAAAATATTCAGAAAAAAGCAAAGGGAAGCTATGCAAAATGGTGGGAAAGTGACTGAAGCCGAGATGAAAATATTTGCTTTCAATACAATGATAAATATGACATTCATTTTTCACGGGCCAATCAGTTAGTATGACCTTCAGGTGAGATTTGCAATAATCTTTCTCTTGAAACCGTCCTTCGGGAAAATAGACTTCTCAAATCTATTGTTATACAGTGTAATCCGGATATGAGAGACCCGAATATAAGAGAAACCCGGATATAAGAGCGATTTTCTCTGGTCTCAAATTAGAGCCCGTGTTAATGTATATAAATTAGACCATACTCGGATATAAGAGACCTGGATATAAGAGAAATCCGGATATAAGAGAGATTTTACTGGTCCCAAATTAAAGCCTGTGTTAATGTATATAAATTAGACGATACCTGGATATAAGAGAAACCCCGGATATAAGAGAGATTTTATCTGGTCCCAAATTAGAGCCCTTGTTAATGTATATAAATTAGACCATACCCGGATATAAGAGAAACCCTGATATAAGAGAAATCCGGATATAAGAGACCTGGATATAAGAGAAATCCGGATATAAGAGAGATTTTCTCTGGTCCCAAATTAGAGCCTGTGTTAATGTATATAAATTAGACCATACCCGGATATAAGAGAAACCCGGATATAAGATAATTCTTATCCGGTCCCGACAACTCTCTTATATCCGGGTTACACTGTATTTATTTCTAATGCTGATGAGTTTCCTTCCAAACTTTTTTGTTTAAGGCAGAATGGATTGCCAACATCTTGATTACATTATTTTTCCTTCTAGTTACATGTGCTACTAATTTTTGTTGTTGTCGAAGAAACATAAAAAGGAAAACTTGCTGTAATGAATATTGGACAATCTCATCACAGGAAAAGAGTTTTAAGGCGACAGAAGCCGCGAGAATTGAACACTTAAGGGGTTTGGGTGAATGGATAGTAGAACAAGGACAACGTAGATGCTAAGTAAGAAGACCAGCGATTGGTTAAAGTAGAAATAGCACGTCCGATCCTTGAAATCGTCTATGGGAGCTTTTGGCTAATTTTCAAGAATTTGTGTTTGCTGAATCAAAAAAATAACATCCATTTTTTACTTTTACCTTTTTTTTTTTTTTTTTTTTGTTACCCGCTCCCAAATAGCAGTTTTTTTTTTTATATCGTTTTAGTCTCCATTCATGACCTAGAACATTAAAATAAACGTTAAATGACAAGAAACTAGCAGCTGATCGCTCTTCTGACCTAACATCTCAGTGGGGGAAAAAAACTGGCTGATTACATTCAGTGTGTCGAAAAGCAACCGAGTGACATTCTACCATCTCCGATCGGACTCAGAACCATTACGATAAATGGATGTTCTCTTAGGGAGACCCCCATGCCTGTGCGCTTATTAAGGCTTAAAATCAAACCAAATTTCGTTGAACTCGTATATATGATTCATTGCTAAAAATGCTGAAACTATAGTCGGTTTCTTGTACTGCTCCAGTAAGTACTTGATTCTTCGTGCTATCCTCTACCAGAGCCAGACCAGTCCATAAATGAAGTACTGTTTCCAGATATGGACAGGTGATACCCAGTCTTCACTTTCCAGTCTCAGTTGAGGCCAAAAGCGTGTCTGTCTTCTTGTGGGTGACAAATTATTTTCCGGCCTACTACCCTTTTCTCACAGATAACACGTCGCAAGCCTCTCGCTGCTCTGTCGGTATTTTCATAGAAAGTTTTCAGAACTACATTCATTAGTTCTAACCTTCGCTGGTAAAACTCGCCATGTCACGCATATTGTAGCGCACCACCCTCATTGCCTTCGTTTGTCACTGGTAAGATATTCTACTCGAGATGCTTCTTCCCACAAACTAGGGCCTAGTGGATCTGATTTCCAAGAGGATGCTTCCCTGATAACTACAAACTTAACCTGTTCAGACCTAGGGTTAACCGTTATCTTCCTCACATATCAACATAATCTGTGCCTATAATTCTATAAAACTCTACCTCGAGTGGCCCTCGGGATTTGTAGAAATTAAAATTAAATAATCAGTTATTATCATAATATAAAAACCAGGTGTTTGAGACATTCAGTCAGTTGTGTGCCATGCGTGATACACGCTTAGACGATCATGTATCTTTCGATACATGACTGACGAGGTAGACTTTTTTCTAGCAGTAGATTACTATTTCTTTCTGCGGTAGACGAGTTGCGTTCTAAGGCTAAAGAACCCGGTCTGTCCTGCTATTTATCCATAGCTGGGGGAGAAGAAAAGGATTCATAACTTTCCCAAGGGTATTAGCACGTAAGTGAAGACTTTGTGACTGGAATTCGAACTCGGCTCTCTGATTCCTCAATCCGTCCTGCTATCTGTTTCTCCACCATCGGTAAGTCACTATCATTCATGTGTTCTCTTTGAAGTATATTTTCAGAATTAATTTGAAGGTTATATGAAATTAAGATATAAATGGTAATCTCTTTGAAAAATAATCACGTTCTTTAATGCGAAATGTGGAACTAACAACTTAAACTGGATGTGTTTTTGCATTTAGTGTACCAAAGAAAAAAAAATAAGTTGGCATGCACCAAAACGCGTGTAGACTCGTATATCAGTAGCATTCCGACCAATTTGTCACTTCAGTGCATCTCTCATTTAGTTGCTATATCGTTAATTCGGTTATTTTTCTTCAGAATAATGGTAATATTAGCTGTTTCCGTATTACGAAACATTCGGTATTCCTTGATCGAGTAGCCAGTGCTACTGTCATTTGAAATTTATAAAATATTTCTCTTAAAACAATATTTCAGAAAAAAAGGTTTTCTCTAGTTCAGTAGCTGTTATTTTTCTCTTGTCAGTACTGTTGGTGGTTTCCTTTCTGGTCTTTTGTTTCAAGTATTGTGGAATGTCAACTTCTTGATAATGTCAGTTTACTCTCTCTCTTCGATTTTCATGTTACATCCAAATCGTGCTGGTAAAAGTTGTATAAACTGTGAAAAACGAAAATTATTCGATCGTTGCATCAAAATAGATCTGTGGCGTCTGGAATGAGAACCCTTAGCGGTGACAAATTAATTTCCTTTCTTTAAAATCTTTGCAGATTTCAAGCATCCATTAAATTATGTAAGGTCTTACAAACCACCATTTTTTCACCTGTACCATATTTAACTCCTACAAAGTAGTTGTATATTTGCGCTTGTGTGTGCGTATACGAACAAATACCAACCACGAGATAATTCATGTTTTAGCGGTTTTTTTTGTTTGTTTTTTTGTTTGTTTTTTTTTTTTTGTTTTGTTTTGTTTATTTTTTGAGGTGTTCCCAGGAATGCCACAACCACGAGACTTTTCGTTGTTTTTTAACAAAAATGACGATTACCAAGCGTCTAAATTAAAAATGAAAGATTGTACTGGAAATTAAAAGCAAACTTTTTATGGGAAATATTTATTGAAACTATAACGCATAAACGAAACATTTACAAAATGTTTATTGGCGAAATTGTTTATTATAAAGCTGACTTTTGACGTCAGGTTTCGTCAGTCAACGTGTTAAATAAAACCCCGAATCACTGAGTGAGCGGCTGCTGGTGGACTTACACAATTCCAACGTTTTAAGAAGAGACAGTTTAATACACAGCACCACCGAAAAAGAATAGTTACCCATCAATATTAAATAACAAGAACCAGACTAGAGTGAAGGACCAACAGAAGATGCAATATAATCTAGTTTAACATCCCATTTAACAAAGCTGTAAAGATCACTCTAAGGAATACGGTTATCGATTTTAACACTGTAGACAGCATAAAGTATTTAAAAAGGACGCCCTTAAAATCGGTTAATGATGCATGGAGATGCTAGGGTTAGTTTAAAAGCGCAATTTCTGTCGATGACAATTTTAACCACCGCCTGTTATAACCGTCAAAGAGTTGTACTTTTAACCCCATAAGTGCTCTTTCAACAATATAAGTAAAAGAAATCAGGCATCTCTATGTAAATATTTTTGGCATTTGAAGGAAATGAATAAAACACCAAAAGTAAAATGGAAAATTATAAACAAAACTAGAACTTGTAAAACTTGGGATGACCCATGCCCTTTATGCCTACATCAGAAACTGCACATTATCAAGTTTCTAAATAATAAAAATCTATTAAACAAGAGACATGAGTTAACGGTATTGCCGACATCATCAAATCTTTCCATTGAATAATTAGCATATAATTTTTTTTAAATCCATAGTCCTAATAAATAGCTTAAATACCCTACAAAAAAAAGATAACCCTTTATGAAGTCGTCAAAGAACAAATGTTACGGCAGGTTTTTTTTTTATATACACAAAACCCTTTCAGAAAAAATAAAATAAAAAAATAAATAAATCTCCATAGACACGTAAATCAGACTAGACGAAATCATCTTCCGTTTTAAATTTAGACACCCCAACCTTACCCTGACTTGACACCTATGAATGTAACTCTATACTGATACAAATTATTAACACCCTGCGCCCCTCTCTATATGAACAAACGCGCTGGCCTTTACCATGGAAATTTTGATTTCAATAATCAATCTGCTATTAGAACACGTAAATTTCAGAAATAAGTTATTCCAAAAAAAATTTCGCTTGAAGATGGAACAGAGCTTACTTTAATTCAATTTTATTCAAATAATTATATTGAAGTTTTCGGATCTTGTTTTGAAACAAGAGAACTCTTATGTAGCGTGTTGGAATCATATTTTTAAATAAATAATTATATTTATGCTCTACTTTTGTATCGAGCACTATTTTTTTTAAATAATAACAAAAATACTAAAGAACTTTGGATTATTTACCTAACCAGTTCTTTCCTATTTTCTATATATTTTCACACACACACACACACACACACACACACACACACACACACACACACACACACACACATATATATATATATATATATATAATTAAAATGCTACTTGTGTTCGGAAGATATGTTAAACATCGTCGGCCGACTTGGTCAAATCTCTTTATTTTAGAAAATAAAGGAAGTGTTCTCGAATTGCAAAATGGAAATACGTTTCGATCAGAAAATATGCTACAATATGTTAAGTACAAGTTCTTGTAAGCTGTTGTGAATTCTAACCATCGTAAAATAAATGAAGCTGCATTTTGAAGAATGATTGTTTACAGAAAATAGCTTGTGTACCAGGCCATCGTAAAAGCGGAGACAACTTGAAATGGAAGGTCTACAGCCAATAAGAGTTCTTTGAAGAAGCGATACGAAATCCCTTCAACACTGTTGAGGTATACAGAGAATCGGAAGAATAATTGTAAGCAATTTACTGAGGTGAGTTGCTTGCATATTTGTTTCAAAAGAGATGCAATATGTGCTCAGAAGATCAAAGCCGAATATTGAATAAAAGAATGAAAGGGTTTCCGAAATACAAACCCAAAAATAAATATGTCTTCTGCCATCTATAACCAACCGCTGTTTGGTGTACATATACCTATTTATAGATAATCAACAGCCTTGGTTTTCTCACTCATCACGCGAATTAGATTCAAATCTTTCAGCTGCAAGTCTGGATTTTTATCTGATTTTATTTGTATTCCATCAACTGAGTGCGCTTTCAGTATTGATTGCTTTCTCCTGATCTTTATTGAAATAGATATTTAAATAAAGAGAAATCGTGTCGCAATGAAAAAACATTTTTTTTTTAAATAATATCTATGTCCAAATGAGAGAAAGATCAAATTGAGTAAAAATCCATAGTCCATAGCATTTACTTTTTTAAAAAAAAAAAAAATGCTCAGTGCTCAATACAAAGTAAAACAAAATATTATCTTTATATTTTTATTATAAGAGATTATAATAAAAATATTTTTAATCGCTACACAAAAGCATTCATGTTTCAATACAATGACTGCAGTTCCTCAGGCGATGTTAGGTAATTGGCTATGAAATTATTTAATAGGTAAAATTTAAAAACAAATCGTTACCTCCTTTCCGAAAGTTTAAGGTGGAGATCATAATTTAAAAATAGACTTGTGAGTATGTCTCGATTAACCAATTAAATGTCAGATCTACAATAAATAGAAAAATAAGGACAGAGGGTGAAGGTGGGTGAGTTATTTTTTCATATCAACAAATAGACCTGGTATCATTGATGATTGCGGAGAATATGGCAGCGACAAATGTATCGTGATTGTAGCCAAATATGACAAGTTCTATTTGTGGAAGGAAGTGGTAGGTTAATCAGACGTGAAGTTAAGAAAAAAAAAACTTTTGGCATCTTTTTAAAGCTTTTTTTACTAATAAGTCAATTATTAGTTTCTAGTTTTTGAAATATCCTGAATATAGTCTTTAGCTGTAATTTTCTATTTTTTACTAAATGTTCGCTCAATAAAAGGCGTAACAACAACTCATAGATGAGGATTACTAAATGAATTTATTGTGCAGATTATGATGATGCGTAGTACAAATAATGGCAGACCGTAGACTTGAAGAGGTTAATATTTTAATGTTCGTGGAAGCATCGCCTTTTGAATCACTTCTACATAGAAGAATTTCTTCCGAAGCTGTCCAACTGGATATTTTATTGATAGTACTCTGTACATTTCAAAGAACACGTCCTGAAATTTAGAATAGTCTTAATTGTATTTTTGACAGCCTTTTTCGAAGCGAGTTATATTTTTTTGCCCTAAAGTACTAGTACACTATTTTTTTTTTTTAGCTTTCGCGTGTTATCTTCTAAGTTGTGCGGTATATAAGAATAACGTGTCGCTGCCGACACTTGAGTTTGATCATAGATCGACAGCGAGCAAACACAGGCGATCCCATTATTCAATTAAGCGGATCAAGTAACCATAGAGAAAACGTATATATAGGAAGTCGCGTGACGGTCTAGATTGATTGCCATTTCTATTCTATCTTCTATTTCTATTCGGATCGCTATTTCTAGTGTATCCTCTATTACTAACTATAGGGACCGCTATTCTCTACACTATTCATTATACTATTTCTCTATTCAGATCACTATGCGTGTTACTTGTCGAGCGAGTATTATCGAGAAAGTACTATTAGTGCGAGTGATATTCGAAGGCGTCTGACACCAGTATTGTTCAACGACGTTACTATAGTTGCATCTGAGATTGCAAAGTCTCTACTACAACGATCATTACGAAAGTGATAACGAGTATTCGTGGACATTCCATAAGTGTCAACGAGTGTTCGTTGACATCACAAAACATTTATATAAAATCATTCAGTCATTCTCTTACTTAAGTGGATCTTGAGTCTTGTATTGGGCGGAACTTAGTGTAAAAAGCAACAGGAAGCCATTACATTCTCCTTTACAACCAATTAAAAAGAATGTGTGGAGAGACATAGGTGTCTACAGAGACGTCCCAGTCAAGCAAGAATATTATACTGATCAATATACGGATTACTATGCGGTGGTTACTTTTCGAGCGAGTATTATCGAGAAAGTACTATTAGTGCAAGTAATATTCAAAGGCGTCCGACACCAGCATTGTTCAACGGCGTTACACGTATACCCTACAAGGCACAATGGTGATGAATTATTTACCACCCTACAAACACTTTACCATAAACGAAACGCTGCGAGCCTATTGCTAGCCTACTGCTATTTTCAAGACATATTCCTTAGTTCCACCAGCGCTTATCTTTGCATCTAAGACCCGCCATTCTACGTACACGGGGTTAAACTATCCCCATTTTCTATGTATTCCATTAGTAATAAAGTAATTCCATTCGAAACGTTTCTTCCCAAGAACTAGTAATTTGCGAAACAGATTCCCGCCAGGATGTTTCTCCGATCGCTACAAACTTAACATCGCCAAGTCTAGAGTCAACCGTTATCATTTTTATATAGTTTAATAAACTGCACTTCTTGCCTTCTGTTATGCTCATACAATAATATACAGTAAAACTCTTCCTTGAGTGGCTCTTGCGTCTTGTAGTGGGGGAGCATTAATAAAATAATATGACTGCTCAACATCAAAAAATCTGCATCATTTACTTATATTTTTACGCCAAACTTTCTCTCTGTTTAGTTGTAGTTTGGTTGCTTCCACGTCTTTGGATAATCTCCTTAATATTCTACGTCTTTTCTCTCTGTATAAACAATGCCAGCTTCTTCAAATATTTTCTTCGGTTCATTCATCTTTTCCAGTTTATAAATCCGTTTCATATTTCTAAATATTGCAACCATCATTAGCCTTCTATTGGGAACGCGTCGATGTCAAATAAGCCATTTAAAATAGTATGGATGTATAATTTACTTATTTTTTAATAATATTATATATTTAGGGTTATTTGTGTTTTTATGCAAATTGAAGGTTATTTAAACTATTTAAATTGTTCGGATTGTTGTCCTTATCTTTCGTGCCATAAACACAACGTTTCGACAGTTGTATGCTCCGGCCTTCTTCAGTTGATTGAAATTTCCAACTGAACCGTGGTAGATTGTTCTAGTTCTACGTACCATGCCTCTTTCAGATATATCGGTATCAGTTTTCTCCCTTCAACTCAAGTCTGAATTTGTGTCAAGTCTCTGGATTCAATCAACACTTCACCCACTGGGCCATGTGTCTCTGAGTAAATCATTGTATGATTTTGGGGGACTTATAAACCTACTGTCTCAGTAATCATTTTTACCAGAACTCATATTACAATTTGGTGGTATTATTGTTTATTTCTAGCCCAAAGAGTTGAGTTGTGAATAATTTGCTAGAGCAGAGGTGAACAAAAAATTTGGAGAGCTTAGTTAAAAAGGAGATAACTGATTGGGAAATAGCCGAAAGTTGCATTGCACGTGGAACTAGAACAAGCTACCCAAGCGGACGAAATTAAGAGTTCGAAATTCTTTTCACCTGAAGAAGCCTGGAGCATACAACGGTCGAAACGTTGTAAATATTGCAACAGTCCGAACAAGGTAAACAGTGCAAATAATTACAATAGTTCACCTCAAAAATATAGACGGAATTTGAGGGTTTTCCTTATTCAAGATGCGTGTTGAAAAAAATAAATGAACATCGTCGATGAGTTTGATCAATTTCCTTGGCAGTCGTAGTAACAACCAAATGACTCTTGAATCCAATGACTTTCTATGTCTGCGATAGATGTGGCAAGCTCATTTGTTTTGTATAAAACAGGACTGTTTTGTAAAGTATTTTCTCTTACTACCCTACCTGTAACGGCAACACGAGGTGGATTGAGCCGGCTGCAATATTGGAGTTTCATAGGAATTTGGAATTCACAAGCGGTCCCCAACCCACATGTATAGCACATGAGATTTGATTATATTGGTGAAGGTGCAGGACAATCCACACTTTTTTGAATTGATCTGATTACAGAGACCTGGTGCACTACGTGCCAGAAGGTCCCCAAACGAACCTCCGCAGGTTTTGAATTCAAAGTTTTCCTTCTCCTAGACCAGTTGCCATCCAAGGCTATAGAACCCATTCTGTCCTGCTATTTGCCATAGCTGGAGGGAGAGGAAGATGATTCACACCTTTCCCAAGGGTATGAGCACGTAAGTGAATGTAATGGATTCAAATGGAATTCGAACTCGGCTCTCCGATTCCTCAATCCAAGCCGCTATCCATTACTTTCCTACTCGCAAACACGCACATTTATACAGGGTAGGGTAAAAAGGAAGTAGGCATTAAAAACTGGTAATAAAATCCATATTCCTATCGCAAATTGATTGAAACAAATGATACATCCCCTTTATTACATGGGAAAATGAAAGAAAATCAAGTAAACCCCGGTGCCGCCAATCAGTTTCCTCAAACGTCCAGAGATGGAATGAACAACGTTCTGAAGGACTGAGAACCTCTTGAATCCGTGTCCCTAAGTCCTCCAGTGTTCCAGTTTTTGTCTTGTGAAACTTTTCTTTTATGTAATCCAACAGCTAAAAATCACATGGAGTGAGATCTAGACTTTTTGGAGGCCTTTCATGAGATCCGCGTCGTCCCATCCAACGTCCTGGAAAATGTTAGTCTAACCACGCAAGCACAATAAGATCAAAATGACGTGGTGCACCATCCTGTATAAATATCAGGCCACTAATGTTATCCCAGAAAGACACCGTGGTCCACATGTAATTTTAGAGCATCTGAAGATAGCCGTCTGTACTCACTATGTCACGCAGAAGATATGAGCCGACGACTCTTGTTGCCGCCATTCCGCACCACGTGGTCACTTTTGGTCGAGCTTGCATTCTCCCAGCCGTCATGCTCGGATCGTTATCACACGACGTCCAGTAATGGCGGTTGTGACGATTGATTAAACCACCAACATGGAATACAGTTTCGTTACCCCAGAGGATACTTTCAAACAATTCAGGCTAATCTTCATGCATTAACTCTCCATATTTAATTCTGCGATCACTGTCTTCAGGTTTTACCTTCTGCACGTAAATAAGATATCCCTATTAGTGTTGTCTGTTTAAAAAATCTTTTCCTCGTGACTTCAGTGATAAAAAAAAAATTCTAGAAGCGATTTCTAATACTTAATTACTTTCCACCAACCCTGTATATACAAACATTTATATAGTTATATAGATATTTCTTTTCACAGCGGGGTTCACTCGTCAACGTACGGGGCGGGGACATTCGAGGTAAAGGGTTACGTTTGGATGCCGGATGGAATACGGAGAGAATGTGAGTGGTTTACTACTATGTAAGTGGCATGGCGTGTACTTGATGTGAAAGTTTGCTTCGGCGGGACCAGGGATACTCTCAATAAATATTCTCTGATTTATATACAGTACAGTTGTTTGAAGTCGTCCCCAGAATAAGCATGGAATGACTTTTACAGAAGAGAGAAAAACTATGAAAAATTGAAAAAAGAATGGAATCAATTGTCAAGGTCATACTTTTGTAACTGTTATGGTCCAAGTTTAGGACCATGGAAAAACAACACGAAATAGAACAGTAGAAATAACAAAGAATATATTACACGATAAATAATACAAGAAGTGAAAGGCTTAGTAAGACTGTTCGACTGGTTTGGCGTGACTGCTATCAGCTCGACTCGATTCACTACCGTCCCAATACCAAATCCGTTTCTCTCTCTTGAGAGGCGTAGGATATATAACGTTCGGCAGAGTTCATTCTGTCGGTCTCGGTAGGCACCATGACAGTAACGAATACCAAAAATTTGTGCTGCAGTAATCAAGGCTAAAGGAGGATATTCTGACGAGAGCAAAATTTATTATATTAGGTTGGTGCAAAAATAATGGCATAATAATGTCGTTTTTTGACGTTAAAAATACGTCAAAAAACGACATTATTACGTCATTATTGTTGCACCAACCTAATAAAAAAATTTTTTTTAATTTTTTTTTTTGCTTTTGTCATAATAAAATTTCTAATAAAAAATCATGTCCCACTTTTTTTAAAACCATATATAATAAATTTCTCTTATTTAAAGTACAAAACAACTAATTTCTTATCAGAGAATGAGATATCGAAAAAAGAAATAAATTCTGTTATTTTAACTTTACCAAATATTCATGTTTCACGCGCATTGGAATGTTTGTTTGTTTTTTTTTTTGTTTTATTTTTTTGGATGGACGTCTCACTGAATTCAAAACAACATACATTGGCTTAAGACTCGAATGCACAAGAAACATGAATAGCCAGCGATTAACGTTTCCTATTTGTTTTATCATATACATATATAATATAGAGAGAATTAATACAAGTTTTGTCACTTGGCTGATTGATATCACCTTCAACATCCCGAGACCAGAGTTTCATAAACAGACCCTTCGAAAGTCATTCCGTCCACTCGTCAGGAGTTATCAGCAATTCATTAATATATACATAATCTTACTTCGAACTTACTTATGGATATTGATATACATATTTATATATATATATATATATATATATATATATATATATATATATATATATATAGTCACACATAATAAATGGCAAAACTTAGAATCGATCGATAGATACCTACATACATATGTACATACAGTCATAAAGGAATGTGTATATATATATATATATATATATATATATATATATATATATATATATATATATATATATAATGCTGCAAATGTTTCGGTTCTCCCCTGCACGCAGTCAATAACCATATAGCCAATTAATGCATAATTTTGGCTTTATTTTCTGGTTTTGTTCTTTTAAATGAAATTCTAGCTAATTCTTTCAGCACCTCGTCGCGCATATAGAGGGTACCCCACAAAAAACTGGAAACTTAGCACAATTTATTTCATTGTTGCAATTTTTGTTACCGCTATTTGAAACAAAAGCAAAGGATAGACATTTAGTAACTTAAACCAGAACAAAAGTACAAATGTTAGATATGGTGTTTAAACTAAAATGACTTATTACTTGTTATATGCTAGTTAATTTTCTTCATCATATATTAAATCTAAAATGTTCTGTTTTTTGTGAGGGCACCCTGTGTGTGTATGCTTGCGTATATATATATATATATATATATATATATATATATATATATATATATATATATATAAAAGTGAACATAGAAGTCAACACTTAGAGGCGACAGTCTGTTTCATGGTATATGCAATCGACAGTCTGTTTCATGCTCTATGCAATATCAGATGTGGCCTGACGATTACATATAGCATGAAACAGACTGTCGCCTCTAAGTGTTGACTTCTATGTTCACTTTTATATATACACACGCTCTATCTCTGATATTGAGCACTTTATTCCATAAATATAGCAAACCTTAAGACTATATTTCTTTATATATATATATATATATATATATATATATATATATATATATATATATATAAGGCTTACAAAAATATGGTGTCCCTTTCTAAATATTTTTGGAACTTAAAAGACGTTACCAAACCCCCTACGGTAAAATGGAAAATACTAAAAAAAGCTAGAACCTGTAAATCTTTACATGAACCGTGTTTCTTATGCTTACATGAAAACTTAGAAATGATCCAATTTGCTAACAAAAACTAGTTCCTGCTAAACCAAAGAAGTGAATTAACTGTAAATTACCGACACAGTTTATCTTTTACCTTACCATATAGTTATTTTTTTTTAAATTAGGCAATTTCATTTGTTTTGGCCATAATTTATAAGTAAATAATGGTCGATCCGCTACAAATAATTATCTTATTTTGTTTATTCAGTTAGTACTAATCTTATATAGATAATACTAATGCTAACTATTATACTATATTATTATTTATTTTGTTTATTCAGATTAAGTATTGCCATCCAGTTAGTATTATTTATATCTTATATAGATATTCCACACTTTTAATTTTATCTACAGGTGTATTCAAGAAGTTTCCTGGATCTGTTGAAATTCATTTTACATCTGATTACCCTCCTTCCCCTCTTCTCAACGCCCTTTGAAAAATTGAACATGTGATATTTGTCTACAATCACAATACATTTGTTGATTACATGTTTTTTGTAATGGACAGTTATGACCTGTCTAAATTCTGGTTTATCATGTCATGAAAAAAAAATAACTTCACCACTTCTGAGCTTAATTTTTTTATTTAGCATAGATCTGACATTTAATTGGTTGATCAAGACAAACCCACAAGTCTAATTTTAATACTTATCTTTTGAAAACGATGTAACATTTTGATTTTGATTTTTTTTAAATTATTTAATCACCAGTCACTTACCATGCACCTGAAGAGGTACAGCGTAGTTCCGAAACACGAAAGCTATTGTGTTGCGATCTCAACATATTTTTGTTCTAATATCTAAAATAAAACAATAATAATAATATATTGCTCTATTTTGTATTGAATACTTTTTAAAAAAGTAAATACTACGAACAGTGGAATTTTAATTCATCTGTTCTTTCTCTCATTTGTATACACACACACACACACACACACACATATATATATATATATATATATATATATATATATATATATATATATATATATACACACACACACACACACACACACATATATATATATATATATATTTGTATACGCACACAGACACACACACATATATAATGTGGGAGGGCGAGAAAGAGAGACGATAAACATCACATGACAAATATTTTTCATATATTTATTTATTATTTACTGCTACACGTTTGATTTTTCAATAAAGCAAAAATGGTGGGGGAGATTATTTGTCGTGCTTCAAACGTGTTGCGCCGCCAATGGCGCCTTCTTCAGAAAAACATTAAGAGCGTAAATGAAGTCCTGTCAGCAACCCGGACACAAAGTAACAGACCTGTGGACATACGATAAAACACTTCAGATGTTTAAAAAGGGGAAACCTTCTTTTTGTACATTTCTCCATTTGTCAGCACGATATGTCAAAACCGCTGAATAATGTCGCTGAATGAAAAACTGGTAAGTTTGTTAATCTTTTGTCAGTTGCCATATACATTGAACCCTACGTCCAAAGGAAAATAGAAATAACCCGTTTCTTTATCATTTTTGATGACGTGGAGTAAGCTCTTGAATTTGAGAATAGTTTCTACTGAGGTGGCGAGATATAAAGGTATTGTAATGTACGGCAAGAGTTTGTTGAGGTTAGGGGGAACACTTAATCAATTGATCTCCCAGCAATGAATGCGGTAATAAGCAGAGAGGGGTGGGGGAAAGACAAGCGGTTAAAAAATAACATTGTCAGTTGTCGACTTCACAAGACAGTGTGCCTTACCAGCTGTTGAATGCTGGGTTTACCCCTTATTGGCATGTGGTATTTTGCAAAAACCCGGATCTTTACAGAATGGCTCGTATCTAGACATACCAAGCTGTCCCGCTGCTAACGGGGAAATACCGATTTAACAGGTGTTGACAGACATGTCTGGACGCAATCCGGGCAATCCGGGCCTCTTTTGCGTCTGTACCGACTAGCACTCACCCCAGATATCTTCTTCTTTTATATACCATGTTCCTTCAAGACGTAGGCGATCATGGCTCTCCTGTAACTTGTAGCTTGTAGCTCTCAATAAGTCATTTTGTTATTTCACCCAGACCCTGTTCTACCATTCACTTGTTTAAGCCCGTTAAGCATGTCACGCGTTGCTAACCTTTGTCCATCTATCCATCTATCCGCCATATGAGTATTAGATTTTCCAAGCCTTCCTTTCTCATTATATCTCCTAGAAATTCCAGTTGCTACTTCCTGATGTTAAGAATAAGTTTACCCTTTATGGATCCACTCCAAAACCTCATTGTTGATCATATTTTCGGTCCATAGTATCCTTAGCATCCTTCTGTAGTATCATATCTCTGTTGCCTCGAGTCTCTTCTTCTATGAGAAGGCCGTCTAGCATTCGCTGCCGTAAAGGACGAACGATATCACGTAGCATTTCAGTACTGTATAGTGATATATAAAGACGTTTGAATTCTATGCCGTCACTGTATTCAGCCCCTCACTTCATATACTGTATAAACGAGACTTATTTTCTTATTCATTTTTTTATGTGAAAACGATAAACGTGGTAACAGAGATTCTAGGAGTCAGCGGAAGGAAGGACTTCAAAGGAACGCATGTCCATTCATTGGAATAGCATCTCACCACGTGCGGCCTTAGACTGTCTATCCAATCTGTGTGCGGAAAGCTTATCGACGCTATAAAATTTCTGCGGCGATTACATAGTATTTCTAAAACTTTGTATATGTTTTACAAATTATACGATTACTGTCAGGCAATCGATTACTGTCAGAATACCACGCCCACAATATATTCTGACTAATCATCATGCCACCCTAGCCCCAGCCTTCGCATAGTGTGATTATCTATTTCACCTTCTTCTATGTGCCCCGTTCATTCAGCGAGTAGACTATCATGGGTCATCACAATTTCATCTCCCTTAGGCCACTGAGGAAATTTTCTCTTATTGCTATCTCGCCTAATTTATTTCCCTGCCAAGAATTAACACAAGATTGTTAGGTATGTTACTCCTTGTCTCTTTTCCCTTCAATATATTCTGTGAGTATCAAATTCTCCAAGCCTTCTTTCTTGATTATGTGCCTTAAAAATTTCAACAATCTCTTCCTTCTTTTAAATGTAAATGCCCTTTTTCTTTTCATTTTCTCCAAAACTTCGTTGTTACTCACATGTTCAGCCCATGTTATCCTCAGCATCCTTCTGTAGAACCACAATTCTATTGTGTCAAGTCTGTTAATCTCTGATGAGATTGTCTAGCATTCACTGCCACATAGGAAGACCAACTGTACGTAAGAGTTCAGTACAATTTTCTGACGGAGCGTTCCTTTTTTTCACCACTAATACTTTGCTTAGCTTTTTCAAAGTATCGATCCCACTTCATCTTCGGATTACGGTGTCGGATATCCGTTCCCCTTTTAAAACAATTCCGAAATTATTAAATTTTGGCATTTGTTCGCTTTTCGTATCTCGAACTCTTAGCGTAACTGTCGGTTCACATTTCTACAATCCTCTTCAGTTTTTCAGGAAGTTGCGCTTCTCAAGTCCACTAACTGTTATTGCTCTTTCTAGTACTAATGAGTTTCCTTCCTAAGTGTTTAAGGTAGTTGCAAAAGTCAACAGCTCGATTCTTCTATTTACATATGCTATCCATTTTAGATGTTGCCGCTTTTGAAAGTCATTAAGTGATTTTGTATCTTTTTGTAAAATTCCATGCTTGATCTGTTGTATATGGCAGAGAATTTAACTATTTCTGAAAAAGTTAGATGCAATACATAATATGCATATGAAACTCTAGATCTGACGACATTATTGAAAGACATAACTCTTATTCTTAAGTTAATATTAGGTTGGTGCAAAAATAATATCGTTTTTTGACGTTAAAAAATACGTCAAAAAAACGATATTATTTTTGCACCAACCTAATATTATGGCTTTGTAGCATTTTGGGGTGTTTGCCAAAATGACGCTAAGCGCAGCGTATGACCAATTTCTTTATCTTCTATACTGTTCCTGACGAAGACAAATTTATAAATAATTATATTGTACACGCCACCATTGCTCTTCAAGACGGCTGACGCGACATATCTCGAACCGGAGCTCCTGACGCGTTCATTTAATCAAGCATAGAAATGTACTAACTTCGATATGTGTTATACTTGTCGAGAACACAAATAAGAGGCACCGCTTCATCTCTAAAAGAACGTCTAAAAATAAAGGAAGCGAAACAAAAAAAAAGAGAAACGCTTAACAACATCAACTACGAACACAGCCACAATGCTCTGGCCATATTTGTGAATTAAGTATTAGGTTGGTGCAAGAATAATGTCGTTTTCTCCCATAGTAACATATGTGAGAAAACGACATTATTTTTGCACCAACCTAATATATTTCTACCTTCCAGCTATGTATGCACCTTTTACAGTAGCACTTAAATTAGGACACCCAAAATCCTTGAAAATTGTCTAATAGAATAGTCGGAAGGATTCGGAACGAGAAATTTTGGAGGCAATTCTATAATAAATCCCAAAAAGAAATTTAAAAAAATACAATTAAAAGAAATAACAAAAGTACCTTATCATTCGTATATGTAGCAAGATAAAGAACAAATAGGGAAGGTTTATCAATCTAACGTGTTTGACTTTTAATAAAGCTTTATCAAAGATTTCTTTTGTATTGCTTGATTTTCATTGGTTAATCATATTCCACGTGCATTCGATTTATTGAATCAACGTTAGTATAATTTGTGGCAACTTGTTCATTAAAAATGTCAAAAAATTAACGGATACCACGCTTAAAGGCCATAAAATTCAAATGTTGCCTTAGTAGCTTAAAAGCCACCCTAACGGACGGCATTTTAGCTAGCTCCAGCGTTCAAGAGTTTGAGAGTCCCTAAGTCTTTTCATATTCTCATCATTTGAAGCTCTCCTGGCTGCCATTAGATCTGGGTTTTCATTTGCACAGGTCTTTCTCTTCCTCGCTGCAGCCTTGGCTCTTTTAATTGCAATATGGTCCACTGTTCGCGGAGATTTCTTTTGGGGAGGCATACTGATGCTGTATGCAACAATAAACTACAGAACTCAAAGTTGATCGCTGCATTTAAGCATTGCAGTAATACTTAAGCTTACTTTCCCAAAGTTCAACAATAACTCTTCTTCTGCCACTTCAAGATAATTTGGAGACATAACGTGATCTAAAAACTCGCATCTCCTAGCACAAGAGTGATTTGCGTTTAGATAAACTGTCAAACTCTTTCGTATTACACAGAAACAAAGCTGGCCATAAATTTGATTTTCCTAATGCCATCCTAATTAAAAACGAACACATTTCTCTAATACTTTGAAATCTTAAAAACAGTACCAACTAAAACATTACATCACCATCCTTTTTTAACTATTTAAATTAAAGGAGCTAACTTATATCAATCTAATACAGACAGTACGTACATAAAACAGTCCCAGATTAATAGAATACCATCTCGCTACGCTGACTGATAACACAGAAGTGAAAACAGCAGAGCTCTTCCTTCTAGACAAACAATTACGAATACACATGACATTCCGACGCACACTTAGACATAGAATTGCATACATAGAGAATTATCTACGGTTTAATGCACCTGATACATGACTAACCAATGAGAATCGATCTAAACAAAATTGAAAATACCAAAGTTCTTTCGTTTTGTCTGCGTTCTCTTAGTCTCTGACGAAGCTTAAATAAAAGTTAAACATGGTAGACGGAAAAAACAATTTCAATTGTTCTTTAACCTTATATACGTACATAGTGATTGACTTCAGATAAACTAGAAGTCTGAATCGAAATATAATTTAAAAAAGAAAAATTGTGTTCTAAAATAAGTTTATCCTACCCAAATATATACTAGAACGCAACCTAAAAGGTACCAAACTAGATTGAACAATTCCTGTCACACCAGAGTCTCAGAGGAAACAGGATGCACCAGAGTGTTGACTTAGAAATTGTCTTCGTTGTTACCGTTACATACACACATCTGAGACTGCTCATTATCTATCTATCTATCCATCTATCTATCTAACTATCTATTGTTAGTAAAGACAACAGACGTTTTGTATTGATCATCTTTTCCAAATTATAAATAATCCTTCTCCGATAGGGAGGGAATTTCGTCAGTAATAGTCCAAAATGTATTTAGGAAGAAATAGGGTTTAATCTTTCGACTTAAATCATCATCAAGGTAGGTAGAGACAAATAGTGAGTTTCCTAGAACGAGCGAGTTTAGCGACGTGTGCTGTGACATAAACGAAGTGTGACTGGTGTGTGTGTTTTATATTCGTTTTAGGCCGAGATGTTAGAACGTTCGCATTGTGACCATGAGACCCGGGTTCGAATCTCACCATAGTCAATTTGACTTCCTGATGTTATTGGGCTGGAGGGTTCCTTTTCAACGTGCGGCACATTTGGAAAGTACTACAAAAAAAAAACAAAAAAAACATACCATAGGTTCACCCAAGCCTTGTGAGTCAAATTAGATAGAAGAAACGCTTGGAGGCCGTCCATAGCTGGTCTAGCACGAAGTCACAAGTCATTGTAGCCGAGGGCTTGAGCGTGCAAGCCTTGTTCAAATTGTTGATCACGCTAGATAACAGACTCTTTCCCAGAAACTGTAACTAAGATCTGCTCAGCATAGTTGCAGTATAAACCACAGTTGGGCTCTGTAAATTTTGACCAAACACAAATGTGCCTGATCAAGCGTTTGCAATAGAGATTGGCTAGCCGCCCTAGTAGATGGGTATCCTTGAATACGAGTGGCCATATATATATATATATATATATATATATATATATATATATATATATATGATCCGAGCTCTTAAATTATTGTTTTTAATTATAGATGGTTCTTTTGTTGTACGAGTATTGCTTCAAGGATCATAAGTCTGTTTTTACTATTTGATTTTGATAGTATTTTGATATTGTTTGTGAGTAGCTGTCTAAATGCTGCTTATAAATGTGATGTCTGAAGTCATTGTTGACAAGAAAAGAAAACACATATATGAACTCAATAAAAACAAAAAAACCTACATCGCAGTACCTTGTATTCGTCTTTAATGAAGTTCGTATAAAAGAAGGATTGCTGCCAAAATGCACAATTATATATATATATATATATATATATATATATATATATATATATCCCATAGCTGGAGGGAGAAGAGGAGGATTCATATTTTTATTGGCAAATAGATAAATGTAATGTTATTTATATTCATCATTTTGAGTATATGTATGTATGTATGTATATATATATATATATATATATATATATATATATATATATATATATACGAATGTTATGAGAATGAATACATGCATATATATATATATATATATATATATATATATACTAATGTAATATGAAAGAATATATATATATATATATATATATATATATATATATAATCGAGATTATAGAAAGAATCCGAACAATCCATAATGTTATCGGTCTTTATGCATGTATGTATGTATATATATATATATATATATATATATATATATATATATATATATATATATATATATATATATATGTATATATATACGAATGTTATGAGAACGAATACATGCATATTTATATATATATATATATACACTAATGTAATATGAAAGAATATATATATATATATATATATATATATATATATATAATCGAGATTATAGAAAGAATCCGAACAATCTATAATGTTATCGTTCCTGACATGGCATCTTGGATTCAGTCACTTTACAACAGTCGTAACGCAGTTTCCCTGGATATTTTCTATAAATATTTTCACGGTAATTGTTCTAGTTCGCTTTTCACTTTGGTATCTAGACTTTACGAATTAAAGCACTAATTTAGATTCGCAGTCCGTTGTCTTCATTTTACTTTTAAAATTGCTAGATGCAACCGTCAGAACTCTCTTCTAATTACTTACTTTCCTGTCAACTGCGATTTTCAAAAATGTAAATGCAATGCCAATCGTCATCTTCTGTATCCCCGAGTCCAGTTCCTGTTATATTATCCCTCCTACTTCGCCACAACTTCATATATACCACAAACAAAATACAACATCGGCTGAGGCTTCAAAATACGCCGACTGCACGTCTGCAGATGGGTAAAAGTCCCCCACCAAGAAGTTGTTCAGGGTATTAGAATAAACTACATCCGCCAACAAGGCTTCTGATCTTTAGGTTATGAGGAGTTTTCAACCACCTGTTATTTGTTGTTGTTCTCTTGCCTACAACTGTTAACTCCCAAACTGGGGTCAAAACATTATAAAGTATAAAAATAGGCAATAATTTTTTAAACAAAAATATTACCAACAATACAGTTTTGAAACAAAAACGGAAATATTGATACATATCCTATTCATACGAAACTATCCTAAAAATTTTGTTGGCATTAAATAACTCACAGAGTTTGATATGCCGTAAACCAAATGTAAATACAACTTTTTTTTTTCTCCAGGATAAAACTTTTATATAATAACAAATTGATTATTGATATTTTTTGAGGAGAGTAAGCAGGACAGGTTCCCGTTTCAGTATATCATCCTCTCTCTCCATTTCTATACACAGTAATTTTTTTAATGTGTCGTGTACCTTCAGGGGGTAGGAGATCATAGCCCTGTGACACTATTTACGACGCTAGAAAGAAAGAAGAAAAACGAAAGGCAAGGATTAAATTTAGGTGATAAGAAGCCATCACGAAAAGCGGTGTTATTTTTCTGACAAGGAAAAGTGGTATGATTTTTATTTCCATTGTCGAGAAAGTACAACACAGAATTTAATCTGATTTATGTTACAGGGCGGCGAGTAAGATATATCCAATCTGCCCATGGCAATGGTAAAGAAATTTTCAAATTGGACAAGCGATCTCCCGCAGAATTCTAAAGAGATAAAAATAAAAATTAATTAAGCACGCACTGTCCGAGAAAAACAAAAATGTCCGCTGACTACCATGAATGAAAGATTAAGCCTTTGTCTATATGCAGAATATCATTGAATGGAGCATCTGGTTATTATCAGGGCTGGTTATGAGAGCGAAACTATTTAATCGGATCAGTAATTGGCATCAAGAATGCAAATACGTCCAATTGACCACCCACTTGTTTGGCGAAGGCCTCGGGTGATAAAGTCCAACTGACATTTGGCTAAGATAAAAGTCCAAGGGTTTGTTGTAGGGCAGAAGGAAAGAAAGAGAAAGAAAAGAAAAAGAAAAAAGAAAAAGAAAAAGGAAGATAATTTTTTTTTTCTTTGAGCATGATTTTTAAAACGGAGGCTAGTCTGGCCGCACCCACGCTGCTGAGCGCCCATTGGCTGAATGGTAGCATGAGCGTTAGGCGGAGGTAATCATGTGAAGAAGGAGGGGAGGCCTGTTGTTCCCCACTGAAGGGACAGGTGTGAGATGCCACTTTGAGAGAGAGGGAAAACCCGTTGACACCCTCTGAGGGCATGGTGAGATACCAATATGAGAACAGAAGAAGGTGGGAAGACGAAAGACTTCCAAAAATGGAAAATAATTAAATTTTCCTGACCGAAAACAAAGATGTGGATTGTGGGTTTAGAATTATCAAGGAACCTCAAACCCCGATAAGCCCACCCCGGGTTTGGTCGGCGTCCATATAAGCAGACGATCAGGACCTTTTCAGTTCAAGTTCGAGTTCGAGTTAGAGTTCAAGTTCAAGTTCGCAGTTGGAGTTGCACCCGCCCCGCAGAAACATGGGCGAAAGATTCCACGCAAATCACGAATTAATTTCTAAACAAGAACAATTATTTTTGAAGAACGACTTAGACTCACACCACCAAAACAAGTTTTACGAATATCACCTGAAGATACACCAAGAACCAGTTTCTTAAAGAACAAACAACTTAAGATGTTAAGACTCGCCTAACAAACGCAAAGTATCACGAATCTATATAGTGGGTTGGAAAGAAGATGCAGTCCTGTATTCAGCAACCAGATATAAAATATTGTTATCCATTTTTTAACACATTTGAACTTTTCGAGTTATTATTTTATCTTCTTTTACATATACTTGTGCGGTGTTACCCTTGATCGAACTCGGCTTGCATTACGGCCCGGCGACTGATTGATTCCGTTTGCCTAAGATCAATTCACAACGTGGGTAGGTTAGACTGGAAATCAAAACAGTTACTTCGGTTACCAGATGTTAGAGGCGAGCTGGGAACGACAAGGCTGATACCGAATCTAACTAGATTCCCATCCGAATCACCAAAAGGTTAGAACGTCACATTTGGTGCCGCGACCACTATCAAGCCAGTTGGTGGTCACAGGACAGGATAGCATGACGGACGCGGCTAGGCAGACGTTACATTTGGCGCAGCGACACCGGGGGGACGTCACAATTGGTGCCGTGACAGCAGAATAGGACCCGGGATCAGCTGCTGACACAGGAGTTGCAGAAAAAATTCGACGAGGACAACACACGGCGTGTCAAGGACTCAAATTGAAACAGACTAGAGTGGGAACCAAAAGACTTAGGTTGGCTATAACCATACGGTTCCAGGCACTCTAGTATGACAACCCGGAACCTGAAAAAAAACGAGCTAGAAATTGTCTGTCAGGTAGGACACTTTATTTTCGGTTGATCTCCCAATTTCGACTGTTGCTGCTCTGATTGTTTTTCTTTTGCCGTGTTAAATATGTCTGACTATGAGCCAGATAGGGTAGACACAGAGGAAGAGGGGTTGAACAGGGATTGCCAGCAAACCTGAGAGGATTGTTGGGTGGACCGAGGGTCCCGGCGTTTGACGGTAGTAAAAGGGGTTTTAAGAATTGGCTGGCAGTCTTGGATAAGAGCCGCGTAATATATGGACTCTCAGACCAAGAAACCCTATATTTGGCGTATGATGCCACCAGAGGGAAAGCGTCTGAGTTCGTAAAAGGACACTTAGCCAGTAAGCCCCACTTGACATGGGAAAGGTAGGAAGAATTATTAATTCAGGAGTTCGCTGACTAGGGGACGGCGATAGAAGCCATGAAGATTACTGAAGATTACGCAGCTGAGGGATGAAACCCCTGGAGAATTGGTGACCCGAGCGGAGAAGCTGTCGTCATTAGCTTTCCCAGAGGTAGTGAGAAATAATGCGGTCATGCAGGGCCAGTTGGGTGATCTGTATGTGGAAGCGCTCAGTGACGAGTGTGTTCGTCACGATGTTTTGAAAGACGGACCGCTAAGGTTATCGGCAGCAGAGAGAGCCAGGGAGTTTGTGAGAAGGTAAAAAGAGGTGGGAAGAAGCAAGAGCTAAGTCGAGGGGTCGGAAGAAAGAGGGAAGGGGGAAGACCCCCGCGTGGAATCGGAAGGTCAAGCTATAGGTGGATGAGCCTGAGGTGTGGGAAGAAGATCCCAATAGAAAGGCTTGGACAACAAGGCATGGGTTCTATAAGCCCACGCCGGGCCGATACGGGTTGACATTTGGACACGAGGACCACAGAGCAGTGGAATGTCCGATGAAGTGGGGTCTGCCCCCAGACTTCGAACAGGATAAATGTACTAGGTGTGGGAAGAGGGGACACCTGGCCAAGTGGTACAGGTTAAGAAAAGGTGCCCCACCGATATCGTTAAAGAAGGCCGAGCCCAAAAGACAAAACCAGGGAAAAGCCAGCGGGCCACGCCAGAATTAAGAGGGAGGGTGGCCCAGTTAAAAAGCAGGAAAGTAAAATGTTGGACATGTGGTCGGGAGAGCCACTTAGGTAGAGGGAAGGTTCCCCCAGGAATAAGGGAAAGGGTGGCCTAGTTGAAGAGAGGAAGAATAAAATGTTGGATATGTGGTCAGGTGGGCCACTTTGCGGTAAACTGTCCAACAAGAAGGTGCTGGTTTTGTAGGAGACCAGGGCACCTGAAGAGGAATTTTGTTCTTAAGAACAGCCTCAAGAGACTGGGAGAGGTCCAGCCGGGACCGCCCAGGTGCAGAAAACGCAGAACTCCCCCATATAAGAAGAATGAAAGGAGTTTGTTGCTACCGGCACCTATGTCTGGGATGACCCAAGGGTGGGAACCCAGGAAAGCCCAAGTATTCTCTTCGCTGACGCAAGAGAAGGCGCTATCTTGTAGGGCAGAGATAGGAGGTAGGGCAATGAAAGTCCTGATAGACACAGGAGCGTATGTTTCTTTGTTGAGAGAAAAAGAGTACAGACGGGTGAAACAGAAGAATGGGCTGCAGGAAGCGGACTTAGAAGTCATGCAGGCAGATGGAGCTCCCCTTAAGATAAGAGGGATGGCGAGGCTCCCTGTGAGGATCGAGAAAGCACCCAGAACTTCTACGTAACCCCCAACCTGTGTACGGAAGCAATCTTGGGAGAAGATTGGCTTCAGAGCCAGAGGGCTCGGATAGAGTTCAACCCCACTGTGCTGGTAGTGAATGGCGAGAGAACGCCATTGGGGTGCCCACCGGAAGAAGATATAATAATAGTGGTGGAGGAAAATGTAAAGCTACCCCCCAGAACGGCGGTGTCGGGAAAGGGTAGGCTAATGTCAGGGAAGAAAATAGGAAAAGGAACTCTGCAATTGGTCCCTGTAGAAGGGATGGGCCTAGAAGAAAATGAGGTAACTCTGTGTGAGGCAGTAGTGGAGGCAGCTGAATTAGTGCCCATTATGATGGTGAATCAGTCCCAAAAGATGACAAAAGTTAAGAGAGGGAAAGAGATAGGAAAAGCACTACCCCTACGAACTCTGAATCGGGTGAGATTCGAGGAGAAACAGGGAAAACTCATAGAACAAACAGAAGGAATAGTAAACGAAGATATATTGCCACCTGATCAATTTAGGGCCAGAGTGGGAAGTCTGCTGAGAGATAATCGAGATGTGGTGGCCCAATCAGATAAGGAATTAGGCCAGACCCACACAGTAAAAATAAAAATCGACACCGGCGATCACCCCCCTGTGAAATTGAAGCCCTACCGAACACCTATTCATAAGAGACCCCTTGTGGACGAGGCAGTAGAAGAGATGTTGGAAGCTGGGATGATCGAAAGATCGATCTCCCCTTCGAGCTTTCCAATCGTGATAGTAGGTAAGAAAGATGGCGGGCACCGTTTTTGTGTATATTTTAGGAAACTGAATTCTATATCGAAGCCGTTGGCGGTGCCATTACCACTAATCGATGACATATTGGCATTATTAGGGAAAGCGAAGTACTTCTCTACGTTGGACTTGAGGTCCGGGTATTGGCAGGTAGCCCTTGATGAGGCTGACAAGGAAAAGGCTGCATTTGCGTGTCACATGGGACTATTTCAGTTCAGGGTGATGCCATTCGGTTTAGCCAATGCCCCAGGAATCTTCCAACAGCTGATGTAAATAGTATTAGGAGGATGCGAGAGCTTTGCCATGGCATATTTAGATGATATTTTGATATTTTCAGAAATAGTAGAAGACTAAGAAAGCACCAGTTCTAAGGAGGAGACTAGATATTTGGGCTTTGTTATAAACGGAGACGGTATTAAACCCGACATGGATAAGGTGACAGTCATAAGGGAAATGCCAGAACCTAAGACAGTGAGAAAAGTAAGAGGCTTTATAGGAGCTATAGCGTACTACCGACGATTCGTCCCAGCATTCTCGAGAATTGCCATACCCTTAGTAGCCCTGACGAAGAAATACGCTAGGTTCAAGTGGACAGAAGACTGTCAACGGGCATTTGATACCTCAAAAGATCAATTGACAGCCGTCCCATTGCTGACGTACCCAGACCTCAGCAAGCCCATGGTACTATACACTGATGCCAGTGTAGGAGCAGTTCTTACCCAGCCGTATCCCGATAAAGAAGGACCATTGCCAGGCATACCAGAGGAGGTACCGATATACTTTCTCTCTCATAAGCTCTCAGAGACACAACAAAGATGGCCAGTAATAGAAAGAGAAGCATATGCTATCATGTATGCTCTCCAAAAACTGGACTACTACTTGAATGGTGCGGTTTTTACTATAAAGACAGACCACAAGCCTCTGCAGTATCTACTGCAGGGAGAATAGACAAATAATAATAAGATTCAACAGTGGGCGCTAAAGTTAAGTGGCTACCACTGTAAGATAGAGTATTTGGCAGGAAAGGAAAACACGTGTGCAGTTTTACTCTCAAGAATACCGAAACAACTGGAAGAAAGATCTGTAAAAGTAGCGCAAGGAGTAGACGACAAAGCCTATAGAATCGGAGTAATTAACTCTAATAAGCTAAAAGATCGCCCTATGTTAGAATCGGACGAAGAAAGGGACGCACAGATAATAACCGATCCTTGCTGGACAGAAGGAATTGAGAAGGAGCAGGCACACAGTGAAATAGCTGCCCTTAGAGAAAAGGTTGAGGCAGGAGAGACCACCAAGTATGCAGTAATAGAGGAAAGGCTGTATTATCTCCCAGGTAGGGATGAAGAAGTCAAGCCCAAATTGTATGTGTCCAAAAGTTTAAGACCAGAGATATTGGAACAGTGCCACGAGAGGTTGGGTCACATGGGAATTGATAGAACATATGATCTAATAGGGAAAAAGTACTATTGGCCCAAACTGTACGGAGAGGTCACTAACTATGTTCGGAGCTGTGTAGTGTGCCAGTCGCAGAGCAGAAGGCAGGAAATGGCACCATTGGAGGAGATGGACGTGCCGAACTTCCCCTTCGAGAAAATGAGTATGGATGTATCTGGACCATATGGGAAAACTGCACAAGGAAACAACTATATAGTGAGTTTTGTCGATTGGCTAACAAATTGGCCTGGGGCATATGCAGTACCAGACAAGAAGGCTAGAACTGTGGCCGGTTTGATAATAAGTGAAATCTTCCCTAGGTATGGCGCCCCTGTGCAACTTGTCACTGATAATGGCACAGAGAATATAAACAGCATAATGAGAGAAGTGCTGACAGGTTTTAATATAGAGCACGTAAAAACATCTCCATATCACCCCCAAGGAAACGCTAAAGTGGAAAGGTTTCATAGAACCTTGGGAGATGTGCTGATCAAGCTGGCTAGAGAGAATACAGGAAATTAGGATTTGTATTTGACGCAGGCTCTGGCGGCCGTGAGGTTTACGATAAACGAAACCTCCAGATTTTCTCCTTACTTTATGTTGTTTGGCAGAGACGTGGTCCTGCCTGTGGATAACCTGTTGAAGCCCCGAAGAAAGTATATGGGAGAAAGATCATCATAAGTTGTTGCTGGAACAACAACATAAAATATTTGTACAGGCCAGAAGAAGAATAAAGAGGGCACAGAAGAGAAGAAATGAGAGTGTCAATGCTGAAAGAAAGGTAGTAGAATTGAAGGTTTGAGACCCTGTCTACTATAAAATCCAACAGAGCGAAGGAAAGCTGGACCCAAGATAGGAACCGTACTACCGGATAGTAGAGCAGACGGGTCCAGTATCATATGTAATATGGGATCAAGTGGCAGGACGAGCAAATGGGGTCCATGTCAACAATCTAAAAAAGGGTGAAATAGCTAACCTGGAAATGAGCGAGCCGAGGCCTAAGAAGACAAGGACAAGGAAGGTAACTCTGGTTGAGCCAGAAGAAATGGAGACGGAGGAAGATTCCGAGGAAAAAGAAGAGATAGATCGATTTAGCCAGATAGGCCAAGCGATTCGAATGACGGAGTTAGAACCCTCGGCGGGGATCAGCGGCGTTCAGTCGTTGCCTGAATCGGTGCAGAGAAGACCCTGTGATGTCACCGTCGCACCCCAATGCCCAAAGAAAAGGAAGAGAAAAACGAAGAGATCCAGTCAAGCAGTTAAGGGCTCTAAAAAGAGGTACCCTAAACAAGACGAAGAATTCAACGAGTGGGAGGAAGAGGATCAAATACCCCTTTCCCAACTCAGAGAAAGACTAAGAAACAGGAGAGAATTAGACATCGAGTCAAGAAATAATGATGACGTCCAGGGCGCGGACTCGAAACAGAAGGAAGAATCAGGAGAGGAAGAAGAGGACAAAACACCTCCTGAACGAGAATTAAACACCGAGGGAAGGTTAGAGGTCGAGCCAGAACTACCTCTGAAGATGAGATTAATAAGGGTGAAGAACCCCAAGTCTCAGTGAAACAAAGAAAGCGGTGCAGAATAGAAGCACTCGGTGTCGACAGATAACGACACTGGCTCATCCAAAAACCTACTGGCTGACTGTGGTGGATGTGGATGGAGGGGATGGAGTCGCGAGCTGCACTTCACGAAGGACGGAAGAAGATTATTGGCATTGCTGACTGGCCATCAGTGGTGTCATGAAGTACGGCCTTTGAAGTAGGAGCCCCACGCACCTGTCCGGACCATTCTGTCTGCTAGGAGATAGTTAGCGGAGGGAAGAGCTGAAGAATTACAAACTTAGTAAGATATTATGGAATAATTGAGTGAAGAATTGAACAAGACCGAATGGTTATGAAGAATAAAAACAAGAGAATTTTGTTGCCTTGCAGGAATGACCAAAATGAAAGGGCTGATGATGATGATGATGGTAGCCACACTGATGGTGACGATGGAGGAAGCTTGGAAGCACAGCCGAAATACCATTTTTAAAATAACGAGTGGAGTAATAATAACCAGGTCTAAATGGTTGATCACATTCGTGATAGATTTAAAACCATACGAGTCGCTACTAAATAAACTAACAAATGAGCTAACGCAGCTGGATGCAGCCCGGTTGAAGGTAGGGCAAGATTATTCCAAGGAAAAAGGATATCTCAGATTATTACACTCCCTAGAATCGGAGGCCACTATGATAGAGGCTCAATGGAGGGACATGCAAAATTACCTGAAGGGAATAGAGTTACTGCAGACGCGGGGAACAAGATCGGTAGTTCCGATTGTAGGTAAAGCGTCAAATGTCCTGTTTGGAACAGTGACTGAAGATGATGTTAAATTCATAAGAAGGAAACTGGGAGAAGTGGAAATAAACCAGAGGATTCTGGCTCAAGTGGCAAGGGAGAGTGTGACAATATTGAATGTGACAAGGTTGGAAGTGGCCAAGAATAGAGCCAGAATTTATTGGTTTTTAAATATCCTGGCAGGGTTGAGACAAGAGGTAATTAATGATACAGAAACTATAATGATAGAATTACAGGAAATGAGTGGATTCATGTAGAGATATTCCAACTAATGGCAATTACGAATAAGGTACGACAAACTAGTCAGTCGTTGAAGACCTTGGTGGAACATGTGAGAGCGCAATTAGACATGTTGTCATTTGGACACCTCTCCCCAAGCATAGTAAACCTGAGTCACCTAAGGGAAGTGCTACTCGGAATACAGGCCAAGTTACCCCACCATTTAAGACTGCCAGTGGAACCCACCAAAGAATTGTGGAAGTATTATAATGCACTGGGATGTGTGATCTTGTTGGAAAATAGACGACTATTGGTTATGATATCTGTTCCGTTGTTAAATAGAGAGAGTATATTCGCGATATACCAGGCTATAAATTTACCTATTCCCTACCCCAGAAGAAATCAAGGTTTGGGAATGGTAGCAAGGTACAAGATGGAAACAGAATACATAGATTTAAATTCGGGTAGAACAAAATTCATGTTGCTAACAGCTGAAGAAGCTAGAAAGTATAGAAATGATGCTCTAGGCAATTGTACATCGTTAAGCTCTATCTATATAGCTGGTAACCACAAAATGTGCATACTAGAATTGTTTGAAGGGAGGAAAGAGGGAATTAAGAGAACTTGTCAATTGGAGGTATTAGCAAACACGACATTACCAAAAGCTATCAGTGTGTCAGACGGGGTGTGGGCAGTGGCCACACAGAAACCCATTAGCTTGTCTAGGTATGTGGGGGAGAGTCCACAAGGGCATTAAGAGTAAAGCCACCATTATCCCGGTTAAATTTACCCCAATGATGTTCGGAATTCGGGATATCTATTTCCTTACCCCCACCTATTAACAGGAAGAAGAAAGATATGAAGAGAAAGATTCAATCATAGAAATGATTGGCAGAAGTATAGTCAATTGTACAGAGTTGAGGGGATACTCCAATGTTACCTTGAATAAAATGCCAGTACTAATGAAGCCGATAGAAAAGATCGATATGGATCAATTGAGGGACGTTAAGTGTGTTGGGAAATGAAGGTATGGCAATATGGAAGATTAGAAGTAAGAGGAAATTAACTAGCGATAATCAAATGAGCATGCAGCAACTCGAGAGGAAGATACCGAGCAATGTTCCTTACTCATACTGAATCGGCGAAGAAATTGCAGAAAGACCGGCGGAGGATGCTGACGTGAAACCGACACGTGCGGCGGAAAAACCTCCTACAGCAGAGAGAAAAACATTGACCAAGAAGAACAAGCCATAGTAACCACGCACATGCACCCACAGGCACACGCACACTTTAAATTGCATGAGAAACAGAAGATGAAAAGAACATTACATTTGCATGTAGAACAGAAGATAAAAAGAACATTACATTTGCATTTAAAACAGAAGATGAAAAGAACATTACATTTGCATGTAGAACAGAAGATGAAAAGAACATTACATTTGCATGTAGAAAAGAAGATGAAAAGTAGATCACCTTGCATGTAAAACCGTAAAAAAAAAAGAAGAAAAGAATAGAATTGCATGGGACAGATGCATGATGCATGATGCATGGTAAATAGTGTATTTGGGTTTAGGGGTCATTTACGAGTAAATCACAAATAGGTTAGGGGAGGATTGTGACACTATTTACGACGCTAGAAAGAAAGAAGAAGAAAGAAAGGCGAGAATTAAATTTAGGTGATAAGAAGCCATCACGAAAAGCGGTGTTATTTTTCTGACAAGAAAAAGTGGTAAGATTTTTATTTCCATTGTCGAGAAAGTAAAACACAGAATTTAATTTGATTTATGTTACGGGGAGGCGAGTAAGATATATCCAATCTGCCAATGGCAATGGTAAAGAAATTTTCAAGTTGGACAAGCGATCTCCCGCAGAATGCTAAAGAGATAAAAATAAAAATTAATTAAGCACGCACTGTCCGAGAAAAACAAAAATGTCCCCTGACCACCATGAAGGAAATATTAAGCATTTGTCTATATGCAGAATATCATTGAGAAGAGAATCTGGTTATTATCAGGGCTGGTTATAATAGCGAAACTATTTTATCGGATCAGTAATTGGCACCAAGAATGCAAATACGTCCAATTGACCACCCACTTGTTTGGCGAAGACCCCGGGTGATAAAAGTCCAAGAGTTTGTTGTAGGGCAGAAGGAAAGAAAGAGAAAGAAAAGAAAAAGAAAAAGAAAAAAAAAGAAAAAGGAAGATAATTTTTTTTTCTTTGAGCAAGATTTTTTAAACCGAGGCTAGTCTGGCCACACCCACGCTGCCGAGCGCCCATTAACTGAATGGTGGCATGAGCGTTAGGCGGAGGTAATCATGTGAAGAAGGAAGGGAGGCCTGTTGCGCCCCCCTGAAGGGATAGGTGTTAGATGCCACTGTGAGAGAGAGGGAAAACCCGTTGACACCCTCTGAGGGCATGGTGAGATACCAATATGAGAACAGAAGAAGGTGTGTAGACGAAAGACTTCCAAAAATGGAAAATAATAAAATTTTCCTGACCGAAAACAAAGAAGTGGATTGTCGGTTTAGAATTATCAAGGAACCTCAAACCCCGACAAGCCCACCCCGGTTTTAGTCAGCGTCCATATAAGCAGACGCGCAGCGAGTGAAAACCAGTTCGAGTTCGAGTTCGAGTTCGCAGTTGGAGTTGCACCCGCCCAGCAGAAACCTGGCCGAAAGATTCCACGCAAATCACGACTTAATTTCTAACCAAGAACAATTATCTTTGAAGAACGACTTAGACTCGCACCACCAAAACAAGTTTTACGAATATCACCTGAAGATACACCAAGAACCAGTTTCTTAAAGAACAAACAACTTAAGATGTTAAGACTCGCCTAACAAACGCAAAGTGTCACGAATCCATACAGCGGGTTGGGAAGAAGACGCAGTCCTGTGTTGAGCAACCCGATATAAAATATTGTTATCCATTTTTTTAACACATTTGAACTTTTCGAGTTATTATTTTATCTTCTTTTACATATACTTGTGCGGTGTTGCCCTTGATCGAACTCGGCTTGCATTACGGCCCGGCGACTGATTGATTTCGTCTGCCTAAGATCAATTCACAACGTGGGTAGGTTAGAGTGAAAATCAAAACAGTTACTTCGGTAACCAGACGTTGGAGGCGAGCTAGGAACGAAAAGGCTGGTACCGAATCTAACCAGATTCCCATCCGAATCACCAAAAGGTTAGAACGTCACATTTGGTGTCGCGACCAATACCAAGCGAGTTGGTCGTCACAGGACAGGATAGCACGACGGACGCGGCTAGGCAGACGTCACATTTGGCGCAGCGACACCAGGGGACGTGACAGCCCTCCACATCTTCCTACACCTAGCTCTTATGTTTCTGCCATCAATTTACTCAAGCCCATCTCTTATGTTATGCGATGTTTTCCACTATCCCTCTTTCCTTCAATCTGACCTGTGAGTATCAGATGTTCCAATCCTTCTTTCCTCATTACGTGCCCCTACTGTGCCTTCCTGATGTTAACTATAAGTTTCATTTTTGTTTCTATTCTCTCCAAAACTTTGATATTGCTCATTGCTTTGATATGTTCGGTCCATGGTATCCTCAGCATCTTTCTAAAGAACCACATTTCTGTTGCTTCAAGTCTTATCTTCATCGTTGAGGAGATTGTCTAGTATTCACTACCATTCAGAAGGACAAATGTCGCGTAACAATTCAGTAGTCTTTTATTTATTTACGACAAAATGCAAAGTTACAGAGAACGTGAAAGAAGGGTTACGGTTAAGTAAGGAAGTATAGTGGATAGCGGCTTGGATTGAGGAATCGGAGAGCAGAGTTCGAATTCCAGTCGAATTTATTTCACTCTTACATGCGAATACCCTTGGAAAAGGTATGAATCATCTTATCCCCCAAGCTATGGGTAAATAGCAGGACAGACAGTTTTCTATAGCCTTGGATGACAACTGTTCTACCGCAGAAAGAAATGACAACATACTTCGGGAAAAATCTGCCTCGTCAGCCTTTTATCGAAAGATGCATGGTCGCCTAAGCCTATATCACCCATGCCACATAACCAAGTGAGTGAAAAAAAAAAGAAAAGACGTCAGTGGAGTTAGCTGCTTTTTTTTTTTTTTAAATATACCATTATTTGTTGATTTTATAATTTTCTCAGATGTCTCTCGCAACCATTAAAAGTTATCATGGGCTACCTGCTCCGGGATGAAAGTCAGCTTTCACCCGCATATGTACAAGTCCCGTTCTTATAAAAATCCTGACGACTTCTATAAACCATTTTAGCACGTAAATTTCAAATTTAATAAATCTAAATTCAGTAAACCAATTAAAACTACAACCATCTTTGCTTTGGAACCCCCCACCCCACTCAAAGTCTCCACACAAATCAATTCGCCCCACATCACAATAACAAATATATAGAAAGGAAAAATTCTCTAAACTTAATTACCTTCGTAGCACGGATTTTAAAGTTCGGCAATTTCCGGACACAGTTGTTCTTTGTTTATTTTTAGGCCGTAGACGTCATTCACTCTTCATCACCTTACGAACCAAGAGCAAAAAAAAAGAAAAGAAAAGAAAAGAAAGAAAGAAAAAAAGAAAGAAAGAAAGAAAGAAAGAAAGAAAGAAAGAAAGAAAGAAAGAAAATCGGCCTCAACAGACACTCAGACTGACTTCGTGTCATTATCGTCACCTGAATATATGGAAACACCTTCTATCACCACCCGTCGCTTAATCAGCTAATTAGTCCATATTGCTTTTGACTGACGAAATATTTTATTCACCTTTCATTATTCCCATTATCTAAAACCACCAAATATTTTTAACAGATATCCTGTTTGTAACATTGTCTGTCCTCACATTGTTGATCGATTTAAAATCCTATTTAGAATTTCATCTAACGAACAAATATTGTTTTACCCTATTCGAATATAATTGTGACAATAGATTTCAAAACAATTGTCGCTTTTTTATGTGAATTTCCATCAGTAACTTTAGATCTTATAAACAATGACGATAATAATATTGAGAAGCCGATGTACTCTGTCATGCTTCTAAAATAAAAAATCACCACTACATTGTATACGCGGTCATGGCTGTCCTCGATTTCTTTGTAGCTCTTGATAAATGTCTTTTTGCTTTCTCTCCTAAACCTTGTTCCCCCACCCATCTACATAAACACTCTAGTTAATTTATATGTTGTTTTCTTCTGTCGCTTTTGCCATCAATCTTCTTTAAGTATCCAATTTTCTTAGCCTTCTTTCCTTATGTGCCCAATAAATTTTAACTCTCTTCTTGATATTAGGTTGGTGTAAAAATAATATCGGTTTTTGACTTATTTTTTAACGTCAAAAACCGACCTAATGTTAAGTTAAAGTATCCTTTTTTCACTCTTTTCTCTAAAATTTCGTTACTTACATATCCTTGGTATTTTCAGCATCCTTCTGTAGAACAACATTTCTGTTGCTTGAAGAGATCGTCCAGTATTCACTGACATATAGGAGGTCTGAGATTGAATACTCATTTCTTTGTTTCTTATTTTTTTTTTCTGTTTGCTAATAATTTTCTTAACTTCTGAGAGACATCTTTCTCCATCCCAAGCCGCTGAGAAATCGGGAGAGTCGAATTCCGGGTTCGTTCTTTTTCACTTATTCGCAAATACCCATTGGAAAGGAATGAATTAGATTCCTCCTCCAGCTAGGGGTTAAATAGGAAGACTTATTTGGATAAATCATTATCTCTAAAAGAAATTGTTAATGCAATATGCACTCGCAAGAAAAAGAAGTATTCTTATAATTCAAAATATATTTCGGCAAAGGAACGCAGGAAATAAACTAATCAACCATTACATTGCTTTTCTTTTGTATCCTGTTAAGCAAGCCACAGAATTTAGAATTAAAATACTGTGAATTTGAAAGAATCCCTACTCGTTCAGGAAGAGAAAATTGCATATGGCAAGTCTTGTTCATCTAACACCTTCCCGACAGGATGATTCTTCTTTCTTCAATCTTTTTCAAGTTTAGGATCAAACACTATCTTTCCTACATATGTTCATAATCTGAAATTTTTACCCCTCTCTCTTATATACACCCAACAACCTCGTTTAGTGAAACTATACCTGTAGTGGCTCTTGGGCCTTTTATTAGGTAAATAATTATAAAAAAAAATCATCAAAATTAACTCAATCAAATATGTTTAGTAATTACATGCTTGAACGCTAGGAAAATACTTGGATGGTGAGAATTCTATTAAAGTGTTGTGCTATTAACCAAGTCCAGCAATTCACGCGTTTTATTATGATCAGATTCCGATCCGCCGTTCCATATTGGTGGCTTTGTGCCAGACTACACTGTGAATTGTCCGAAAATCCAGTAGTAGTTGTTTGCAAGTTAAACTCGCAGATTCTTTCTTCTATAGAGTGGTCGATACTCTCGCGTGTGGACTTGTGATAGATTCATCATTACTGACAAAATGTCAAGTTGTAAGATGTCGAATGGTGACTAAGAGGTCAAATCTAAATTTTCGAAGATTATGACATAAGAGCTGAGGAAGTTCAATGACAGTAAATGTTCCGAAGATCTTCATATATATATATATATATTATTTTTTTTTCTAGGCTGGGTTAACGATGTTCGTTAGTACGAATTATCTTAGTATTAGGTTGGTGCAAAAATAATGACGTAATAATGTCGTTTTTTGACGTTAAAAAATACGTCAAAAAACGGCATTATTACGTCATTATTTTTGCACCAACCTAATAGAACAAAAAAAGAGTAAAATACTAATAACTTGTAATCTCTTTTCTCCGCTTCTCTAATTCACGTTCCCATGTTTTATTTGATAAATCTTTTCAGGACGTCGGCTATTATGGCCCTACACAAATTCCGCTTTTTTCCATTTTTTTCTCTTTTCGAATCTTAAGACCCCATTGCCTTTTACTTTGCGATTCTTTCATAAAAAAGCAAGTTTCACTCAGACAACTTTTTTCCCCAGAACAGTTTTTTTGTGGAACAAAGTTCCGCGAGAATTATTCCCTGACAACTAAAATCTGGGCATCTCTAAGTCTAGGGTCAACCGATATGTATCCTACTTTTTTCTTATAACACTCTTAATTTTCCTTCCTGCTCCTTTACAAACTAAGTACAAAACGCCATGTAAACCGAATAAATGAACCAGTTAAGTACGAAACCCTGGTATTATACACAGCCTGGCTTCACATTTAATTGTTTGTTTTGTTTGTTTGGGTTTTATGGCATATCAACCACTGTGGGTTATTTAATGCCAAATCCAGTTTATACGAATTTTAAATGCCTATTTTGTATGGAATAAAAAACGTATAGCTGGCAACATTATTGTTTCAAAAACGTACAACTGGCAACATTATTTTTTTACAAAAAACGTATAGCTGGCAACATTATGGTTTCAAAAATGCATAGCTGGCAACATTATGGTTTCAAAAACTTAGCTGGCAACATTATTGTTTCAAAAAAGTACAGCTGGCAACATTATTTTTTACAAAAAACGTATAGCTGGCAACATTATGGTTTCAAAAATGCATAGCTGGCAACATTATGGTTTCAAAAACTTAGCTGGCAACATTATTGTTTCAAAAAAGTACAGCTGGCAACATTATTTTTTACAAAAAACGTATAGCTGGCAACATTATGGTTTCAAAAATGCATAGCTGGCAACATTATGGTTTCAAAAACTTAGCTGGCAACATTATTGTTTCAAAAAAGTACAGCTGGCAACATTATTTTTTTACAAAAAACGATTAGCTGGCAACATTATGGTTTCAAAAACGTACAGCTGGAATAATTTTTTTTCCAAAAAACGTATAGCTGGCAACATTGTTTCAAAAACGCATAGCTGGCAACATTATTTTTAACAAAAAACGTATAGCTGACATTTTTTTACAAAAAAAAACGTATAGCTGGCAACATTATTGTTTCAAAAAAAAGTATAGCTGGCAACATTGTTTCAAAAACATAGCTGGCATCATTATTTTTCTGAAAACATTATCTGAGGCCTTGCTGTTGGATGTAGTTTATCGCCATACCCAGGACGCGGATGTAGTTTATCGTCATACCCAGGACATTTCACATTTAAAGTTTTTACTTTTATACTATAACTAGCTTAAAGTACGCCCTACTGGGCGGTATTTAAAGTAACTCCTACAGTTGGGGCCTTCATCACAATAGGTAGATAAGCGCACATGATATAGGCGTCAATAAACTCCAGAAAAACTCAAAATTGATCACTGCATTTAAGTATTGCATTAATATTTAAGCTTACCTTTCAGAAGTTCAACGATAATTCTTCTGCCGCCGCTTAATTTAAAGACAATTTTATGTACATAGGTCCTTACTTTCCGTACAAACAATTATTTTTATTTCATGGGTGACTTTCGCTGGATTTCGCAATTAATTTCGATTATTCCCAAAATTATTTCCAAATTATGTAAACTGTTATCGTACAAAAAAATCACCGAAAAAAATCACAGTAACGAAAACTTGGAAATCCAAAATTTCAGGATTGCGAGTCCCAGATCCGACCCCGGAATGTTTTTAATTTGCTCACGGAGTCGGCCTGATTCCGAAGTGCTATGATATGTTGGGTTACGGCCTCTAAGAGTAAAGTTGAAAAAACACTGACATTTGTATTTATATAGATCGAAGATTTTAGACTAGCACTATTAAATATTTTCTGTATTTGCTAGCACTACTAAATATTTTCTGTATTTCGGGTGAAACGCTCAAACTCAAATACAGTGTAACCCGGATATAAGTGAGTTGTCGGGACCGGAGAAGAAGTCTCTTATATCCGGGTTTATTTTATATCCGGGTTACACTGTATATTGAAGCAGAAATTCAAAACGTACTACCATCATCTCTTCCTCCTCTACGTGTCGTGTCCCTTCAGTCAGTCAACAGACAATTTCCTAACCTTTGTAACTCTTAGTTTTGCTATCTCTCTCCCAATCCATATTCTTACACCCACATGCACAAGCTCGCTACGTCGGTTATTCGGGGTTTTTTTTTCCTCCCCATCTTGCCTTCAGTATGTCCTGTAAGTGTCAAATTCTCTAAGCCCGAGAAATTTTCACTGGCTCTTACTGGCCTCTTCTTCTTTCCATTTTCCCCTAAAACTTCGCCGTTGCTCACATATTCAGTCTATGGTATTTTCATCATTCTTCTGTCAAACTAGATTTCTTTTGCATCATGTCCCTCGTCCTCTGTTAAAATACTTCCTAGATATTTTTTGTACCTGCTTGATTTTGATGCTTCCTGTCCGTAGTTCGCATCTTGGGCTGTTTTGTTTACTGATGGCGCTATATTCTCTCTTCTTACAGTTGACACTTAGTCCATTCTTCTCGCTTTCCTTTACTGCCTTCTGCAGGAGTTCTTGTAGTTTTACTTTCCGTGTCCTTCCATAAACAGTGCCATCTGTATATTTGATGTTGTTAACGTTGTGGTTGACAATAATGAATCCTGATAGGACTTTTAAGTGTCTCAGAATCACCCCGCTGTAAAGGTTTAACAAGTTTGGTGAGAAGACACATCCTTGCTCTTTTCTATTTTTGTGTATTTACTAAATGTAAATCTTATCCCTATGCAGGTGGTTTTTTCCTAAATAAATCAAGCTTGACTGGCAGTTGAAGCAGTTTTAGTTACGTATTTTATTAAACTCTTTAACATAATCTATAAAACATGTCTATAATATCCTTTTCTATTTCTCCTTCTGCTTTTATTACGAACTTAAATACAGTGTAACCCGGATATAAGTGAGTTATCGGGACCGGAGACGAAGTCTCTTATATCCGGGTTTCTCTTATATCCGGGTTTGGTCTATTTTGTTTAGGTAAGTATGGCTCTAATTTCGGACCAGAGATAATCTTTCTTATATCAGGGGTTCTCTTATATCCGGGTCTCTTATATCCGGGTTACACTGTACTACAAAACACTGCAGACAATAAAATCCAAAATTCTCACGTTGCGCTGCTTTTCGCCACTTTTTTGAGTTGAATATTTTTTATATATTTTTTATAATGAAAATTGTTTCCTCGTAGAGTTAAAAATAGAAATGCTTCATTTAAGTAAATTTATTCTTTTCAATTTTAAAGTTAAGAAAATTGATTCAGAATAAATTTATGCTGATTTTGTATTCATTTTCGAATAATCTTGATTTAAATCAGAGATTTTGAAATTAAAATCAAATTCCATTTATCATTCACGCCCACCAACTTCAGAACAACTTTTTTTCAATTTGAAAACTAAAACTTTAAACTTTGACGCAGACATTTTTTTTCATTATATGGCTATATTTCATTTTTTTTAAATTGTTTTTAGCTGACTTTTATTAAATTATAATCTGTGACGCCATTTTTAGGAGCCATGCTTTTATTTTATTTTATTTTATTTTAATAAAAGATGTTCTTTTACTGTTGATGAAACTGTAATCTATTTGCACGAAAATCGGCTTCCTTTCTTTCTTTTTATTTAACCTTCCTTCTTCTTTCTATCCATCCATCAGTTTTCTGTCCCCTTCGTTTTTATAAGCTTACGTTAATTTTAATTCGTCATTTCTTCATTTATATTTTAGACTTTCTATTTTCTGTTTTTCTCTTTATTCTTTCTTTTATTTATTTATTTTTCTTTTGTAAAGAAGAGCTCAAATCTCTCCCTAAAATTTCTTCTTCCTGTGTTGTCATATTGCTAGATGTCAACTTAATTAACATCCATAAAACTATTTCGACTAATATTTTAATCATACTTGTATTACCGGTCGCCAAGCTTATTTTAAATTCATAGACAATTTTAATCTGGGTACTGAGGTACTATTATTATTCATTATATTTAATAAGATTAGTTTAGTATGCCAGAACGGCAAGTAGGAATGATGAAGAGCAAAGACGAAGAAAATCTGGTTTGTATTTTACCAATATGCAAAAATTTCCTCCTTCTGTCTGAGCCTGAAGCGACTGCTGTTATGACAAATAGTAAATTCTTCAAAAGCAACCGGCCGCTGTCTACAAGTCGGAAAAAAAGAAATTAAGTCATTAAATAAATACGGAAAATCCAGTTATGACCTTAAGCCAGACTGGCCACGCGGACTTGTCTCAATGTAATTTAAGGAATTGACTTTAAAGGTCACAGTCGTATTTTATAACATTTGATAAATATAATAGGCCAACATTTTTTTTAATCATCTCACTTCAAGCAAGGTAATAAAGTCACACGGACGTAAGTTTTAGAGAATATGGGAAAAAGAAAAACATTTAGAAGAAACAATAAAAGAACAGGAATTACGACGACAAAAGATAACGATTGATTATTGCATTTAAATCTTTGAAGACCAAAGTTAACTGGAAATCAGGAGAGTGGAAGAGATCGCCACAAGCAAGAAATGACTGTCAGAATAGAACTTACGGTTACATCCAACGACATCAGTTGTAAAATGATGAGACCTATCTGCCAATCTAGTAGTGCATTTGGTAAAATCGAGTTGCTAAAGTGGAAAGATCACCAGAACAATTACTATGAAAATATTTATAGAAAAATTTCGAAGGGAACTACGTACGTTACAGTGGCGTGAAAGTGACGGAAACCGAGATGGCAGGTCAGGGTCAATACTATTGCAGATTATTTTATTAAGAATCTAAGTAATGGATAGAGGCTCGGATTGAGAAATCGGAGAGCCGAGTTGGAATTCCAACCGAATCCATTACATTCACTTACGTTCTAATACCCTTGGAAAAGGTATGAATCCTCTTCTTCTCCCTCCAGCTATGGGTAAATAGCAGGACAGACAGGGTTCTATAGCCTTGGATGGCAACTGGTCTACAGCAGAAAGAAATGGCAACCTACTACTAGGGAAAAATCTGCCTCGTCAGTCATGTATCGAAAGATACATGATCGCCTAAGCGTATCTCACGTAGGGGACGTAACTGATTGATATGCGTGGAAGTACCAAACAAAATGTGACGATAATATTCGATGAATGAACGAACGGTATTTATAAATGGCCTTAATCTATGAAAGTCAGCGCGGGAACCGAGATTGTATTATTTTTAAAATCTAGTTATTAAGCCGACCTGAACACCAATCACTCGTCTCGGAAGGAAGTAGAAAATGTTCTCATTCATCCAACCCTCATCTAGCAATGATTCAATATTTAGTTTGGAACTAATTCATTAGATATAGAGCGATGCATGCCTGTATGAACAAAATAAAATCAGCTAAAAGAAAGAGCTCCGCTTTTCATTAGATTTAATGAAAATATTTTAGGTTAAAGTTTTTTTTTTTTTGCTATTGTAATCAAACTTCTCATAAACTAATGGTGATCGATTTTAGAGAAATTCTAATTTTGACAATCGGCGTGAAAACCACTAAATCTACACAGTAACGACAAACTCAAACTGACATTTCAAACCTTTAATTTTAAAGCATGCATTAAATTTACTTTTTTTTTTTTTTGATTTAGTAGATTTTTCATCTTTTCTTTATGTTTTAATATTATTAGTTTTGATTTTTATACACAAAAATATCCGTTCTTTTGAAAGTTCTGAAGAAATATCAAATATAAAAACATTATTTGACGTGTATGCGTTGTCGGTTTTTAAATGATGTGATAAATACAGCTTAATTTATAAAATATATTAAAATCAAATTTACCACCTGCCAACAAATCCGAACGGGCATAGGTTTGGGTTATTTTGTTTCATAGTATATTAACCTCAATGAGTTATTTAATGCCGACAAGATTTTAGGATAGGTTCGTAAGAAAACAATATGTATTCTTTGTAAGAAACTAGATCAGGTTCCATTGACGTGTTTTTGCAAAGAGTATTTTGTCGAGAGTCAAATGTATTGCTGTTAAAACTTGTTTTCTTTTTTTCAAAAGTATATTGCATGCGTATTGCGGTCAGTGAGTTTTGATCTCAGTTTGAGAGTTAAATATAATAGATATAGATGGGACCCTAGCAGGTGCTACCACCTCATGTCAGAATGGACCTGGAAACAATATCAATTAAGAAGGTGGTTCCACGCACCTGAAAACCTACCGATCAGAGGTCTTGCTGCCGGATGTAGCTTACTGTATTACCCAGGACTTGAAGTTGCATAGAAATACGGAGATATGTCGCCCAGAAACTAAGCAATGTATTAAGAAATGTGAAAATGTCCTTAGAAATAGTACAAAGAAATGAAAAATCATGTTCTTTTTTTTTCTTTTAATCATGTCACATCAAGCAAGGTGGATTTGCCACTACTAAGCAAGGGGTGGGTTACAGGGAGTAAACGCGTGTGAACTCACTGAGTATAGGGAGGATTGTGGAAATGACAAAAGATGAACGGTATTCAAGAAGATAGAAGATGGGTATTGACGTTGAATTTAAATCTTTGAACATTATATATCCCTTACGTTTACACACACACACAAACTACACATTATTAAGTTTCTAAATAATAAAAATCTATTAAACAATAGACATAAGTTAACGATATTTTGCCATCATCATCAAATCTTGCATTGTATAATTAGCATATATTTTTTTAAAATCCATAGTCCTAATAAATAGCTTAAATACCCTACAAAAAAAGATAACCCTTTATGAAGTCGTCAAAAAAAACAAAAAAAAACAAATGTTACGGCAGTTTATATATATATATATATATATATATATATACGCAAAACCCTTTCAGAAAAAATAAAATAAAAAAATAAATAAATCTCCATAGACACGTAAACCAGACTAGACGAAATCATCTTCCGTTTTAAATTTAGACACCCCAACCTTACCCTGACTTGACACCTATGAATGTAACTCTATACTGATACAAATTATTAACACCCTGCGCCCGTCTTTATATGAACAATCACGCTGGCCGTTACCATGGAAATTTTGATTTCAATAATCAATCTGCTATTAAAACACGTAAATTTCAGAAATAAGTTATTCCAAAAAAATTTCGCTTGAAGATGTAACAGAGCTTACTTTAATTCAATTTAATTCAAATAATTATATTGAAGTTTTCGGATCTTGTTTTTAAACAAGAGAACTCTTATGTGGCGTGTTGGAATCATATTTTTAAATAAATAATTATATATATATATATATTAGGTTAGTGCAAAAATAATGACGTAATAATGTCGTTTTCTGGCCTATTTTTTAACGTCAAAAACGACATTATTACGTCATTATTTTTGCACCAACCTAATATATATATATATATATATATATATATATATATATATATATATATATATTTTATGTCGATTAATTTTACTGATCGAATAATGGTTCCCTTAGAAATGTTCCAAAGTTCATTTGAAAGAGAAGACGGAGAATAGGGTGGATTTAAGAAAGAACAAAAGTGGAAAGGGGTTCAAGAAACCAGAAGATGGTGACTGATGTTGCATTTACAATTTTTAAGATTGAAATTATCAGAGAAACAAGTAAACGGAAGGAAGTTTCACAGGCCAGAATTGCGAGAAAAGATACTGATGGAGTAGAAGAGCCGGTTTCATTTCGCTATTTCGACAGTACTTGACCCGGGGTGGTAGCACCTGTTAGGGTCCCAGCTATGGGCAACTAGTAAACTCCTAGTTTTTCCAGATCTTACCCACGTCCTGGGTATGGCGATAAACTACGTCCAACAGCAAGGTCTCAGATAATGTTATTGAAAAAATAATGTTCCCAGCTATACGGTTAATAGTACTGTATATTTAATATATATATATATATATATATATATATATATATATATATATATATATATATATATATATATATTAACTTAATTTGGCATTAAATGACCTACAGTGGTTGATATGCCATAAAACCCAAACAACCAACCAACCCTCGATTTAAATTCTCAATGTTGATCGCAATTCAAAAGCCGAAAGAGATTTCTACAAGCACGAAAGCAGAAACTGTTAGCATAGAACTTATGGTTATATCTAACCATTTTAACTGTAAAACATTGTGACCTTTCTGCGAATCTAGTACTCTGCCTAAATACAGGAACGTTCTCTAAAGGAAAGTCCATTTGCACAATTACTATCAAAGTATTTAGAAACTAAGCAATGTATTAAGAGATGTGAAAATATCCTTAGAAATAGTATAAAGAAATGGAAAAAAGATGATCTTTTTTTTCTCTTTTACTCATGTCACTCCAGGCAAGGCGGACTTGCCACTAGTAAACAGGGTGCGGGGTGGGGTTACAGGGAGTAAAAGTGAATGAAAAGACTGAGTATAGGGAGGATTGCACAGAGAAAACTGGTTTAAAAAAAAAACGAGTTGAACGTATCGCACTCGTGCAGGATTAATTGCATTAAATATTCCTGACAAACTTTACATACCAAGAGAGAATCAATGAAGACGAGGCGAATATTATCGTAAAAAAAGCGATCATGAATAAAAGAACGTTGATAAGTGGACACGTTTTACAGGCAACACGTACGTTTCATGTGAATTGAATTGATACTTTAAAATGGAGATACGGATACTGTAAACTATTTTCAGATTATTCTCTTCTCGTCCTCTTTGTTTAGAAGATTTAAATTATTTCGCAAAAAAAAGATTACTGAACTGTTATGTAATATAAATCCTCCTATATGTTAGTGAATGCTGGGCAATCTAATCACAGATGAAGAGACTTGCAGCAACAGAAATGTGATTCTAAACAAGGACTCTGAGGATATAATGCCCTGAATATGAGCAACGACGAAGTTTTACATAAAATGGAAGCATATATACTTAATATGATGAAGAGACTGTTGATTTTTATAGGGCATATGATGAGGAAAGAGGGCTTGGAAAACTTAATAATCGCAGGACTAATTGAAGCGAGAGACACAAAGTAAAACAACACATACCGAGATCGAGTAAATGGAAATCTGAGTAAGGTTTAAGAGAGATAACTGTTAATATGGAACACACCTATTCTATAGTTAATAGACTCTCCCACCTATAATAAGTAGGAGTAGTAAGAGTAAGAATCAGACGCTCAGTGTGTTAGTCAGGCTGACCGGCTGATCGGTTGAACTCTTTGCCTTTGATCAGGGAGAAACCCGAACGAGGCTACGCCGAAGAGCGGACTCTCTTTCGGGGAGGTAAACCGATCCTGACCCTTTTTTGATACGGGTTCAATGGGCATATTTTTGTCCGCGCCCACGGGCTCGGAGATCCCACGTTAAACCGGCTTTGTGCCACAAGATGCACACGTCGGCCGGTGACTAAATACCGTCGCTCAGTGAGTCGGTCTGAGTTCAGTCTGAAGTTGGACGACCGGCTGAACTCTCTGCGTTCAGGCGGGGAGGAACCCGAATGAGGTTACGCCGAAGGGCGGACTCCCTTTCGGGGAGGTAAACCGACCCTGAACCCGTTTATACGGTTTCAATGGGCATATTTTTGGCCGCGCCCACGTGCTCGGAGATCCCACGTTAAACCGGCCTTGTGCCACATGATGCCCACGTGGGGGGTGATTAAATACCGTCGCTCAGTGAGGTCGGTCGGTCGGTCAGTCAGTCGATGCTTGGACGACAGTTAATCGAACACTAAAGTATCAGCGATCACAACTAGATTTACCTATTATATAAAGTTCCTAAAGTTTTTGTACGTCGAACCTATTTTAGGACCGACTTAGTACAAATACAAGCCTCCACTGTGAATTCACTCCACAACAATAACAAATAGGCAAAATTGATTAAATTATAGGAAATTGTGGAGAGTCCTGAAGGTATGCGGAACATAGAAGAAAATAAAATTAGTATTTTGAACTTTACGTTCAGCTTGATAATTTGATAGATTCAATGTGCAAGCAAACAGATTTTTTTACATGTGTAAAAACAGAAAATTCTCGGAAAAAATGGATCCGATTCAAAACTAATACGAAAAAAAAAACTTTCTGAGAATAAGTCAATAAAAGAGATAAGTTTCAAAATAATACTTTGATTACGTTTCTACGTATTCATTTTTCATTTAGCGTATTAATTTTTCTATATTAGCGCATTCATAAAACCATAACATTGTTCTTTACATTACTATATAGAAATAGGATAGCTAATAAAGACCGGGATCTCTCCATTTTCCCTTCGAGCTTGTGCCACAATTTTCTTTTGCTACGAAATAAATAACCTTACTATTTCTGTTAAACGCTTTCAGATAAAACGTTATACAGCGTTTTATTTGATTTCCGTCTGGGATGCAGCTGGGTTCCCTTCCCAAATCGAACCCGTAGGCCTCGACCGCGGTGATGGAAAGCGGCCGGATGGCATTACCATTTTCCCTTTTAAAATTGGGAAGTCGCTGATTTGGGATGCGACCTGTACGGATACATTTTCGGCCGGTAATTTGATCAGGTCCGCGGTTGAACCGGGATCCGTCGCCCGGGACGCAGAGATGAAAAAAATAGTTAAATATCCTTCTCTTGCTGATAGATTTTTTTTTTACTCCTGTGGCAGTGGAGACTTCATGGGTTATTGGCCCTCGTTCGATGGCGTTCCTTCGGAGGATTGGCGCGATTGCGTCTCGATTAAGGGATGAGCCTCGCGAAACGGAGTGGCTCTTGTAGCGTGTCTCACTGGCGATGGTTTGAGCTAATGCTTTCTCCATCATTGCGGCTGGCAGAAAATAGAAAAAAAAATGTTTATAGTTTCGTTGTTCTGGAATTGTTATCAATGGTCAACTTTCCGTCTTTCAGATTTGATTTCAGATGTCATTTGAGTGTTTGAGAGTCCATCTCAGGACAGTTCAGACGATTCGGGAAGAACTGGATGAATCTAATAATTACGAAGAAAACTCACTCTGATCATTCTGATAAGAATGGAACTCGCGAATTTGATGGTGACGGCCTCTGACCGAGGACTACATCAAGTGACTTGAGGAGGTAGTGCTAGTCTGGGTCAAGACGGTAGCTGCTGGAAGAGCCTATGTGTGTCAACAGGATTCTACACTATGCCACACAAGCAGGAGAACCCAGTCATGGCTGTCAGACAATTTCCGTGAACTCATCTCCCCTTACATCTGGTCACTTAACTCCCCAAACTGCAACCCCTTGATTATTATATGTGGGACGCAGTTGAGCGAGTGACTAATAAAATTCCTTGTAACACCAAAGATGAACTAAAGGCAAGGATTATGGCAGCATTCACCAACTTAAACAATGTGGCTGTCAGGAAGAGTTGCAGGAGATTCCAAAGTTGTTTGGATTTCTGTGGTCTTTTGTTAATGGGATCACATGTCGTAAGTAGATACTGTATATAGAAGTTACTGTTTGGCCAGCCCGAGGCGGTGTAATGGTTAGCAAGCTTATCTCGCTAGAACAATTACGACTGAGTAGTGAGCTCGATCCTCACTGGGTGCCCCGTACTTCCGACCTTGTACCGCATCTATGATACGCTTATAAAATCATTTGGGTACCTTGAGGTGGTGTAATGGTTAACAAGTTGGTCTCGCTAGAACAATTACGACTGAGTAGTGAGTTCGCTACTCACTGGGGCTCCATATTTTCGTCCTTGTGCCACATCTAAGCTACGCTTGGAAAATCGCTAGAGAAGTTCCTGCTCTTTGTATTTTGCGAGATCACTGCAAAAGTTTTTGCCCAAATAGAAAATTTAAAAAAAAATTTACATACTCGCAAAAGTCGCTTATTAATCCAGTCTTCCATCATTCTACATGCTTTTTCATGACATTTTCATAGAAACTTCATGTTTTTCTTTGTTTTGTTTATTTTCAGGTCAGAAGGTTGTGATATAGCTGTCGACTGACTGTACAAAGTTGAATCTTTCTCCTTTAAATTGTTCTGCAGAGATCGGAAAAAAATGAAAATCTGTAGGAGCCAAGTCCGGAGACTACGTTGGGTCGTGGATGTTTCCTCCATTTCTACTCTTTAGGCTTCTATAAGGTCTATCTTTGTACACAGACTTGGGCTGCCGTGGTGAAAAATGAAACGTTTCGGCTTGCCAAAATCGGCATTTTGCGTGTTTTTTTGTTTTTTTTTTCTTCAACCAAAGTCTTTTCAAATAGCGAAAGGCAGATGAGTTATCGATTTTCAAACACTTAACAAACTCTTTCGTCGAAACCTTCGGTTCATTCTCCACAAAACCAAGCAGAGCGCCTTCATCGTCATCAGAATTTCGACCGGAGCGTGGTTGATCGTTTAGATTAAAATCACTCTGCCGAAATCCATCAAACCATATTGGGACCCCCTGAAAAACTGTAGAACGGTACAAATAAACCTTCTGAATGTTTTGTTTTTTTTTTTTTTGGTGGGGGGTTGTTGTTTAATTCATTTATTTCTTTTTTGTCACAATTCCGATTCTGCCTTCTTTCTGAATTTCAGAGCAGGATATGACAAAAACGTAACTTTTGTTCCTCCATCTTTAAGACATTGATTTATTGACAAAACCTCAACAAAGTCTGACTCGCAACTGAACGATGCAAGGTTTCAATCTAGAAAGCACGAGAAATCCCCACCAAAACAAACACCATTACCAAGTTGCAGTCATTTTATAATAGCAACGAAAATTGGACACGAACGTTTACATTGACCTGATAGATGAATTACCGTCTTTTGAACGCTACAACTGAGCAACCTTCTTTGTGCGGTTTCCTTGAAGAACGTCATTTTCTCCATTCTTATTATTTTGTTTATTTTTAAAGTCATCTTTTGCTCTTCCAGTACGCCTTACATCTGGCCACTTAACTCCCCAGACTGCAATCCTCTTGGTTATTATATGTGAGGCCCAGTTAAGCGAGAGACGGACAAAACTCCTTGCAACACCAAAGATTAACGGAAAGCAAGGATTATGACAGCATTCACCAACTTTCGGTGCCACAACATTCAACTTTTCAGATGTTTAAACTTCTGCACTTGTTGGATTTTGATATCTCCAGTTCATAGTACGCATCTTGATCTATTTCTCTTGAGGACAACTATACATTTCTCAATTCTTGCAATTAGTTCTTCTCGTTTATTCTTTACTACTTTGTCTAGAAGTTCTTGCAGTTTCGTTTCTTAGTCTTCTCTCATCACATTAGTAGGTTGGTGCAAAAATAATGACGTTTTCTCGCATAGTAACATATGTTAGAAAACGTCATTCTTTTTGCACCAACCTAATATTATCTGAATATCTTATATCGTTAAGATTATGTCCACTGATAATAAATCCGGGTGGGACTTCTATTTCTTTTAGGATTGACTCACTGTAAAATTTAAACAAATCTACCGAGAAGAGATATCTTTGTGTTAGTCTTCTTTCTATTTTACTCGGCTCATTCTGTATGCAGTGGATTCGCTCGCAGTATGTGTTCCGGATTATTTTGATATCTTACCCAAATAAAGTTTTCCTATTAGGTTGGTGGAAAATTAATGTCGTTTTATCACATAGTAACATATGTGAGAAAACGACATTATTTTTGCACCAACTTAATAGCAGTGCCGTTCCTTATCCAATACTTTAACGTAGTCTATGTAACGTATAGTATACGTCATTTTTATGCATTATTATTCTTCTCGTCGATTAGTTCTTAAACGGTTTTTATTACTTTCTTTTTTTAAAAAAAAAATTACTAATGGACTTGCTTTGTTTAGGGCCGTTCACTTTTGAGTCTAGTGTCATCATGAAATCCTGAATGGTTTAAATACTTATTTTATGTGTTCGTTTTTTTTTTTTAAATTATTTTAATATTTAACAGTTATTAACAGTTGTGATGAATCCTTCAACAATGTACTCCCCTCCAGTGTTTGCAACCTCCTGCCAACTTTTCAATGTCGACGATAGAAACCAGAATGTTTTGAATCGAAAATTTCATCAAGCCACGTTTTAAGCTCCACAATATTGTTGTTGAAAACACTCCTCGAAATCGACCGAAAACATTTGTTAGTCTGAAGAATAGCAAGTGTGGCAGAACTTCCCAACCGATCTCTTTAATTGCATGTTAGTTCATGTTAGCGATATGGGGATGAGCATTGCCATGCTGAATAATCACACCGTATCGGAAATTGCCTTTTTGAGTTCATTTATTCACCATACAAGCTAGCATTGAATGTTTGGTAGTTTTGAAGCAATTCTCACCGGTATGTCTGTAATGAAGTCATCTCCACGCACAGTGCTAAAGTCTCGTACAACTTCCTGACCTTGATTAAATGCAAAGAGAATATGTCAAACAGGCTCCTTTTGTCTAATTGGCATTCCATCTCAAACTAGTCTGGAATAAAATTTCAATAGCGTCACAGGATAGCCAGAGTTAATAAGACAAAAATGACACGAAAAGTGTATTCTTTAAGATCATTCACAGAATATTAGAAAAAAATGGACGAATATATGTAACACCATAATGACTCAGAATAAGTGATCATAATAACAATTGCTTATCGAAATTCTCGGCGCGATGAGGAGAAATCTATCCCTAAACCACTGTGATACCATCAGTGAATTATCACATTTCTACTAAATTTATCAGTGTATATATATATATATATATATATATATATATATATATATATATATATATATATATATATATATATTAAGAAATGGACAAAGTCCGACAATTTATTTATTAAAGACATTTTTTATGTTTAACGTTGTTTTTATAGATACAAGTATTTAAGTAAATGCTCTGTTTATAATAAACAGTATTAAATAACATTTACCGGCCTGAATGTCCGAGAAATTTTCATTTGTTATAGTATATTGGTCAAAGGACGAATATTTTCTATGAAAATTTCTCGGACATTCAGGCCGGTAAATGTTATCTAATACTGTTTATTATAAACAGAGCATTTACTTAAATACTTGTATCTATGAAAAGAACGTTAAACATACAAAATGTCTTTAATAAATATATATATATATATATATATATATATATATATATATATATATATATATATATATATATTCATATATTCATACATGTTTCATTAAATAATATAAACAAGTGTTGTCTATTTATACACGTATTTATGATACTATGGGGCGTCTTTTTTAAATACGAGTGAGCAGTATAATAACGTTTGAAATAATAAAAATGTCAGATTAAAAATAAATCAGATAAATTCTTTGTCTACGGTTTTGAGCAGATCTGGGCTTTTGCGAAAAATATCTAAGTGAGTAAGTCTGCTTTCCATAAATAGTGAAAACAGACCATTGTCGGACTGTGATTCTCGCTGTATCCGAATGGTAAAGCTCGCCGGCCCAAACAGTGTTTCCTCCCATAAGAGGTTCGAGCCTTGCTGGAAAGCACATTTTCCTCATTAAGATTTCTTGAATGAGCAGATTAGAGACACTGGTAAAATTACGAATAATTTCAAATACAATTACTCACTTTAATAACTTTTGAAGTAATAAAACTGTTGGATTAAAAATAAGTCAATTAATTCTTACACGCACACAAACACACACACATTATGGCGAAAGTGCGATTAATTTTTTACTTACCCTCGTACATATATAAAAGCATATAAAAAGGGTGCAATGGATAAATTGTCGTCTAATTTACGCAAAAATTAAAATAACACTGCCATCTCAGTTTAACAGATATATTTAACAAAAATACACAAAAAAAAAACACAAAAATATTTTTAAATACTAAAGTATAAATTTATTCAATAAAAGCGCCATTGGCTTCAACCACGGCCTTCGTTACAAGTTATTTTGTTTCTCGCTCACCTGCGCCCCACACATAATAATCAAGTGTTGGGGGTGTAATCTGGAGAGTTAGGTAACCAGATGTAAGGGTTGATGTGGTTACAGAAATTGTTTGACAGCTATTACTGGGTACTCCTGCTTGTTTGGCATGGTTCAAAGTCCTGTTGCCATGCATGGGATCTCCCAGCAGCCAATCTCTTGTTCCAGGGCAGCGCTACCTCCTCAGGATACCTTGCTGTAGACCTCTTCGTTCGATTTGAGTCCCTGTAGGAAGAGGACTGGAGGCATAACGTCGCCATCGCTAGTCATCACTTCAAACACCTTAATAATTCTGATTAGACTCTTCTTCTTTCCGAATTCTCTGCACTGTCCTGAGATAGACGCCCAAACACCCTGGAATTTTCGTATCGGAGCTTCCGGTACGAATGTCAAGAAGTACAGTATGCCGTTTCTAAATTTCTGGCTGAGTGAATTGCATCACGGTGCTCTTTTTCTCACAGACGGTGCCCAACTGACTCTACTATACTGTGTAGTCATCAAAAACAAACAACGCGCATGCGCGTAATTCAAAATATAAAATGGCGATAATTTACCAATGGCACCCTGTATAATGAATGTCTACCGTTTGTTCCACAATGATAATATTAGTTGTTTCCTTATTAAGAAACGGTCGGTATTCATTGACCTAAATGCCAGTGCTACCGTCCCGATTGAAATTTGTAAAATATTACTATTTGTAAACAGTTTTTCAGGAAAAGTGTTTTCTCAAATTCAGTAACTGTTATTGCTCTTTCGAGTATTAATAGGGGATTTTTCTTTGTTCGAATTAGTGGGGAAGATATATATATCATGACTGTTACTAATTTCTCTTCGAAATACATTAGTCGTTTTCGTTGTTGTTGCTGTTGAAATTCTTCTTGTGTTGCGGCTTCTGCCATTTGTTATAGTATATTGGTACAGTTATTTGTTAAGGTGATTTTGTAGCGCCAGTCCACGAGGTTTGAAAAAGTGATCTATCTACACACTACATGCTTTACGACGGTAAATAATGTAGGATCAAAAAAACAAATTATCCGGACATATCCAAAAGCTAGCATTTCGAATACTGTTTTTCCCGAAGTGTCTACCCTCACCATTTAAAAGATTCGATGCAAAACAATCTTACCTCTCCTCTTCCTTTGGCTTTCAGTCCTATAAAGCTAAGCTCAGTAAATATTAAGCAACAGGGGGCGTGACATGATCAACTGTCTGACTGATGGAAAATATTAAATGCAATAAATAGGAAAGTATTGTAATTAGAGAAACTGCTTCCAGTATAAATAAGTCCTTTTTCTAAAGAATGTATGCAGAATAGGAACGAACTGACTACGCGTGTGTGAGAGACAAGAGAAGAATGAAGAATACGACGCCAAAAGCACATATGAAACGTATTTAATAAGCCTTAATTCTTACTTGCCTTTGGCAATCTCATCTTTCAGAAAGTCGGTCTTCTCCGCATTAGAGATTGTTCCATTCTGCTTTCCACATAAAAGATGCGTTCAAGTATACTTCGCCAGTTAAATTAAAGCAAATGCTTATAAAATTCGTGATAATATATCGCATTGCAGCTGAAAAGCGTCTTTGTAATGCAAGTTGGTGTTGATAAGTTCTTTCGCTGCAGGGTCTTATTTTCACGAATGTGACCTTGTGCATGCTTTAATTTGATCGGCATGAATAATTGAGAAATGTTTTCATATGCACGTCACTTTTAATTAAAATACGACGTAAAACAACTAAAATTGAATTCTGTCTTTTCACCAGCGTCACTGTGAGGCGAATGTCATTGTCTTACGGGTTTCAACTCCAAAAGCAAAATCGACGGAATAAGTTCGATTTCTGTCTGAAACTGATTGTTTCTCCTGAATTTCTAAGACAAGGAGCTATCATTACTTACATTCGAACTAATGTCATCATCTTAATCTTTATTATTACGTTTCGGTCTTTCTGTTTCCTGCCTTCTTTCCTATTTCTGTAGATCCGAGTAATCATCAGGGATTTTCGAATAAAAACGATTATTTAATTTACAGGGGTAGATTGATATCGTTCTGCTGTCTATAGGCTTACGGCCATATCACCTTGAAACACCAGTTTCCGCACAATCACTGAAGTAAAGCAACGTTGAACCTGTTCATTACCTAGATGGGTGACTACTTGGGAGTACCAGGGGTTATAAGTTTGGATGGGTAAGTGGTGTAATGATAATGCCTTGGAATCGTTAATTGAAGAGCAGCGTTCCAATTCCTGTTGGGTTCGCTGTATTCAATGACGCGCAAATATCCTAGAGGAAAGTTATGAATCCACCTTTTTTCTATTCAGTTATAGGTTAATTAATAAGACTTGGATCACTAAATCATTATTATCTAAAAAAAAAAATAAAGTTTTAGAATTTAAAATTATATTCTGGCTTTAAATAACCTTCAGTGGGTAGATAAGCAGTAAAATAGAATCAATCAATCTGCTATGTCAAGAGATTTCTCGTTATGTTTTCTTTTTAGTGCTACTCAGCTATTACGAATCCTGTTTCCACTGTTCGTCCTCACCGCTGTTGAAACGTTTACTAACCGTGATGTTCCTTCGAAAAGCTCACGCCAGGGATAGATAGATCCTTGTGCCGAACTTACCGCTCTTTCGATACCGTGGTCGGAGAATCGGTCTCCGTGCTTTTCGGCTACGATCACGTCGTGGCTGATTTCAAATGTGTAATACGCACATTCATCGCACTTTAAAGAGACCGCCAATCTTTCGAATGACTCCGTACCTCGACTTTGTCATTAAAAAAAAAAAAAAAAAATGGAGAACCTTCAATGTTATTGGTCTTGAATCGGCGTCTCGGCTTCAGTCAATTTCCTATCGCCTTCATGTAGCTTCTCTGTTGCCGTTTCATATTTACTTTCCGGATAATCGTTCTGATGAACTCCCCTCCCCCTGCGGTACGTAAACTTTATGAATTTAAACGCAGTACTAGATTGGCAACTAGGTCTCATCATTTTACAGTTAAAATGGCTAGATATACCCGTAAGTTCTTTGCTAACAGTTTCTTCGCTCGTACTTCACGCTTGTGGAACTCTTTTCCGGCTCCATACTTTCCAGCCAACAAAATTAAATGCAATGTCAATCGTTATCTACTGTCTTCTTGATTAATTTTCCATTGTTCTCGCTCCTTAATAATATTTTTTTAATATATTCTTTCAAACCCAGTAACTCCTTGTGTCTTCGTAGTTTTATTTCTTTTCGTGGGGGGGTAAATGGTTAAAAAAAGATATTGCTGAATTGAACTGTTAGAGCACGATCATGGTAAACCTGGTTTTTTGGAAGTGTATCCCATAAACGCTTATAGCGTCTTGCATTCCTTATCAGTGATATGAGAATCTTCCTAGGCAGATCGTAAACGAAATTCACAAAAAAAAAAAAGAAAAAACATTGGCAGACGCCTTCATTTATATCATGAGATTCCTTTTGATGTAAACGAAATGATTTTTGTCATTCACGTCAGAAAGATAGGAGAAAAAGACTTCATATGTATATGCCTGCAACCACAGAGGAGATTGGCACTGGCAAATAATTCCTCCACTCCAGCGAATGTAAATAATTCATGATGTAAAGACGAAAGTTTATAATTACAGATATTTTTTTTTTCTTTTTTGTATAAGAAAGAACTTCTTTCTTGAATTAATTGTAAAAGGTAACGAACTGATTCGCTTGTGTCAAAGAACCAAGAGAAAATGCAATGAATGAAGAACAAAAATCCAGTCTGGTGTTTCAGCGATTTAAAGGTTTGCGAGTCAACCAGCAATGCATAAAACCCGAACGGCAATATGTATTAAATGCAGATCAATAGATCTTATTCATATGTTCAGAGTAAAGTTCTAAATGAAAAATCTGGTTGTTTCATATATTCGTTCGTTTTCCTAATGTTCACGTAGAATAATCATTAATGGCATTTTCTTGATTCTTAGTACCTCTAGTGATCCTGTTAAACTGTTGTATAACGTTATTGATTTTACGTTTAATTCTAACAATATACCTATTTGAGATAGAATGTCGGCTAGGCATCTTATCATTTAATCAAAGCTATCAAAGCTGCCGAAACATTTGTGTTGTATATAAAGATGACTTCATTACCAACAGAACAGCAGAGATATGGGGTTTGCCGTTCAAGCAGGGAAAGTTCGAACTCACAGACTGTCTGCGTTCTGGGCGACATTTTAAATTTGATGAGAACCAATTGCACGTGCTGTCTAAAGAACTGCGCCAGACCACTCTGAAATTGGTTCAGAAGATGACAGGCTCTCATGTTACTGTTGCTCGTCATTTTTACACAATGGCTAAGGTCTTGAAAAACCTAACAATCAATGCTTAATTGTATGTTAAGAAAGGGAACAGGCTCAAAGTGTCAATTCACCAGAAAAGATCTGATCGGCGATACAATGAGATTATTCAACATGACAATTATCGCCCCCGACGTCGCTAAAATAACCAAACATGCAATTAAAGAGCTTGGTTGGGAAGTCCTGTCACATCCACTATATTCTCTTTAATTAGTTTTTCAGTTTCTTTCTAATAATTTGAGGGGCGATTCATTCAATAAAATTGTGGAGCTTAAAACGGGACTTGATTTTTCGCGTTGAAACCTAGTCATTTTTACTGTCGAGGCATTGAACAGTTAGTGGATCGTTGACAGGAGGTCGGAAAAAATGAAGAGGGATATCCTGTCACTAGAACTATTTAATAAATAATCAGTATTAAAATAAATGATAAAATCGATCGAATTTATGCAAAAATCTAATAAAAGTAACAACTGCCAGCTAAGGGAGCCATATTTAAAGTTCTGTGCAACAGGTTCATCTATTGCCCGGTTCACTCTCTTCCCCGTTCTTTTGAACAGAAGTAAACGTTTATCCCTTGTTTCCTATTTAGGAATGGTTTTCTGGTTTGATTCTTTATCACTGCTAGCAGGCCCTTGCGTCCCAGCAGCATTGTTGAATTGCTTCGGGTGAAAACAAAAAAGTCATTCCAAAGACGAGCAACGTTATGAGATTATAAAACTGATTTTTTTTTCTCTGACGTTGATTCTTCGTATCGCGGTAGCATCGTCTGCTCTTGGGGTTTTTTTTATCAAAAGTACTATATTTTTCGCTACCCTAATCAACACTTGCGCCGAAAAGAATCAATCCAGGTAACAAACTAAAAATAAAACTATTATTATTATTATTATTATTATTATTATTATTATTATTATAATAATAATAATCATTAATTATTATTATTATTATGTTGGTGTCGCACATTGACTTAATCTATAGAAATTCTGTTCTTCAGCCATGGCATCAACAACATTCTTCGCAACTCAATAACATTCCGGAGAATCCTCACAGAATAAAGTATGTCGGTTTTCTGGCAGTCTCCAGTCTTGGTTTCCAATCCAATTTTCTCAAAGCGACAATTCAAGCTGCTTCGTGGTCTTCCAACAGCATTCATTACTCCAGGAATTACATCAGCAGCCATGTTTCATAGCTTCTACAACTCGCGAGACAGATCCGCGTAATTTTTAGCATTTTCCTTCTTTTCTTTTTTTTTTAAATTCACTTTAGGATCATATAGAACAGCTAAATCAATAATTTGACATTTGCTCTCACAATACAGGTATACCTAGGGTTATATATTTTCGAGTTAAGTCGTTCTCGATTATTCGCCGTTTGTCAAAAAAAAATATATGGAAAAATAAAAATCAAGTTAAAGTCATTTTATTCGACTTTACGTCTGTCCGCGGCAAATAATGAAGTCGTAATATCACTAGAAAAACGTTATTTTATAATGTCTTAGATTAAATCACTTTCACAAATAATGCGTCCGCAATGTATTGTAAAGATCGCTAAAGTGTAAACATCTACATTTACAAGTATGTACGTCCATATATTCGTAAATTTAGACTCATTTTTTTTCTGTAGTATATTAAAAACTATAATTTTTTTGTAAGTTTAAAATAGATTCTTACTGACCATATATTATTAAAAATGTATTTAAAAATAAAATACAGAACGTGGAATGGTTATTTGTGGTTTATCCTCATGACAAGTAAATTCGGAGACAAGTAAATTCAATTTAAATCGTTTTTCGAGTTAAGTCGCTTTTCTTGGAACAAATTACCGACGTAGGGTGAGGTATACCTGTAAAGCCATCTACCTGCTTCAGTAACATTATTATTATTCGTTCTTCTTAATGCCATTCTTAATTCAGAGATGAAGCAGAGCCGATCGTTTGGACATGACGTTAACATGACAGTGTGTTGGATTCATCTGATGGATGGGTTTCTCCTTAATACACAAGAAGTGCCCACAAGGACGACTTACTGTAGTTCTTATATCATGATTTTGGCGAGGATTTTGTTGTATTTTTCTATCTCTCCCGACCAGGCCAAAGGCACCTATTACGCCTGGGTGCTGTTTTCTTCGTCTAATGTATTCTTTAAATTTCCGTTTTGAAATCTTGATATAGTTTTCAGGAATGTGGGTACTCCAACGTGGTGTAATGATTAGCTTGAAAAAATGGAGCAGTTGGTGATGATCGAACTCACTACTGAGTAGTGTGTTCGATCATCACCAATTGCTCCATACTTTCGGCCTTACGCCACATCTAAGCTTCGTTTAGTAAGTCACTATAGTTTTCAGGACGGTGTTTCTTTCTATGGGATCAGACATATCGATCAGCAGACAAGTTCTTTGTATTTACTGCAACATCATTGGCTCTCGTCCTTAATTTCTGTATCAGCTGTTAGTATTATTATTATTATTATTATTATTATTATTAGTAGTAGTAGTAGTAGTAGTAGCTTTCTGATTTTCTTCACTTAGCGTTTTCCTCCTTTGTTTATTGCCACTTCAAGTATTTTCCTCCTTTTCTGTCACTTAGTCTTGTTCTTTTTCTCCTCTTTCTTTTCTTCTTTCTTTTTCTTCCCCTTTCTTTTCTTTTCTTCTCTTTCTTTCTTTTCTTCTTCTCTTTTCTTCTTCTCTTTTCTTCTTCTATTTTCTTCTCCTTTTATTACACTCTTTTCTTTTCTAGTCTTGTTCTTTTTCTCCTCTTTCTTTTCTTCTTTCTTTTTCTTCCCCTTTCTTTTCTTCTCTTTCCTTCTTTTTTTCTTCTTCTCTTTTCTTCTTCTCTTTCCTTCTTTTCTTCTTCTTCTCTTTTCTTCTCTTTTCTTCTTCTTTTCTGTCACTCTTATTTTTCTTCCCCTTCCTTTTCTTCTCTTTCCTTCTTTTCTTCTTCTATTTTCTTCTTCTTTTATTACACTCTTTTCTTTTCTTCCCTTCCTTTTCTTCTCTTTCCTTCTTTCATTCTTCTATTTTCTTCTTCTTTTATTACACTCTTTTCTTTTCTTCCCTTCCTTTTCTTCTCTTTCCTTCTTTTCTTCTTCTATTTTCTTCTTCTTTTATTACACTCTTTTCTTTTCTTCCCTTTCTTTTCTTCTCTTTCCTTCTTTTCTTCTTTTCTTTTCTTTTTCTTCTTCTCTTTTCTTTTCTTCTATTTTCTTCTTTTTTTTTCTTCCACTCTTTTCTTCTTCTTCTTCGCTTGTCTTTTCTTCTTCTCTTTCTCTTTAATTCTTCTCTGTTTCCTTTTCTTCTCCTTTTCATCTTCTCTCTTTTTTCTCTCTTTTTCTCTCTTTTTTCTCTCTTTTTCTCTCTTTTTTCTCTTTTGTTCTTTATTTTTTTTCTTTTCTCGATCTTGTTTGCGGTTTAATTTTTTTTTTTTCCTCTACTATCTCTTTTCTTCTCCCCGGCATCCTCACTCCAGTATCTACAACGACTAAATCTCCAATGCCTTCTTTCACCGCTCATATCCAGCCACAATTGCTTCCTATTCAAACACTCTCACACACGGAGAACCGTTACTTAAAAGGCATTCAGCGAACAAATTGAAGATTTATTCCTTCTTTAAGTGAATCACGAGTCTATTCTTTGATCGCCCTACGCCACTACGACGCCTTTCTCTCTCTGCGGTCGCCGTTGGCATGGTTGGACTTCAGTTCTCAGTCCAAAGCCAATTACAAAGTCAATCGGCCCTCAGCACCGGAATTGCTATTAAACTGACATGTCACATGACCACTTACGTTCGAATCTCATTACATAGGTTATTGAATATGTCAGTCGGGGATAGTTATTCACGAGTTATGTCCCCTTTGATATGTCGCTACTTTAGTGATATTTATTCTCCATTGTTGAATTTTAATAAATAGAAGTAATACTTGTTTTTTTTTTCTTTTTTTTTTTTGTCAGTGACAAGTGTTAACGAAAGATATAATAAAAATTATTAGTTGATAAGTAGCGAGTAACAGATTTATAATATAAGTGTTTAGACAAGTTATCTATCAACTGAAGCACATGGTATCACTTGCGGGGATATTTGATTTACTGCCAATTTTATGAACACAGGAATATCTCCATACCACTATATATATATATATATATATATATATATATATATATATATATATGACTGAAAAAATTACAGGCATTATGTCTGCTAATTTTTAACAAAATCCCTTCATACTCACGAATAACCATCCGTGAGAGGAAGATGTAATCCAGTGAGCTCAATATAGAAACAGAGCGAATATTACTTAAATTAACAAAACAGACAACCATAAGCCTTCTTTTTTATATTCAAATTTTCCTTTACTCGGCTAGTTTCTAACAAAGGATATAGGGTCCACTCTTTTCTGCTACTTACCAATAGCAACGATATTTGCGCGTAAGTAATTCAACTCAGAAGACGAAAAGCGTTGGCGAAGACAAGTTTTCTTTTTCTTTTTTCATATTTTACTTTTACAGATATACTCTAATGAATTTACACGCACACACATACATGCATACACACACGCACACACATATACATACATGCATACACACACACACAAACACACACACATATATATATATATATATATATATATATATATATATATATATATACTGTCATCCACAGACAGAGTGTTTCGCTGTTTCACAGCTCATCAGTGAGGTAGACATCCGACTGCCTCAAGCCGTGATCGAAACTCGTCTGATTTGGTGTCAGTCGGAGACTCTACTCCTAAAAACGGCAGGAATGAAGGCGAATTTAGTCGTATTTATTTTCAGATAAATACCCCAGTGACTGAAGAACTCTATTCGTCTTAAGAGAGACAGTGACTGATTTGTCCTAAAAGTGACCCCTGTATGTTAATTGTCAGGCTCAAACCTCAAGCAACCTTCACTTCAATTTTTCAGTCATGTGATGATTGGGCGAAAAGTGTTTAAAACACATTTTATTCATTATTTTCTTCGGTAAAATGATGAGAGAATATCGTGCATAGTTTTTTATGAAATTATTGCGCCGCGTGAAACCTGAATTCCTTGGTGACATCAATCTGTTTTTGATCTGTTTTTTAACACCATCTTTAACATTCCATCAGCCCATTATTTTCCCACCTCTCACCACTTTCGACTTGTTGGAATCTCAACTTTTACTCTGGCCGTTACCAGCCAGCTTTGTCTCCATCCGTGTGGCGTATCTAAGGTAACATGGTATTCATCAGCGAAATATATTGCTGTAAAATTGATCTGGTTGTATTTCTTTATTTTCATTCGATTATCTATGTGGATATCATTTAAAGGAAGCCTAGTGATCGGTATCGCATATTCTGCCACTTCCTGTACTTTTTGTATAATTCGTTGCTGGCACAAATAAAAATGTTTTCATTACATAAGATGGATTTTTAATTGCGTATCTTTTGATACGAGGCCCAGATAAGCGAGAGAAGATCCTCAAATTTTCCTTATCAGATTTGCATCTGAGTTGTCCAGGATCTTCAACTTACTTCTGGCCTCTCATTTAAAAATGGTTCCCATTGTTGATGAACCATTATCTTCATCCGTCAAATAAGGATTACGATCCAATTTAAAGTCTTAAAATCTAACAATGTGGTGATACATTTGACACTTAAATGCAAAATATTTCATGCTAATCGCTACCATTTTTTTACATATGCGCAAAACCAGCCAGTTTCCAACTTGTCTGCGCAGGTTGATTTTGCTATCATTCAGTAAATAAATTTTAACTCTCAATAAGTATTTATTTACATGCCAATAAAATATGAAATTGCTAATATTTTAAGACAGTGCAATCGGTAAATACAAAAACTTTTCCTTACGAAAGTTAAAGATTTTTACGATTTGTTAACATTCTTTTGTTTTGTTTTTTGTTTTACTTCTTGTTTTTTTTTAACAAAATAAACAAAAAAATTTCATCGTGACAGATGTTTGAGAGTAAAGTTGAAGCATATATGTGTAGGCATCTATAAATCTTAGACAATGTCAATAGGAGACTGGTAAATTATTGTTATTGACTGCTGTTGGAATAATAATAATAATACTAATGAATAGTTTCCCAATGGACAAAAAACAGAAGAAAACAAGTGACTGAGAGTCTAGTAAGTCAATAAAGAAAGTCGAAAATATGGTAGCTTTGAAAGAAATGAGAGACGATAAAAGAGAAAGATAGAAGAATGAATATAAAATAATTATCAGACGTGAAGCAAGATAAAAATAAAAACTGATAGAAATTTAAATAGAACAACATTTTGGAAAAGCCAGGAAAAGAAGGAAAATATGAAGAGAATATATTGAAAAGTCAGAAGTAGAGAGAATCGAATTATAGATTAAAAACAATGGATTCTAATGACTTACTAACGGGAAACGTAAGATGGAAGAAGTTAAATGACTCTTTTAGAGATAATTTTAAAAGAAGCAATAAAGTAGGAAAAGAGGGAAGAAGTAATGGAAGTACTGGAAAAAATGAAAAAGAAAGAACTTGGTAATGGAAAATGGAGAAAATTTATTGAACAAGTAACGATTTAGTAATGATAGTACAAAAAGAAGTTTAAATAAACGTCGGAAACGCGCATGGCGTAGTGGTTAATGAGCGAATATTACAGGCCATCACTAATGTCATGATATCGGTAAATAAATTTAGATAACCGAGGATAAAATGAAGGAAAAAAATTACAGTAACCAAAAACTGCAACAGAAAAAAGTAAACAAAAATACAAAAAATAAAATAGAAGTATAAAAAGGCATAAACCTCGATTAACCTTAAAACAACAAAAGTAAAGTCAACTTTTATAAATAATAATCTTTTTCAGTCTTTCCATCAGCATGGCTGGCACTAGACTTTCTAGGGGAGCAACACGCTGCATCTTCTTTGGCATCAGGTTTTTCACTGACTTCAAATGGAGAGACCACATCGAATCAATTAGCCGCATCTACTGCACTGAAAGTTGGGTCATTGTGTTGGGCCAGAAAATTTTTCCCGACTGAATCTATCTTGCACATTTACAAATCTACCATTCGTCCGTGCACTGAATACTGTTGTCAAGTCTGATCTCATTTTCGTTCTGTACGTCTAGAGATTCTTGACAAAATCAAAAGTATCTGTAATATAATCGATCCTGACTTGGCATCTCGACATCAGTCACTTTCTCACCGACGTGAAATGGCTACTGTATTTTCTATAAATATTTTTATGGCAGCTGCTCTAACAAGCTTTTTGTCCATGGTGCTCCAAACACATGAATTTAAGCGTGCTACTAGATTGGCATCTAGGTCCCATCCGCTTACTGTTGAAATAACCAAATGCAACCGTCACTTCTACTCCAACAGAATTTTTTCCTACACTTCCTACTAGTGGAACTCTCTTCCGTTTAATTGCTCCCCTGATAATTACAATCTTCAAAACTTAAATTTAATAGCAATCGCCATATTCTGTCTTCTTGAATCCCGTTCATCTTTTGCCTTTTTCTCAACCCTTCCTCTTCTCAATCTTTTTCACGTTCAGTCCCTGTAGACCCCTGCGTACTAATGGCATTCTCATCTTGCATGGGATGAAATGATTTTTAAGAAAATAGTCTTAAGCATAAAAGCGTATAAATTTTCGAAGTCCAGGAATATCTTTTTAAGTTTTTCTCTTCAATAACTGATCATTTATAATTATTATATATTATTTTTTTTTCCTACTAGCTTTTCCTAACTTTGATGTTTTGGTCCCGAACGTTTCAGCCATTTTACTTTATTAACCACTTCCGTTGTCTGTCATAATTGGCTAACCTACCCTACAGTAGACTTTATTCAATCACGAGGATTAGTTGTTCTTATTTCTCTATATATACTAGAGATCATCTCCTGTCAGTTAATTCTAATTTATCTTGAACAATAGGACTCATTTTTTTTTACAATATCTGAACCATGGACACTCCGATTTTTCACATCCGTGTCAAGAAACTCGAATCGATTGTGATCCACAAGCCGACGTGTCCATTAGGATAATTAGAAATTTGAATCCTTAAACCGAATTATTTTTGTCAGCCTCTTCAACTGTTCAATGTTCTGACTTTTACTCTAGTTGTCGTGTAACTAGCTGACAATATTTTTATTATTTAGTCAAATATTCTTTCTTTCTTAATTAACGCATTCCAAATAGTATTAATTCCTATACTAGTCCTATTGAGGTGGTTATTAAAGTTAAGTATGTGCGCAGTTTGTTTCCATCATATTTTCTAATGCTGTTCTCTACCCATTGTTACGACTACATTCCACATGTTTAGCCATACCTGCTGTCGTCGTCTCCCACGGTTCACGGTTTTTTGATGTTTAATTTTAGGGAACAGTTATTCATGCCTTTCTTTTCTTTGCATACAATAGAATATATATGTTTGTTATACTCTTTTCTTGGTTCGGCTTGTTTCGTGAAGAGATTTTTTGTATACTGTGCTGCTGTTTTTTTTTATTTATTTATTTATATTAGCGGGGTTGAGCAGAAAACTTCTTAATATTTTCTACCATTCTTCGAATACAGGGTAGAAATATCGTAGTATATATTCCGCTATTATGCTCGCGAAAACTTATTATGTTATTGCAAGATAGTGGCTGATCGTAAAAGTGTTTCCTAAGGAAATTCATTGACCAATCAGAGGTGCTACTCGAGTCACGTTTTTATTTGCTCACTGTCTATCAGACAGAGATCAAATTGTAGTATCTGCTCCTCTCATCTTTAATGCCAATATTATCTGTTTCTTTATGAGGAAACATTCGGCATTCATTGACCAAGCAGAGGTGCTACTCGAGTTACGTTTTTACTTGCTCACTGGCTATCAGACAGAGATCAGATTGTAGTAACTGTTCTTCTCATCTTTAATGCTAATATTACCTGTTTTTTTATGAGGAAACATTCGGCATTCATTGAAAACGCAGAGGTGCTACTCGAGTTACGTTTTTATTTGCTCACTAGCTATCAGACAGAGATCAAATTGTAGTATCTGTTCTTCTCATCTTTAATGCCAATGTTATCTGTTTCTTCATGACAAACATGAGGACAATAGTCCGAAGAATGTAAATAAAGAAAAGGTAATTTTATCACCTTTATCAATTCAATGCAAAAATGAAAATGTCATCTCTGGTTAAAAAACTACTACAGAAGTTTGAACTTTGTTTCTGAAGCAAAAGCTCATGAGAATTGTGTCTTTGTATGTTTTCTTAATTATATTCTGAAATGCACTATAAGCAACATAAGGATTTTTTTTTAACATTGAATGAAAATCCGAACGCAAACAGATGCAAATGCCAAGTAAGTCACTGAGGAACAGGCAATTTTCGTTAGAAATAAGTAAAATAATGCTGAACTGCTATATAATATCAATCCTCTCAGCCGACACTGAATGCTAGAAATGCTTCTCTCAGATGAAGTAAAAGAAATAGTACAAAAATTAAAATATTGTACAGAAAGATGCTGAGAATGCGATAGAAGGAGCGGGTAAGCAATGAAAAAGTCTTAAGGAAAATTGAAGTAAGGACACTTAATAACAGAATCAGAAAGAGGTGGTTGGAATTTCTTGAACACATAATGAGGAAGGAAAACTTGGCGAATATGACTCGCACTGACCATCGATGGGAAAAGGCTAACAACCTGAATAGCTTTTTTGAGTAGATGCGGGAACGGGGTATGGGAGGCTTGGGCAAAGGGACAGATGTTAGTAAGAGCTACAAGAGAGAGGATTTAGTGAGGCGCCATTATTTCCCACGTCCTGAATGACACGGCTCATAGAAAAATGGTGATGATGATGGAATTGTAAATCTACCTGAAAACCTTGCTACTGTCATGGTTGGCTGACTCCTAATTTATAGCGGTGAAATACGTAATCTTTTTTCAAACATAATTCAAAATTTGTCACTTTATCTTTCTCCCAGATTGTTATCCCTTTTTATTAACTTGAACGCGTCTGCTGATACTTCAAACTGTCTGCTGTGCACGTAAGAACATTTCACGTTGTCTCTTCTCTTGAAGTCTTGCCAAAGAAGAGATTTTTCAAAGGAAAATATATTCTATTGATTTGTAAGTGTTGCTTTAACCTTAGATTTGATGGCGCCATAAAATTTTATCTAGTTATAAACATTTCTTTAGAAGAATCAGACGACCAAAATACTATCTTTTAAGCGTATTTATTTACAGCTAGACCTTTTTGTACACGTAACTTTCTTTAAAAAAAATCTTTATTGTCGGACATAACATTGAGTGAAATAAAGTCAGTATATGTTAGTACCAAATCTGTAAAATAAAAAAAACACACAACGGGGTGACGCCAAGGAAAGGTTTCTTGTGCTCAAACCAATTGTTGGGGTAACATAAATCAAATTAAATTACTAGTTTTATTGTCTTTAACAGGTTCTGGTACGATAAACCAAGTTAAGCAACGTCAGGCCTAGTCAGTATATATTTGGAAATACCATGTGGTCTTTCCTCATTAGGTATCCTAGTAATTTCAATTGTCTCTTTATGTTTCTTATTATAAGTATCCTTTTTCTTTCCATTTTCTTTAAAGCTATATGATATTCTCAGCGTCCTTCTGTAGAACAACATTTCTTTTATCACACGTCTCTTTTTCACCTGGGACGAGATTGTCTAGCATTCTCTGACACATAGGAAGAATGATCCTACTTTAACAGTCGTCCTGTGTATGACAATAAACTACGTCCGGCAGCAAGGCCTCTGATCGGGAGGTTCTGAGGAGCGTGATTATAACGAACTCAACTGGAATATATATATATATATATATATATATATATATATATATATATATATATATATATATATATATATATAATACAAGTAAAAGGTTTGTCACTTAGCTGATTGGTGTAACTTTCACCATCCAAACGCCAGAGTTTCGTAGACGGACTATTCGGGAATTACTCAATCCACACGTCAGAGGGTATCACACAATCTATGACAGGATTACAATATTTTAAGAGAAACGATTTTCTGTGCATACAACTAGATTATTTGAATTATTAATATTTTTAGGATTAATTTATATATATATATATATATATATATATATATATATATATATATATATATATATATATATATATATTCATCCTAAAAATATTAATAATATTTTTAGGATGAATTTATCTATCTATCTATATATATATATATATATATATATATATATATATATATATATATATATATATATATATATATTCATCTTAAAAATATTAATAATCCAAATCTACTAAATAAACGGAATGATCTTATGTCTAGTTGTTTTAATTGCTGTTGTTCCCAGGTCTACCATGTCCCGAGGTGGTAGCACCTGTGAGGATCACAGCTATGGGCAAATACGTATCCCCCAAACTGAGATCAAGACACTATGAAAGTATGAAAAAATTATGGTAAAAATACCAGCAGTACATTTTCACAGTAAAAAATTGCCAGCAGTAGATTTTTTGATAAAGAAATTACTAATGCTCCCAAGAAAATAAAAATCCAGCACTGAATGACCAATAAGGAGTTGTTATTCCCCTAAACAAACTACTTAACAGTCCAGTACATTTTTCTGTTTCTTAATACTTTTCTTTTAAACAACCTTGAACCTGATCAGTACCTAGATGCATGACCTCTATGGACTAGCAGGTGTTGCGTTCTTGGATTTAAGGTTAGGGTAATGAATAGCGACTCAGAATTAGAAATCGGAGAGTCGAGTTTCAATTCCAGTCAATTCCGTTATATTCACTTACGCTCAAATAACCTTGAGAAAAACATAAATCCACCTCTTCTCCCCCAGCTATAGGTTAATTAGTAGGACTTGTATCAATGAAACATTATCTCCCAAAAAGTCTTACCATCAATGAAATGTATTGCTTTTAGTTCTATTTACTTTAGTATAAGTAAAAAGATAAGTCTTTTTTATCATATTGGTCGTGACTAAAAGTAAAATGAACGGCTATCTTGCCTAACATAATTTCCTTCTATCTACCATGTCCCATTAGGACGTGAGCGATCATGACTTTCCATAATTTTTCCCATATATTTATCCACTTATGACTTCTTTTTCTGAGAGCCATTTACACAATTCGTTAGGTAGGTCATTTCCCTGTTTCCCTCTGGCCCTCTCGCCTTAAAGATCCTGTGGGTGTCAATGTTTCCAACCGCCTTTCCTTATTGTGCATCTCGGGAATATCAACTCTCTCTTTCCGATTCTAAGTAAGTGTTCTTCAGAAAGACATGAATCCACATAATCTCCCCCAGCTATGAGTTAATTAGTAGAACTTGTATCAGTAAAACATTATAATCTTCAAATAATTCTTACAAACTAAAAATATTTAATGGATTTAAATATACGATACGAATTTCGGTGTCACATTTTTCATCCTCTGTTAAAAACAGTTCTCAGTGTTTTTTTTTTTTTTAAGTTATCATACTTGTTTGATTTTAAGTTGCCAAAGTCGTAGTTTGCATAGTGGGAAAAGGACAAACATGACATTCTTTTCTTTCTGTGACGCGTCCTTTCAGGAAATAGGCTAACATGGCTCTCCACCTCCCTTGCAGCTCTCAACAAGTTCCTTCCCTCTGCCAACTCCCCCAGAGCACGTCCTCTCATCCACATGCTTAAGGCTGCTAGGTATGTCATGGCTTGTTTTCCCTTCTCTCTTTCTTTCTATTCGACCCGTGAGTATCAGATTCTCTAGGTTCTCTTTCCTCGTTATGTGTCCCAGGAACTTCAGCTGCCTCTTTCCTGATGTTACAGTTGCATTCTCTCTAAGACCTCATCGTTGTTCACACGCTCAGTCCATGATATCCTTAGCATCCTTCTGTAGAACCACATCTCCGTCGCCTCGAATCACTTCTTCATCTTTGAGGGAATCGTCCAACATTCGCTGCCGTAAAGAAGGACAGATGTCACATAACAGCTTAGTATTCTTTTCTTCGTTACCAAAGAAATCCAACTGCTCGTAATACTCTGTTCGGGTTTTGAAATGCAACTTTGGCCATCCCAATACATCGACGGATTTCAGTGTCGCATTGACCGTCCTCTGTAAGAACGCTTGCCGGATATTTAAACTTCCGAGTCTGCTTGATTTTATTGTTCCTGGCCTGAAAATCGCATTTCGGACTCATCCTTTTACTGATGACTATGTATTTTTTTTTTTTTTTTGACTATGTATTACTTTTCTTTCGTTTAATATGCTTTAAATGTCATCTCATAGGCGCTTTCACTTATGCCGTCAGAGGTCGATCCGCATAGACTACTGTGACCTCCACTCAAATTATTGCGTAACTTATCCACCTTCTCTATATGTAGTTACTTACTGTTCATATTTTGTCCGAATATTTCACTTGTCCAAGACACCATGAAATATAAATGTGTACCTCTCCATCTTTTAACTCATAAAAGAAAAATACCCTATTTACATTATTCGGACTATTGTCCTCATCTTTGTTGCCATATTTACCACAACGTTTCCACCGTTGTACGCTCCGACCTTCTTCAGGTGGTTAGAATGTCGAACTGAACCCTTTATTTCGCTCACTGTGGTAGACTGTTCTAGTTCCACGTGCTATGTTTTAATGGATGGCAGTTATCCGTTATCTCCTGTTAACTGACATCGATTAAAACATGGCACGTGGAACTAGAACATTCTACCACAGTGAGCGAAATAAAGGGTTCAGTTCGACATTCCAATCACCTGAAGAAAAGCCGGAGCGTACAACAGCCGAAACGTTGTAATACATATGGCGACAAAGATGAGGACATTAGTCCGAATAATGTAAATAGTGTACATAATACCTCATCTCCAGAAACTGAAGAAAAATACCTTCCAAAACTTAAGCAAAGTATTAATTAACTGATGTGTTTTATTTACGGTTTATCAACCTTTATGTGATTATGCAAAGCGGAAATATATTTTTAGATTGTGAGAATGATTTTCTGATATAAGTCTAACAATTTAACCCATATCTGTGCGAGGAAAGATTTGGATTCATACTTTTCCCAATGCTATTTGCACGGAAATGAATATAAACGAACCCGACTGGAATTTGAACACTCCTCTCAGATTTCCCATTCCAGACTTTATAGCAGGAGCACTGGGCCATATGTGGCAGCAATATTCTAAGCATAGGTGAATGGTCCCAAAGACTTGTCACCCTAAACCTCTCGTCCAAACTGTAGGAACTCGTGTCAGCCATCTGAAATAGAAAATTATGTTGTGTAGGATGACAAGACTTTCGAACCACCTGTAGGTACCAGAGAGGAAAATTAACTAGAATAATTACCATTAAAGTAATTATAGAAAAGGTATACAGAAGCTACATAACGGCGGTGAGAAAGTGACTGAAGTCGAGATGTCAGGTCAGGAACAAAAATCATCTTTGGATTTTAGGAATCGCAGAGCCGAGTTCGATTTTCTGTCAAATCCATTACATTCACTTACGTGGTAATACCCTAGGGAAAGGTATGAATTGTCTTCTCCTAAAAACTATGAGTAAATAGCAGGACAGACCGTGTTCTATAGCCTTGGATGGCAACTGTTCTACCGCAGAAAGAAATGGAAACCTACTCCGGGAAAAAAATCTGCGTCGTCAATGATGTATCGAAAGGTACATGATCGCCTAAGCGTGTATCACGCATGGCACGTAACTGAGTGACGTATACAGTTGTAGCACGGGACCATATGTGGCAACAATATTCTAAGCATGGATGAAAAATTGTCCAGCCCAACACAGTGAAAGAACATTCCTCAGAGAAAGATTTATTAATTTCAATCGACAACTAGATTGACTGTTCGATCAATGAAAGTTGAATATGAAATACTGTATCAAATAATTTTATAAATGCAATGAGTTTGTCTTTTAAATGAAATTGGAAGCCAAGATACAAATTGATTCAGGAAAATGAAACAACATCAGTATATCGACAAGAGATGGCAAGAAAGGCGGGACATAATTCGGTTTCTTATTTACTAAATAAAATTCTTATCTACAAAAAAAGCAACCAAAAAACGTCTTTATATCTTTTTTGCATTTAAATAAGGCTTCCTTCCTTATGTGTCAGCCTGAAACGTAGTTGGGTGATGAGGTCTCTTTTCGATTACTGATTGACTTGGTTGAAGAATTTCTTGCGGTATACCAGGCTGTGATGATATTTGACTAACAGGCGTGGGCAAAAGAGGTTATAATATGACTAAGAAAAACATATTCCCACGGTTGCAATAATACATTGCGTATATATATATATATATATATATATATATGTGTGTGTGTGTGTGTGTGTGTGTGTGTGTGTGTGTGTGTGTGTGTGTGACGTCGTCCCCTGGTCGCAGCGCCAACCGTGACGTTCTATCCTAGTCTACCACGGCACCAACTGTGACGTCCCTAAACAGCACCAATTGTGACGTCCTCGCCAGCCGTTCGCTCCTCGCTGCTCCGTTCGGGTGTCGCCGCTCCAAATGTGACGTTCTAACCTTTTGGTGATTCGGGTGGGAATCTGGTTAGATTTGATATCAGCCTCATCGTTCCCAACTCGCTTCCAACGCCTGGTTACCAAGGTAACTGCACTGATCCCCCAGTCCGCCTACCCACGTTGTGAATTGATCTTAGGCAGACGAGATCAAACAGTGGTTGGGGCCGTACTGCAAACCGAGTTCAACGGGGGTGATACCACACAAATATGCATAAAAGACAATAAAATGAAAACTCAAAAGTTCAAATTTTCAAAGAAAAAGGTAACAAACTTTATGTCTAGTTGTTCGATACATAGGACTGCATCTATCTCCCGACCCGTTCTATGCATTGTGACACGTCGTTTTCCACTAGGCAAGTTTTAACACTTCAAGTTGTCTGCTCTCTAAGAAATTGGTGTTTCGGTGGGTCTTTGGACGAAAGTCACAAAAAAAAAACTTATTTCGGTGATCTGGATCTAAGTCGCTCTTCAAAATAATTGTTCTTGGGTTGAAGGGGGGTCCGGAATGTGCGTGAATCTTGGTCAGCTATCTGCGAGGCTTGCTTCAACTGAAGACTGACTCTGGGAACTGCTGGAACTCAACTCAACTCTGCTCGTTGTGGCTTCGTTTATATGGGCGCCGACCAAAACCGGGATGAGTTTGTCGGCGCCGGGGGGTTCCTCGATAATTCTAAATACATATCCACCTCTCTGTTTAAGAATTTCCACCTTTTTCCATTTTTTATTATTTTTTATTTGGCCAGCCAGTCTGCAGTTGAAAATAAGATGTCTTCCCGTACCAATAGTTTGTTTTCATATCCTTAGATAACACAGCCGATGCCAAAACATATCTGATTCTTTCCTTCTTTACCTTTCTTTTTACTCAGAATTTCGCTGTCATTGTAATGACACTCTTTCGCCATTTGTTACTTATCAAAATATCCTTTTATCCATTGTCTCTTAGCCGTGTGTGTGTTCTTGCTTATCACTCACGATTCGGTCCTTAGCCTCTCCTTTTCTTCTTTTCTTTCTTTTCCCTTTCTGCCTCGTTAAATGGTGCCATATATATATATATATATATATATATATATATATATATATATATATACATATATATATACTGGGTGTAACAGCAAAAGTGTTCAAATCATGTTACAGTATAATTGTCCATTCCACAAAATATTTAACATCTAAAACCCACTGAACTGATTGAATTTTTTTCCAGGCTTTCAGATAAGACGTTTAGACGACTTGATACCATTTGTCGTAAGAATTGTCGGAGTTAGCTCCTCCTTAATTCCCAAATTGTCACTAGGGGCCATTCTCCTTATACTATAAATAATGGGCGACATCTCAGCTCGTTCTCAATGTAAGATCTCTTAGAAGATCAGCGTCTTCCCATTTCTGGGAGACGCCATGAACATTATACACACATACACGTAGGTACGAACATTCACCGAAAACGGACACCAATGTTTACACACACATAAATGTTATTGTCCATTGTAAAATTGTCTCGTTTAATATATATATATATATATATATATATATATATATATATATATATATATATATATATATATATATATATATAATGGACTCTCCTGTCGGTTTCGACTTATGAGGATCTGAAAACTTAATTGATTCAGTTATGAAAGTTTATGCGCTCAACTTAAGTGTCATTTAAGTCCCGTTAGTAATTTACATAGGAGGCCACATATGAAGCAAGAGTGAGGATTGTGAAATGAGATCACTGTTAGATTGGGTGACCTTTTTAGTTCTTGCTCTCGCTTCTTGAAGATGATTCAGACAAGTAGATTGAAAATTGTTGAGTCCACTAAAACACATTGATCTCCATTCTACCCGCTCCATGGCTAAGTGCTCAAGGGTGTTATGTTGTATATTGCCTGCGACAAGTTGCTTTTCAGCCTGTCTTTGGATCTTAGCCTTGGGCGACCTACATTCCTGTAGCCCTGATCTGTCTATATATATATATATATATATATATATATATATATATATATATATATATATATATATATATATATATATATCGGTTTTGTTTGTCTTCTTTATCTTCAGTTTGACTTAATTCAAGTCAGGCCATTTTCTTGTAGGATGCATATTTTTCTAAAAAGATTACTCGAATATTCAGGTGAGTAGATGCAAATGAATAAATTTACTGTTTAATAATAAAAAACAGAGCGTCTACTCAAGTGTGTGTATCCATGAAGCATAACGTTTAAATAAATTAAAAATATATCGAATATATTCCATTTCCTACACGTACACACACACACACAAGCGCGCATATTTATATATATATATATATATATATATATATATATATATATATATATATATATATATATATAGTGTAACCCGGATATAAGAGAGTTGTCGGGACCGGAGACGAAGTCTCTTATATCCGGGTTTATCTTATATCCGGGTTTGGTCTATTTTGTTTAGGTAAGTATGGCTCTAATTTGGGACCAGATAAAATCTCTCTTATATCCGAGTTTCTCTTATATCCGGGTTACACTGTATATGCATGTATGTGTGTGTGCGTGTGTGTGTTTAAAAAGGAGAGAGAAACAGCAAACGTTTTTTTGTTATAATGTGTTTTTTTTTTAAATATATTATACGTTATTTTTCCTAATATAGTGCAATATATATTTTTTTAAATCCACATTATAAGCAAAAGCGTTTGTGGTTTCTCTTTTTTAAAATATAAATATACACTTTTCTCTCGTTTGAACAGCTATAACCTCTTCCTTATATATTTATATATATATTTGTGCGTGTGTGTATGTGTGTGTAGAATAGATAGATCGTTAAGTCAATAAATTCGTAGCCTAATGATAAATAAATATTTTTACACTACAAATATTAACATTTCAACATATCTTCCTTCAAAATGCACAACACTTCTAAATTAATCACATACCCTGATCATTATACAATGATCATTTAAGACTAAAATTTTAGCAATAATTCGCCTACATATTTATAGATCCACCCTTGTGCGGACACACACACACACACACACACACACACACACACACACACACACACACACACACACACACACACACACACACACACACACGTACGTCATTAATAAATTTTTTTTATCATCTGTTTCACTTCTGTTTGGGATGTTATTATACATCCTACAAACTCATACATACCTATAGATAAGAAAGGTTAACAACTTTTTGGAATATTTACGTTTTAGCCTTTATCGCAATTTTCCAAGCGTAGCTTAGATGTGGCGCAAGGCCGAAAGTATGGAGGCGGAGGCCAGCCAGTGAGTATCGAACTCACTATTCAGTCGTAACTGATCTAGCCAGACAAGCTAACTAATCCCACACCGGAGAGATACGTTAGTCTTTTACTTTATGCAATTAAACACCATTCGCGTGACTGCAACTGTTTTACAAAAAAATTCTTTGTGTCTTTGATGATATTATTAATATTTTTTTAACATTATTAAGATTATTGACACTTAAAATTATGTAACGAAGATATTTAAAAGTAAATGTAAAAAAAAAAAAATCTTTTGTTGAAATTAAACGTTATTGCTATTTTGAAAGAAAAAAAAACTGTCGACAAATTAATGTCAGCCTATTTGAAGGGACTGAATCAACTTTCTTTATTCAGCGGTTATCTCCCTTGAAAGTAAAAGTTCGTGGCTTTTACTTCGTTGTTAATAATATTTTAAAGGATTTTCACACAGGTTCAAAACAGTTAGCTTTCAATCAGTATCAAGTAACAGCAAATTGACTCACTACATTAACACATTTAAAACCTCAATATTACTGCCGATCTCACGCATATCATTCCTGGAATTGATTTATCTCCTTTTTAAAACACTAATTTCCCCAAAATCTTTCTACGAAATTCTATGAATAACGGTAAGGCACGTCAGCGTAAATGACGGTTCCGTATAGGATGCAGGTTCGAATCCTGTCAAAGAACGAATATTTTCTATGAAAATTTCTCGGACATTCAGGCCGGTAAATGTTATTTAATACTGTTTATTATAAACAGAGCATTTACTTAAATACTTGTATCTATAAAAAGAACGTTAAATATAAAAATGTCTTTAATAAATATATAAATATATATATATATATATATATATATATATATATATATATATATATATATATTCCGAAAGTAACTAATATGTTGACACAATATGTTAACGCTCCCGCGCCTTATTAAAATAATTGGTTTCGCCGTTTCCATGTAATTAATATTACGAATGTATATGCTTATAAAGCTCCGTAAATTTCAAAATTAGTTATTCCAAAATTCACTTGATGGTGAAACAGAGGTGTTTTTTTTTTTTTTTTTAGCTTCTGTTTTTGAAACGGGAGAACTCTTATGTAGCTATGGAATCATATTTTAAAAAAAATAATATATATATATCTCAGAACAATGTCAGGTAAATTTATGATGCAGTGTGTTAAATATTTGTTTGGTGTCTTTCTTCCAATTAAGTCCTAAATGACGAAACGCGCCACAGAATATAGTTTCTACTTTGTCATTAATTTACGTAATATATATATATATATATATATATATATATATATATATATATATATATATATATATTAAATCGTGTTTACTTTAAATGCATAACATCGTGTTTTACTTCGGAAAAGTGTACAAATATTTAATCCGAAGACAATCAGAACATCTATGTACTTGTAAAATCTGCGATACTGTGGTTAAAAAGATTGTTTTTGTTTGTTTTTTTTCAAAACTTCATTTTACATTTTCTAAAATGTTTCATAGCAAAATAATTTATTGCAACATTTCTATTTTACTATTGTGCGAAGATAAGACTTGCTTTTTTTCAGATTCAACAATCAAAAACAATTTCCGTCATTACCAACGCAAATATAAACTTACACCCTTGACATACAAACACACACACACATATATATATATATGTATGCATATATATATATATATATATATATATATATATATATATATATATTGGTTTTAGTTGTTTGTTTGTACTTCATTACCCTGACACACATGGAAGTCCGCCATTTTGTTGTAGGATAAACATTACTGGAGAAACGTGATTCCAGTTTAAACACTTGATCAGCATACCCCATGAGAATTTAATTTAATAGTTTAATAACCATGAAAAAAATCATCAAAGACAACATCAGTTCTCTCAATGTTTTCATAACCATAAGAAAAAGATCAAAGACATCAATTTCACTGTAGCTACACATTTCAACCAACCGGACCATTAAATTAACAACGTTAGATGTGTCCTTTCACCGTCCGTCCTGGGTGTGACGATGAACTACGTCCAATAGCAAGGCCTCTGATCAGGATGTTTCAAGTAACGGGGATTCACCTCTTAATTGCTGTTGTTCCCAGGTTCACCCTGACCCGGGGTGGTAGCACCTGTTACCGTCCTAGCTACAGTCAAATAGTTAACGCCGAAACTGAGGTAAAAGCATTATGCAAGTGTAAAAATTGGTCTTAATGTCAGAAATACTTTGTAAGAAATTATTACCAGAAATATACTTTTGAAGGAATTATTAACAGCAAAATATTTTTAAGTAAAAATATTACCAGTTATAGTTTTTTTGAAAAAAATATTACCAGCAATACATTTTTAAATAATATTACCAACTATATATTTTTGAGTGAAAAAAATATTACCAGAAATAGATTTTTGACAAAACAAAATATTGCCAGGTAAAAAAAAAAGCTGTGAGCATTAAATAACTCATTGAGGTTGTATGCCGTAAAACAAACCAAACCTTTCACCGTCTTCATTTAAATGTCAACAAGAACGCCGAAAGTCTGAGCTGAAATACATTTTTCAAATAAATTCGCACATTCTAGGCTTAAACCAGAATTTAGTCATATTCAATGAATACAGTTTCCACAAAAAGTTACCTACAAATCGTCTACAACTCTAATAATATGTATATGACACATGCGAAAAAGTCTAACCACATTTTTTTTTTGTTTTTCGTGTCGTTGAGAAAGAACCGAGGCGTGTACGAAAATTCCGATTTTAAACATCTTTTTCATTATGTTTCCATTTGGTCAAAAGGCACACTAATATACAATAATTATTATTTGTCATATTATCAATATCAGTATTTTTTATCTTAAATTTCTTTGATAGGCCTACTATATCTACATATTATAACAACTTCCATGGACACTCTTTCTTTGACGTCTCGAAGATGTCAGTCGTTTTCATTTATCACGTGATGAAATTAATGTTTCTTGCTTTTATACATATTTTTCCATGCGAAAAAATAACAACACTTACGACCTTATTGGGAAAATCTATTAGTTCGTTAAGCCGCTCTGTCTTTCTAAATTTCTTCAGTCAGTAAGTTATGTACCATGCGTGATACACACTTAGGTGATCATGTATCTTTAGATACATGACTGACGAGGCAGATTTTTTTTCCCCGTAGTAAGTTGCAACTTCTTTCTGCGGTAGACTAGTTGCAATCTAATGTTACAGAACCCGGTCTATACTGCTTTTTACTCATAGCTGAGGGGAGAAGAAGATTCATACCTTTCCCAAGGGTATTAGCACGTAAATGAATGTAATGGATTCGGCTGTAATTAGAAAACTTTACTGGTGATTATATATATATATATATATATATATATATATATAATCGAAATAAAAGTATAAAACTTAATATTACGAGACATGTTAAAAACGGGCGAAGCAACCGGTTTCGCTCCCGCTCTTCAGGCTTCAACGGAAGATTTAAAATTAACACAGAAAAATGTACAATAAAAGGAAGTTGAGAAAAAAAAAATTCTTTTTTTTTTCCTGAATTTTTAATATTAAGTTTTATACTTTTATTTCGATCATTAAATTTTGTACCTACAAGAATATCTTTAATATATATATATATATATATATATATATATATATATATATATATATATATATATATATAATTAAAAAATGTACAATTAAAAATCTTTTTAAAAAATCACGACAGTTATCTCCCTTGCATAGAGGTAAAACATATTTTGAATTTACGGTGGTAACACATAACACATCTATAGATATGCTACCCATGTCAACGGTATTGGATGAGATTGAAAGTACTTGGGAGAAAATAAAAATTATATTAAAGAAAATTTTGGAATTTTTTTAATCAATTTTCTACAGCCATCAAAAAATTAATTCGTGGACTTGGAAGGATTAAAACTAAAATGAATAGTTATAATACGTCTGAACTATTTAATTTAACCAAACATGCTTAATATATATATATATATATATATATATATATATATATATATATATATATATATATATATATATATATATATATATATATATATATATATATATATATATATATATATATATAATATTAGTGGTAAATATACACATACATATGCAAAATATGGAAATATATATACATAGGTGCATACACATACACATACACATACATGTATATTTTTTTAATAAAAAAATTCCGAGAGGATAGATTCCGAGAGGATAGAATCCAGGTAGAACTCAATGTCCAGGACAGAGTAAGGATATAATACAATAAAAAAATAAAATATAATAAAAAAATTCCAATGAAATAAATTATGACCATGGTATAATAGTGTTTAAGCCTTTTCATTATATATATATATATATATATATATATATATATATATATATATATATATATATATATATATATATATATATGTAAAACAATTATGATTAAAGAACCCGCATTCTGAAATGTATATAAAAAAATAAAATACATACACACATCACACCTTTCCCCACGTTAAAACACTCACCATTTCTACGAAACTCACTACTGGTTTCTACGGAGCCTGATGGTGACTTAAGAAATAAAAAAAATGAACCTTCTAACGAAATCTCCTCCTTATGTAAGAAGGATTATTCGCAATTGAAACTATTTCCACTCCTCGGCAATGTTTAGTCTTTTAAAAAGCGATGATAAGAATTGTAATAAAGCTTACACTTATAATGAGAGTAAATTTATACTTTTTTGTTGTTCTTCAGAATTTACAATAATAATATTGAACACTATTTATTTATTAGATTTTTCATTTACAAGAATAATTTTGTATTTGCAACATACTAAAACTAATACAGTTAAAACTAATCCAATGCATTATTTACATTTACCAATTCATATATGAATAAATATGGAACAATATTTTTATTCATAAATCTATAAACATTTACAAAATTATTAAAATCTGTGAACCAACTATAAAAATGCTTATTATTCACCATTTTATAAATTTCGAATTCATTGGCAATTATCCGATGGTTTGCCAGCCATTCCAATAAGTCATATAATAAATTGTGTAAATAAACAATCTAATAAATATATTGTATATAAATTCACTTTCATATGTTTAGGCTTTATTAAAATTCTAATTTTCTTTTTAAAACGATAAACATTGCCGAGGGAGCGACGGTAGTTAGAATAACAGCGGTGTCAAGGGAAAAACTGTCCTTTTCACATTCCGTTCATTCCAGGCACAAAGGTCAAAGTTTGTCAAAAATCTCACCACCCACCACAAAAAAAAAAAAAAAAATTATATTTGGTTAGCTTTTGGGACGGGTGACAGGTCGAGGACTTTTCACTATCCAGACTCATATTTCAATGCCATGTCTTTTTTTGCAGCCAGCCACACATCTACTTTTAAAAATCACAGAACTGTCTCCACACGCAATTACTGTTCTCGTTCATCGGATAATACGGAATATAATTTTCATGTTTGGAGAATTTGTTCATTGCAAGCAAATAATTCAAGATGGTGGAATGAGTGCACTTAAACTACTATTTGTTGGTTGGTCAACTACCGTTACATTAACAATTTGGCCCAGTTCTCATCCAGAACTTCGAAGCTCGTCTAATGTCTGGCTATTCGTTATGTTGAAACTATTTTTGGTTCTTAAGTTCTCAGTTTTCCTTTGTTCTTTTGTCAGGTTTGTAGCTACTGTCTGTCATTATTCTCTTCCATTTTTCGGTGTGTCGTCTGCTACAAATTTGACAGACGATCATTTTTTTTATTATTATTTACTCCAATAAAAGATCGGTCGTTCTATAAAAGCCTACTAAAGTTTTCTTGGGAAAAAATTGATCAAGATAATCACTATGGAAACTTTTTATAGGAAATTTGCTTTTTTGTATTATAATTATTTTTATTTATCTATTTATTTATTTTCACCTCGAAATAAAAAAAAATATTTTTTGATCTTACGGCAAATGCTTTAACAAATGAAGATACGCATTTTAAGCATTGTATTAAAGGTGTTGAACAGTTTTAAAGAGCTGTACATCCGATCTAACTGCAAGCTCTAGAAGACAAGTTATTAAAAGAAAGCGAGAAGAAAGGACTAAATATTAACTGTAAGAAAACCAAATGTTTAGTCCTCGGTAAAGTGAGCAGCTAATCAGAGACGAAAGAATCAAGCAGGTACTGAAATCTAGATGCAAATGACAAGCCGAGGATACCTGAATCAAATAGGTTGAATAATTTAGATATCTAGGAAGCATATTAACACATGACGGAAAGGGCGACACGGAAATCCAAAGGCGCATTGGGATAGCGAATGATGCCTTTGAAAAACTGAGCAAAGTATTAAGCAACAGAAAAAATATTAATAGAAACAAAGAAAATAATACAGAACCGGTACCTAATATCAGTCCTCCTATATGGCAGTGAAAGCTGGGCAATCTCCTCACAGATGAAGAAGAGATTTGAAGCAACAGAAACGTGGTTCTACAGAAGGATGATGAGAATATCATGGACGAAAGATGTGAGCAACGACGAAGTAATATAGACAAATGCAACAAAAATGACACTTTTCTTTAATCAAGTTCACCCTGAGCGAGGCATTAAAGCCACTAAGACAGAAGGGATTACTCAGTGTGGGAGAATTAGAAAACAGAAACATTACTAATGAGTAAGAACAAAAGAAGAGTAATCAGGAGGACAGTAGAGAGCGATTAACGTTGCATTTAATTTTTTGAAGATTAGAGTTCGCTGGAAAGTATGAAGCCGGAAGAGAGTTCCACAATGGAGAAGTGCGAGAAAACGAAAATGTTATAATAGAACCTACGAATATATCTAACGCAACTCTATAGCGATTATACCTCATAGACAGTCTAGTACTGCGCTTAAATTTATAAAGTCTAGGTACCATACCGAAGAGGTCATCCGAACATTTAAGATGAAAGTATTTGCAGAAAAGGCAGAGGGAGGCAACTTAACAGCAAGGAAAGTGATTGAACCCGAGAGACCAGATCAGGATCAATAATATTGCTGATTCTTTTTTGAATTTTATCAAGGATCTCTAGATATATAACAGGAGCACCGGACCATATGTGGCATCAATGTTCTAGGCATGAACAAATGGTAGACTTATCTATGATATGTAAGAAAGATTCTAGAGAGAAAAGTTATCGAACACAACACAGTAAGCCAAATTTCTTAGTAGGTGACCGAGCAATAGATTCAATAAAGTATTTCCATTTCATGTCACTGAAGAACGTTAGCCTGAGGTGTAACGAATCTCTCCCATGGCGGTTAGCATCAGCCATACTGATAGAAGGCAGAAAGATGACTCTCATATGATTAACAGAGCAATTTAGTTTTAGAGGAGTTAAAATTAACAAACCATCATTTGCCCCAGTTAACAACAGACCGAATGTCGTTAGTGACATCAAGTGATTAAATCGATCAAATTTACTATCGAGACAGAAGTAAATTTGTTGTGTCATCAGCATAGATACCAAGTTGAGAGTCGATGTCATCGGGGAGGTCATTAATGAAAATTAAAAACAAAGTATGACCAAAGATAGGGTCCTGGGGGACACCTGCGCAGGACATAGCAGAAGAAGAAGTGTAGTAACAGATGATTGAAACAAACAGAAACCAAAAGATGCCTTCCAGAAACTAGACAAGATGTTAAGAGATAGAGAAATTTCGCTAGAAAGTGCTGAACTGTCTTTACTTTTTCTTTTCTTTGTTTAATCATTTCATCAACAAGCAAGGCGATGAAGCCACTAAAACGGAAGGGGTTACTGAGTGTGAATTAAACTAAAGAAACTTTAATGTGGAGAAAGGATAATGAAAAGAATGTGTTCAAGGAAACCGAAAATGAAGACAGAAGTTATTTAAACGTTCATTGTTTGTAGTTAACAGGAAGTCAAAAAGCTTGGAGATAATTCCATATACTGGAAACTATTAAAATAGAACTTACGGTTACATTTAAAGATTTCAATAGTAAAATAATGAGACCTAACTGCCAATCTAGTACTACGCTCGAAATCGAGGTAACAAAGAGGGAAGATCATCAAAACAATCACCATTAAAATATTTGTTATAAAGACACAAAGAAACTACATTACGACGAATTATATTGCTTTTTCTTCTTAGCAACATGGAATTTTTCTGTTTTCTTAAGTGAGAATGAATGTTTACTATTTGAAGAAGAATCTCGAAACGTCGGAAATTTTGTTCTCCTGATGAGAATACCGTGGACGGAGCATTTGAGCGACGGGGAAGTTACAAAACAAATGAAAGATAAAATGGTATGTATACTTACAATGAGAAAGAGATAGCTAGGATTACTGGGACACAGAATGAGAAAAGACGACATAGAGATTTTAAAACCCACAAGATATAATGAAGCCAAGTAGGACAGGGAGAAACAGCAATTAATCTACGTAACCATTTTCTGTGATAGAAAGCGGTCAAACGGAGAGAGCAAATGTTTCCGAAAAGACTTAAACAAAGAAAAGAATAGAATTGTTTCCCCAGTAGGATCTAGACACACACGCATTTCATTATAAAGAGGCAGAGAAATATGTCATAGCAACTGAACTACTATGTCGTAGCTACCTTTCTATATGGCAGTGAATACTGGACAATTTCCTAACAGATGGACAAATGACTCGAAGATGTGATTCTACAGACAAATACTGAGAATATCCTAAACTGAGCTTTAGTAACGATAAATTTTAAAGATAATAAAAACTAAAAAAGCACTTATAATTATAATTATAAAGCAGGAGTTAGAATGTCTTTATACATATAATGAGGAAAGAATGCTTGTAAAATCTAATACTGTCAGGACATTTTTTCAGTAAGAAGGTTAGAGAGGAACATCGTATAACCTACCTATGTTTTTAAAGGTAAGAAAAAAAATATGTTAAATAATTAAGCCTTGTCTTATTTTTAAATAATTTTAACCCAAGTAAGGCTATAAAGCCAATAAGACGCAAGAGTTTTATGTTAAGAGTGAAAGAGACCGTGGAAAATCTTACTAAAGAAAGAATATTAAAAGACCAGTATTCAAGGAGACAAAAGATGGCGGTTGACGTTGCATTTACATTTTTGAAGATTGTAGTTGGTCGGAAAGTAAGACTCCGATAAATAGTTCTACAAGCGAGAGGTACGAGAGAAGAAACCATTATCATAGAACTTAAGCTTAGCAATTCCAACAATAAATTTGATGAAACCTAACTGCCAAACTAGTACTGCACTCGGGTTCGCGAAGTCAAGGTGCAAAAGTGGAAAGCTCAGTAGAACAATTGCTAAGAAATCATTTATATAAATCTCACAGGGAAGCTATTTTATAATGGTGGGGGAAATGATTGAAGCTGAGATGCTAGGTCAGGACCGATGATATTGCAGATTTTTCTTTAAATTCTATCAAGAATAACGTAAGTAACACTCAGGAGCTCTAAAAGAGACAGGAAGCTGTGAAGATTCTTGATCACTTGATATCCTGAATGAAAAAAAATATTTCTTCAGAGAGAGAAGGGGGTGTTGTACAGTTTCTTCATTCTATAAAGAGAGCGGGACATATCATAACAGCATATTATTCTAAACTTACCGTTTTGACTTGTAGTTTATTTTGTGTGGGTACCGCTTTTTTATCATTAAGATAACTTTTTTGCACTGTTTACAATCGTTTGACGTTGCAAGCAGAAGTTGACTCTTAGTAAGACTCTTCCTGTATTTTTGCTTCCTGAAAATCCATATATGTAAGTAAGCAAGGAAGAAAATCCAAACATTTTTGGTTACTTTTAAAGCTCTTACATAATTCATATTTTGCAATGAAAAAATCTATCGAATACAACTAACTTTAGACGAATTTTAAAACTGGCATCCAATGTTTGTTTGTATTTAAAGCTGGTCCCTACAGGCTAATATATATATATATATATATATATATATATATATATATATATATATATATATATATATATATCTGTTTTTTTTTTCTTTTTGTTTTTGTATTTTTTTTTGCTATTTTTCTTTCTTTTAATTTTTCCTGTTTCTTTTCATCATCTACTCTGTTTCATTCCTCCGTTTACTTTTCCCCCTTTTTCTCATCGATAAATTACCCGTTTTTTATGGCATCACTTATATCGCTTTTTCTCTCTTTCGACATCTATTCTCCTCCATTTATTTTAGTTCAGTCTATAAAATAATTTATGTTATTTCTCTATTACGTTTCTTACTTTTATTCTTCAATTTTACATCTATAATTTGCTTTTTTCTATGATATCTTCTCTCTTCATGTTTTCTTCTCATTCCTTCTCACATTTCCTTTTACTTATTTATTTCCTTTACTCTTTTGCTTCCTATCTTTTCCTCTTCTTTGTTGTCCCTATTTTTTCTCAATTCTTTTCCCTGTTTCGTTTACTTCTCTTTATTATCATTTGGTGTTTACTGATATTCTTTTCCATTGTAGTTTCCTTCAACAATTCCTCCTTTCTCTCGTTGAACCCCCTTTTTTTTATCACAATTATTGTTACTATCTTTCATTCGTTAACTTTCTCCTTCATTTCAACTTTCAGATTTAGACAAATATTATTTCCTTATATTTTTTTCTTTCTTCATTTTTTTTATTTTATTTTGTTAAATATTTTCTCTTGATATTTTCTTTTTTTTTTCTCCTTACTTTGTCTTCTCTTTTTTCGTTCTTTTTCGGTTTCTTTACTCACTTTTGTTTTCTTCCTTTTCTCACCTTTTTTCTTCTTTTCTTTCAGTAACATTTTTCTTTCTTTTTTCTTCCTACTGTCATCTTTCTTTCTTCTTTTTTTACCATTTATTTTCCTTTTTTTCTTCTTTCTCCTTTCTTTTAACAGATCTTTTCCCTTTGTTTCTTTTTCTTCTTTTTTTATTATTTTTCTTTTTTTTTACCTTTTCTTTTTTTCCTATTGCCATCTTTTTCCTTGTTTTCGTACCTTTAACATTTATTTTCCTTTTTTCTTCCTTTTACAATTTCTTTTTCTTTTCTTTAACCATTCATATTTTCCTTCTTTTACATTTGTTCTTTCTTTCTTTTATCATTTATTTTCATTTTTTCTTTTTGTTTTTTTTTTGCCATTTAGATGTCCTGTTTTCTTTTTTCTTTTATCATTCATTTTCCTTTCTTCCTTCATTTACATTTTCTATTTTCTTTCTTTCTTTTACCATTCATTTTCTTTCTTTCTTTTACCATTTCTTTTCTTTTTTCCTTCTCACGTTTACCACTTATTTCCCTTTCTTCTTTCTTTTACTATTTCTTTTTCCTTCTTTCTTTTGCCATTGACTTTCTTCTTTCTTTTACTATTTGTTTTTTTTTCTTTTACCGTTCATTTTCCTTTCTTCTTTCTTTTATCGTTTCTTTTTTCTTTTTTCCTTCTTTCTTTTGCCATTCATTTTCCATTCTTTCTTTTACCATTTTTTTCTCTTTTCCTTCTTTCTTTTACCATTCCTTTTCCTTCTTTCTTTTACCATCCCTTTTCCTTCTTTCTTTTACCGTTCATTTTCCTTCTTTCTTTTACCATTCCTTTTCCTTCTTTCTTTTACCATCCCTTTTCCTTCTTTCTTTTACCGTTCATTTTCCTTCTTTCTTTTACCATTCATTTTCCTTCTTTCTTTTACCGTTCATTTTCCTTCTTTCTTTTACCATTCATTTTCCATTCTTTCTTTTACCATTTTTTCTCTTTTCCTTCTTTCTTTTACCATTCCTTTTCCTTCTTTCTTTTACCATTCCTTTTCCTTCTTTCTTTTACCGTTCATTTTCCTTCTTTCTTTTACCATTCATTTTCCATTCTTTCTTTTACCATTTTTTCTCTTTTCCTTCTTTCTTTTACCATTCCTTTTCCTTCTTTCTTTTACCATTCCTTTTCCTTCTTTCTTTTACCATTCCTTTTCCTTCTTTCTTTTACCGTTCATTTTCCTTCTTTCTTTTACCATTCATTTTCCATTCTTTCTTTTACCATTTTTTCTCTTTTCCTTCTTTCTTTTACCATTCCTTTTCCTTCTTTCTTTTACCATTCCTTTTCCTTCTTTCTTTTACCATTCCTTTTCCTTCTTTCTTTTACCGTTCATTTTCCTTCTTTCTTTTGCCATTCATTTTCCATTCTTTCTTTTACCATTTTTTCTCTTTTCCTTCTTTCTTTTACCATTCCTTTTCCTTCTTTCTTTTACCATTCCTTTTCCTTCTTTCTTTTACCATTCCTTTTCCTTCTTTCTTTTACCGTTCATTTTCCTTCTTTCTTTTACCATTCATTTTCCATTCTTTCTTTTACCATTTTTTCTCTTTTCCTTCTTTCTTTTACCATTCCTTTTCCTTCTTTCTTTTACCATTCCTTTTCCTTCTTTCTTTTACCATTCCTTTTCCTTCTTTCTTTTACCGTTCATTTTCCTTCTTTCTTTTGCCATTCATTTTCCATTCTTTCTTTTACCATTTTTTCTCTTTTCCTTCTTTCTTTTACCATTCCTTTTCCTTCTTTCTTTTACCATTCCTTTTCCTTCTTTCTTTTACCATTCCTTTTCCTTCTTTCTTTTACCGTTCATTTTCCTTCTTTCTTTTACCATTCATTTTCCATTCTTTCTTTTACCATTTTTTCTCTTTTCCTTCTTTCTTTTACCATTCCTTTTCCTTCTTTCTTTTACCATTCCTTTTCCTTCTTTCTTTTACCATTCCTTTTCCTTCTTTCTTTTACCGTTCATTTTCCTTCTTTCTTTTACCATTCATTTTCCATTCTTTCTTTTACCATTTTTTCTCTTTTCCTTCTTTCTTTTACCATTCCTTTTCCTTCTTTCTTTTACCATTCCTTTTCCTTCTTTCTTTTACCATTCCTTTTCCTTCTTTCTTTTACCGTTCATTTTCCTTCTTTCTTTTGCCATTCATTTTCCATTCTTTCTTTTACCATTTTTTCTCTTTTCCTTCTTTCTTTTACCATTCCTTTTCCTTCTTTCTTTTACCATTCCTTTTCCTTCTTTCTTTTACCATTCCTTTTCCTTCTTTCTTTTACCGTTCATTTTCCTTCTTTCTTTTACCATTCATTTTCCATTCTTTCTTTTACCATTTTTTCTCTTTTCCTTCTTTCTTTTACCATTCCTTTTCCTTCTTTCTTTTACCATTCCTTTTCCTTCTTTCTTTTACCATTCCTTTTCCTTCTTTCTTTTACCGTTCATTTTCCTTCTTTCTTTTGCCATTCATTTTCCATTCTTTCTTTTACCATTTTTTCTCTTTTCCTTCTTTCTTTTACCATTCCTTTTCCTTCTTTCTTTTACCATTCCTTTTCCTTCTTTCTTTTACCATTCCTTTTCCTTCTTTCTTTTACCATTCCTTTTCCATTCTTTTTTCTTTTATCATTTATTTTCCCTTTTTTCTTCCTTCTGCCATAACTTTTTTCCCCATTCTTCTATCCTTTACCATTTCTTTTCCAATCTTTTCTTCTTGCTTTTGTCCTTTCTTTTTCTCTCTCTTATTTCCATATTTCTTTCCAGCATTTCATTTTTTTTTCCTTTCTTCTTTATTTCCCATTCCTACTTTTCTGCATAACCTGCTTTCTACTGATCTAAACGTTGGTCTTTCTTTTCTTTATTCCTTTCTCTCTTCAAATCTCGTTTATTTTTAACATTACTCTTTCCTTTTCTGTTCTTATTTTTTGTTATTTTTTCTGAGTATTTTTTTTTTTAAATTATTTAACTCTGTTCTTTAAAGCTTTTAAAGATTATTTCATTTAACTCTGGCACTTTTTAAAAAGTTTTCATTTAAACTCTTTTCCTTCTTTTCACTTGTCTTCTTCTGAGTGATTCTTGTTTTTATTACGTTTTTTTTTTTAACTTCTTTTATTATTCGTTTCCACTTGTTTTTGGTTTTTTTGCCTCATTATTTCTGTCGGTTTTATATCCGATATGCTTTTTGTTCGTTTTTCCGCTTTTCTTTATCCTCTTTTCTACGTAATCTTAAAAAAAAAATGCAGAGACGCACACGCACACATATATATTCTTTTTTTTTTTCTGCAGGTAATCTCTTCAGGTATGTTTCCTTAGATAATGCAGTCGACTCGTCTTGCAGCCTCCAAACTTTTTGACTTTTTCATTTTTTTCTTTATTTTTCTTTTACTCGAACATATTTTTAAAAAATCACGAAATTATCTGCCATCGTAAACTTCTTAGACTACAAAAAACTGAGTTCTTTCCTTCCTGCTCTCTTTCTATCTACCTTCCCCCCTAACTCTCGCCTCACTTTCGTTTTTCAAATTACATTACGAACAATGGAAAATTTTGGAACGTCAACAAGCCAATTATCATTTTTCCTAAAGTTCTTAGACAAGTTTTGCTTATCTCGCTAAGACAAAGACTGGCAAAGATTTTAGATAAAAAACTAAATGAGTTGATAGAAAATTTTTCCATTTCATCAGACATCTTTAGGAATATTTGCTTTGTTGTCTAGGGATTTGACAATCGGATTTCAATCAAATTGGGGAGTAATAGACAGAGTGTAAAAAAATAGAAACCCCAAAACCGCTTTAAAACGCTTTATATTATCAGATAAGTCAATCGGTGAAAGTGCCTCTTTGTAGTAAATTTAAATTGAAAAATTTTATTTTAAAAAAAAAAAAAAGATTAAATTACCACTACCTTCTACGTAAATGTAATCTCCTGCCCAATTTTTCTTGTTGCAGGAATTATCCGAAACAGCTTTTTATAAAATACAGTTGGAGGTTTTAAATGTAATTCCCTAAAAACATCGAGATATAACCGTGTGGTCAGTCTCCCTGAATTTCACTACTGATCTTACCGGATTTTCCTCACTCTAAAATCGTAAAAGGAATTGAGAAGAAAGATAAAAGAGAAAAAAAAAAACGAGCGACAAGTCATGCAAGTCTAGATACAACCAATCAATAGTAACAATCGATTCTTTGGTGTATAGAGCAGAAAAAAAAAACAACATTTTATGAACCGAGAAATAATTTAAACATGATGCTAGGTTGGCATCTCAGTCCCACCCTTTCACTGTCGAAGCGGTTAAATGTAGCCGTCTCTTCTACTCCAATAGCTTCATGTCTCTCACTTTCCGTCTGTGGAACTGCCTTCCTCTTACTTGATTACTTGATAGCTATCATCTTCAAATATTGAAATGCAACGTCAGATGCCTCGAACTATTCCCCTTCCTTCTCTTCTGTATATCATTAAAATATCTCTATGTCACGCTTATTCCAGTGGTCCAAATCAGAAATGAAAATGATTCTTTGGTGTATAGAGCAGAAAAAAAAAACAACACTTTATGACCCGAGAAATAAATGTACAGTGTAGTCCGAAAGTCTTGTCACCCCCTACATACTTTAATTTTCTATTTCAGATGGCTGACACGAGCTCTTAGAGTTTGGAAGAGGAGGTCAGGACCAACCAGTATATTTGTGATTTCTGTTAGGTTGGTGCAAAAATAATGTCGGTTTTTGACGTTTAAAAATACGTTAAAAACCGACATTATTTTTGCACCGACCTGATATCTAATGGAATACTGCTGCCATATATAGTCTGGAGCCCCATTAACGCTGTTGGTCAAAAAGTCCTCGACAAGATCCAGAGACAGATATGCAATGTGATTGGCCCTGATCTGGCATTTCATTTACAGTTTCTATATCACAGATGTGCACAGATGCGCCGTCGCCTCCCTCTGTCTTTTCTACAAACACTTTCACGGTAACTGCTCCGACGAACTACTTTTGCTAGTTCCCAAACGGCATGACTTTAAATATGCTACTAGATTGGCATCTCAGTCCCACCCTTTCACTGTCGAAACGGTTAAATGTAGCCGTCCCTTCTACTCCAATAGCTTCATGTCTTGCACTTCCTGTCTGTGGAACTGCCTTCCTCTTACTTGATTACTTGATAGCTATAATCTCCAAATATTGAAACGTCAGATGCCACGATCTATTCCCCATCCTTCTCTTAAAATATATTAAAATATATCTATGTCACGCTTATTCCAGTGGTCCAAATCAGAAATGACGATGATCTTCTTACTAAAAAGTGAGGATTCCTCGTAGAAGCATATAGAAATGAGTAGCGTGGCCCTTTCTTTCTTTCTTTTTTCTTTTTTCTTTCTCTTTTCTCTGACTTTAATCATGTAGCCCTTTCTTTCTTTTTTTCATTTGTGTTTGTTCAACACCCATAAACCCAATCTGTGGTTTATACTGCAACGATACTGAGCAGTTTCCGAGAGAGAGCGTTTTATCTAGAATGATCAACAGTTTGAACAACGCCAGCACACTCAATCCATCGGTCATGATGACCTGTGACTTCGTGCTAGCAAAGCTATCGACGGGACCATGTTTTCCGTCTACCCAATTTCATTCACAGGGCTTAGGCTAACCCATCGTATGGTTTTCAGGCACTTTCGCTTCCAACCCGATAACACCAGGAAGCCTCCTTCCTGACAAATCGACCATGGTGAAAAAGAGAACGTTCTAACCACTCGGCCACGCGGCTATAAGACAGGCTTAGATACGAATTGATAATAAGCATAAAATACTGCTGATGCTACTCAGATCCTCATTATATATGCTATATTCCTAGACACAAGTTGTACTAAGCAATGCTTAAAGTTCGAAACTATGCCCCATTAGCTTAGATTTCTTATTTTTGTTAGCTCAGTTACAGCACCGCATTACGAGGCAGATTGAAAATATCCGTTACTATGTTACTTATGCTACTCTACAGTAACTTATCAGGACTATCTGATCGGTTGGCATAGCTGAAGAATTATAGGATTACTGCACATTGTCTGCTAATGTACTTCTCTTAATACTGCTAGATGGCGTGGCGATCAGCAGTATTATAAGAAAGGACTTAATTTCCCTTTCTATATTTACTCCAGGATATGGTAACAAAAATACGGGACTCGTCTCCGACGAGGGCGATTTTTCGCTAGGCAAACCGACTTGTTAATTTCAGCCGTGCCACGTGGTGTGCATGCCGATACAATAACACGACCACTAACCACATGGATGTTTTAGATTCTTTTCCATAAGGCTCTGTCAAACACATGTTTATTTTTTACTCTTCATGAATTACGTTGTTCAATATGTGTGTGTGTGTTTGTGTGTGTTTATGTGTGTGTGTGTGTTTATGTGTGTGTGTGTTTGTGTTTGTTTATGTGTGTTTGTTTATGTGTGTGTGTGTAAGTTTTATTAAAAACGACCAAGTTACAGCGGTTGCGTTTTTTAATTAATTTTTCTTAAAACTTAAACGCAGTACTTTGTCAAACGTTTTTAATGAAACAGGGATTACTGCCCAACTACACTATATATATATATATATATATATATATATATATATGTAATAACACGTAGGTGTATAATGCAAGAGAATCATATTAATACAATATAAAATATTAAATATTAAAACTGGTTCACACAGAGAGCTCAAAGTTTTAATTAAACAGAGCAATATATTTCACACAACAAGGATTTTCAAACCACCCAATGGATGATGAAATATTGAAATAATATATATATAAATATATATATATATATATATATATATATATATATATATATAGATAGATAGATAGATAGATAGATAGATAGATAGATAGGTAGATAGATAGAGAGAGAGAGAGAGAGAGAGAGAGAGAGAGAGAGAGAGAGAAAGCTTCCATACATTTCCCTCTCACACTTGTTTCCCACTCCCACACATTCACTCTCACTAAAATTTCGTTTTTTATACACGGAGTTATATTTTCCGATTTTTTTTTAATTTGTAGGTCTGATGAATTGATCCTGATAACGATTACAATGTAATAAATTATAACCATGGAATATTAGTGTTTGAGCCTTATACACACACACATACATGCATATATATATATATATATATATATATATATATATATATATATATATCCGTGTGTTACTTTGACAATTTTACACAATGATTCAACCTTTTCCCTGAGCATATGTTAGCCGCTTCAAGCATAAAGTGACAACAGCACCCTGTTAAATATTCCCTCTAGAAAAACTCTGTAATTTGAAGAAACAGCGCATACAAAAGTGTTCAAAATTACAGATAAAGTCTTAACTTGAAATTTAAATGCCAGATATACAGATGATAGTTTTGCATCCTGTGTAATTATACCATTTTCTAGTCTTTTATATGGATATACTTTTAGATATAAAGTACTAGCAGGCTTCACCCACTCACTATATTCACTACTTGAAATCTTGAAAACAAAAATTTTAAATGAATATTTCATTCGAAAATTGGCTTGTTATAATTAAGGAAAGTTTTACAAACAGATACCAACTTGTTGAAGGCCAAGTAAAATGCAAATTTCAATTAATTTTCTGCACTATATAAGAAAAGATTCCTAAACCGAAATAATTTTTATATGAAAATCAAAACAATAATGAAACAAAAAAAATCAAACAATAATGAAAACAATAATGAAAGACAGTTAATTAAGTAAATAATTTATTTGGAAAATCAATATGCAAATTAGTTAAACCTGAAGAGTGATATTGCCTAGAAGTAGATAATCTATAATCCAGATAGTTAGCTTTCATCGTAACACGTTAATCATCTCTCAGTTGCGTTTCCATCTTGGGCAGAGTACACTCAGAGGCGACTCTGTCAAAGGACGGAGTCGCAACTGAGGAAAATTATACTGAGAGATGCCGGCCTTGGCGAACAGCTGCCCCAAGCTGCGTCTTCTCATAGCACTAGAGAGAAGGATCGGTGCACGCATAGAGGCCACCGAGACTGATGGTTGCGGGGGTTCGGGGATTTTTTGTTATTTGCACGGGCTCCCCACATTAAACCGACCTTGTGTCACAACGCGACTTTGTAGGTTTGCGAGTAAATACCAAATTACTATAAAGTAGAGTTGGACCTTTTTAATCTCAGAATTGGTGGGAGAATTGAACTAAAATTTCTCATTTATTCATACATATTTCATAATATATTTTTTTTTACTTAATTAGCTATTATGTTTCTCTAACTCTTCAAATGTTGAATGTAGAACTAATCCGAATTTCTATTTTCCGACCTTTACCCTATATTAATTTTATCGTATAAATTACCCCCTCTCTGTAACCCATGAAATGAAAATAATTGTTTGCACAGAATATACGTACTTCAAATCGTCTTTAAATTAAGTGACAGCAGAAGTTTTATCGTCTAACTTTTAAAAGCTATGCTTAAACATTAATTCAATATTTAAATGTAGCGATCAATTCTGAGTTCTTCTAGAGTTTATTGATGGCTATCTTATCTACTACTTCCTAGCTATTGTGATGATGGCCAAACCACTATTTCTCCACAGGGGCTAGCTTAAATGCCGTCCGATATAGCGGATTTTAAGCTAGTTTATATTAAAACGTGCACTGGATACAAAAAGAAATTAAGAGTTACTCCACTTGAACCAGGAAAGCAACGATAATGGCTAGCATAATCTATTAAGATATAATTTTGATCTCGCATAATCTGGCAACTCTGAATCTGAGCTCAACGAAAATCATTCCTTGTGCCTAATATTTTTAGTGCTATGAATCATTGAAGTCGGACGCGTGGGAGGGGAGGAGTTTATTGGACACACACACCTACACTGAAATTTATATATAAGATTTCGTAGGTGGTTTACATTTTCTGTGAGCAAAAGATATCAAAGCAAGAAGATGGAGTTGAATTATAATATGTGCCTTATCAACTTGGTAGGTTTTATAGATAAAGTCTGTCAAAAACAAGTCGAAAGTGATTGCTCAATGTTTTCTTTCTCCATAAACGTGTGAAAGAAAATATTTGTTGCTGAAACTGGAAAGACGGACACGGGCTTGGCGGATGACGTCTTTGATGTTTGATGATTTTTGTCTGCGACTGACGGAGTGCGGAGTCCGTTTTGTTTGTCGAGGTTTGTGTGGTGACTGGTTTTCTGTTTGTCTTTTAAAGAAAATGTCTACTTTGGAAGAATAATTTTTTGGAAAAGTTTTCGAGTGTTTGGATTGGTTTTAAAACCTTCAATCGAATTCATATGATATGCCTCCTACGATATCTGCGCAGTTTTCAATGTTTGCTATTGGAGTTTGGCAGCAAGATGTTTTTCTTATCTATTCGGTCTTATACCGTATGAGAAAATTTGATTGGCATAAAATTGTGTTTCTATGTTTGGAGTTTGGAACAACATATTTTCCTTAATTGCGTGTGTGAGTTTGTCTGCATGGTGCTGTGAGTGCTGCCTTTGTATTCTCTGAACGAAAAATTATTTTTTTTTTTTATTTGATCAAAAGGATTTAAGTGCCAACGTTTTATCCGATTAAACTACAATTTCCTCGGATCAATTCAATGATTAATTTCGAAGTTAAACAGAATCGTCATCTCATTATAGCGAGATATAATCTATGGGATATATATTATATATAAGCTCCATATATCTCATCAATTTACAGTTGAGTTGTCTAGATGAGGCAGTAAATTCTCTGCTAACAGTTTCTTTTCTCGCACTTTTCGCTTGTGCAATTCCCTTTCACCTCCATCCTTTCCAGCCAATTTAAATGCAAAAGTTTAAATGAAATTTTAACCGCTATCTACTGTCCTCCTGAATATTCTTTTTTCTTTCCGCTCATTAGTAATGTTTCTGTTCGTAATTCTTCCATCCCAGTAACGCCTTGTGTCTTAGTAGTCTTAATCCCTTACTTGGGGTGAAATAGATAAAAAAAAACAAAAAAAAATCAGAATAATGGCGGGTAATTGAAATCTTTTGATTTTGTCATTCAATTACACACCATTTTAGTCCATAAAGTAATACCTACATACCCAGCAAAAGGTGTCAGATTCTATTAATAAGAAATAAAATTAAGATTCTTCTTGCCATGTCTTTTCAAGACGTGGGCGATCATGGGTCTCAACAATGTCGGATCTTTTGTAGCTCTTAGTAACGTTTTGCTGTTTGTCATTTCTTCTAATCTCTGTTCTAATCCTTCACACAAGCTCGTTAGGTTGATTATTCGCTGTTTTCCTCTGTCCGTCTTGTCTTCAATATCTCCTGTGAGTGTCAAATTCTTCAAGACTTCATTCCTCATTATGTATGATTGAATTTCCAACCGTGTCTTTCGTATTCAAATTAAAAGTATTCTTTTCGCTTCCATTTACAGTAAAACTTCGTCGCTACTCACATGTTCAATCCATGATATCCTCCAGCAGCTTTCTCTGGAACCACGTTTCTGGTCCGTTCTAATGTCTTCTTCCTCTGCGAGCAACCACTTTTAAAGATGAAGAGAGGAAAACAGTGATAAACAAGACAGCGAACCACTTTATGCTTTTCTTTCATCGCTACCCCTTCCTATTTCCCTTTTCTTTTCGTTTCTTTCTTGCTTAACCTTCCCTTTCTTATCTTAGACACTTTCTTTACCCCCCCCCCTAGCGCATCTCCTCCTTTTCTTTTACCCAAGTCGTGTTGAAAGGAATCGAACGACAGTTGATGCGCATGACATGTTTAAAAATATGGCTGTTTATTACACTTACAGAATTATTACACAACTAGCAGCATGACCTGGCGTTGCCCGTGCTTGATTCAAAAATCGTACGACTCATACAGCAATCGCTATCACTTGATGTAAAATATTTTTGCCCTTCCTTGCCGTTAAAGGAGTGCCCTTTGCCGTACTGTTGTTGCTACATGCCTTACTTCTTGCCTATCTCACACTGCGAATTTTTTTCTAAGCTCTATACTAAACATTAAATCTGTTACGAAAAAAGAACTAAACACAAATGAACACAAAACGATCAGCTTTAAAAAAGGAGGACTCGTAACTGGAAAAACCGAATGAAAAAGAATGTTAACAACAAATATTTTTTCACACCCAACCCAGTTCTGCGGAATCAGAATCAACGTTGAGTTTAAGCAAGCGAATGAGCCAACTGGAGTAAAGTGCCATGCAGATTTAATTTTTTCCCATTTGTGACGAATGCAGCTTGTTAACATTCGTGTCATTCAGCTTTTGGCTCTCACGCTGGCCAATAGAATCTTCCTGCCTATTCTTGACAGCCAGCTACAGGCTCTCACTCTGGTGAGTAGAAAATGGCCGCAAACTACATGAAAACTGCCGTAGAAGCATGAAAAAATCGATTATTTTCACTATCGATGGGAGTTGGAAAATGCAAAATC
>OZ010582.1:84566757-84665722 GCA_963932145.1 Acanthosepion lycidas | reverse complement strand
AATAAAAGCTCGTCAGTGTAGTTGACATGGAAATATTTGTAGAAAGAAAAAGACTGTGAGAAAGTGACTGAAGACGAGATGCCAAGTCAGGATCGATTTACCTTTTCAATTCATCTTATGCCTGTATAATTAACCATTTTAAAACACGCTTGAAAACAGTCTTGTATTTCATTGTCATCAGAATATCACCAAATATATTTCCATTAGATCAGAAAGATCAACATTAATTAATGAGTTTGTCTTCGTTACGTGATTTTTTTTTTCAAAGAGAAACTTGAACTAAGCTTCAAATTCAGAATTCAACCAACTTGATATAGTAGTTTGAGGGTTTACCTCAGATCATGCCGAAAGAGACTTCGGACTCAGTGTCCTTCTGAGAATCCAGGTACAGTTTTGATTAAAGTGAACCTCATAGATGCCAAGTGTAGACCCATCTGATCGGCCCAGATGCACGACATGGGACCGAAACGTATGACAGATACACCTATTGCAGTGACATGGGAGAGTCTCTTGGAATTTAAAACAATTAATAAGAAAAATAAAACTAATGAAGTAATAAATAAAAAAAGGACGCTGAATAGCTAAAGAAAGGACAGAACACTGGCCCTGTAAGCGTCACGCAACCCTGGCTATATAAGTGCCAAATTCAAGGCCCCAACTTTTTTTCTTCCACAGTATTAACGAAACAGTACGAATCAACGCGGCTGCTTCACCATAAGCCAGGTCACTGATATCAAGTTAAGAAGGAATGGGGTATGACGATAAACTACATCCACGCTCTGGATAAGACGATAAACTACGTCCAACAGCAAGGTCTCTGTTCAGGAGCTTTTGAGGAGCGTGGAACCACCTCTTAATTGCTGGTGTTCCCAAGTCCACCCTGAACCGAGGTGGTAGCACCTGTTAGGGTCCCAGCTATGGGCAAATAGTTAACCCCTAAACTGAGGTAAAAAGCATTATGAAAGTGTAAAAACAGGTTTTAATACCAGAAATACTTTGTAAAAAAAATTATTACCAGAAATAAATTTTTCAAGGAAAAAAAAAATATTACTAGCAATATATTAAAAAAAAAAAAAAAATATTCCCAGCAATACATTTTTTTTTTTAATAATATTACTAGCTATAAATTTGTGAGGAAAAAATATTACCAGAAATAGATTTTTGACAAAACAAAATATTACCAGGAAAAAGTTGTCGGTATTAAATAACCCATTGGTGTTGATAAGCCGTAAAAGAAACCAAACATAACCAAACCAACCTTACGAAAATGTAAGGTCTACGTTTGGTTGAAAGCCTCAAGCTGCACACGCAAGCGACGAAAGCAGAAGTTGAATAACATGTATTACTACTTATAAGAGATATGGTCTCGTATTTTCATTTTTAATGTACGTCATTATACCTCATTCCAATATCGTATTGCTTGAGCTAAACATGATTTGAAAGGCGTGACTAATTGGCTACTTAATCACATCTTGAAAAGTATGCGATGAGATAGCAAATTCAAGTGATGAAGAGAGAAGGTAAAAACGTAAAAACGATGCGATCGGATTGATAAAAAAAACAAAAAAAAAACAAAGAAGCAACGGGAAAACTACACGAAGCCAACGATAATGAGACAAAAAATAAATTAAAGAAAATACAAAAGTTAATTAAAAAATTAGTATTATTCATTTTTATTAGAAGCAAGAAGAGAAAAAGAAATAATGGTCGTAATTACTAGAAAGACGCATGAAAATTTCATGGTTTTCCTATTTGAATTTTCTGATGAATCTTAATTCTTCAGTTAGTCATTGAATAAGCTTATGTCGAGTTCTGTGACAAAATATCCGTAGAAATCACGTCGTTAGAAATTTGTACTTAACAATCATAAATATGAATTCTGATCGCTATTTTAAGAAACAGGTACAAATGAAAAGATTTAAAATTAACAACTTTTTTCCAATTCACAGAAACAGCCGTTCTATCTTTATTTATTAATTCCATTCGTTCATTTTCTCACTAAAACCAAGTAATGTCTCCAAAATGCGTTTTGTTTTTCTACAGAATCAAAACGGAAGAGTTCATTACTTATGAGGTACTGACAGGAGATGCTAAATCAATTAATTAATTAAGTCTTTCTTTCTTTCTTTCTTTCTTTCTTTCTCTGAAAACAAGTAGTATCTTTTCCCCTCTTTCTACATAATCAAAACGGACTAATTCATTATTTATGAGGTATTGGCAGGACGTAACGGTGGTGCGAACTAACAAAGGAAGAGACAAGTGCATATAATAGGCTTCTTTGAAACGAGAAAGTCTTGGAAATTTCTCGGCATGTCCAAGAATTGCCTTCAAAATAAATATTTGACCATTTGGTCAAATTTTTAAAAGTGGTATAGGAATTTAGAATAATTAATCGGAAAAATAAAACTAATAAAGCACAGAATTAAAAAGGACGCCGAATGGCTAAAGAAAGGACAGATCACTGCCCCTATACGGGTTACGTAACCCTTGTCCTATCTTTTTTTTCCACCATGTTAACCAAATAGCACGAATCAACGCAGTCCCTTCACCATAATCGAGATCACGGAAATCAAGTTACGGAAGAATGACGCGAGCTACCTTAAGAAAAATTACTACGACCTAAAGAAGCTAGACGAAGACTGAAAAGGATTTCTCCTTCCAATAAGACTGTTGACAAGATAATTGACTCCATTCAACTAAGTCTGCAGACGCACATTGTCTTTAACCACTTCTTTCTCTATGTGTATATCAAATATATTTGAATCCTACAAGTTGTTTTATCTCTTTTTTTCGAAATCTGTGTCACAGTTTATTTGAGCCCACGAGAATTTATCCTCCAAAGACAGGGACTGTACCTTGACTTATTATTGTGTGGATAAGACCGAGAGCCTTTTAAATAAACTCTCTTATTAGGTTGGTGCAAAAATAATGTCGTTTTCTCACATTGTAACATATGTGAGAAAACGACATTATTTTTGCACCAACCTAATACATATTGAGATTAGCTTCTTACTTTTCTTTGTGTTATGTCCCCTCCGAGGGTGGCAATTATGGTTCTCCTCGATCTTCTATCTTTTACTGTGTCTGTCCCCTTACTATCGCTTCCAGTCTGTTTCTCATGTCCATTTACACAAGTTCGTTTTCCTCTGCCCCTTAGTCTTCTGTATTTCCATTAAGTGTCAAAATGAACTGAGTACAGAAAAAGGAAACGAAAAGTTGACGGATGGCTTGTATCATATCAATTTGTCAGGTTTTTGAATGGATGCACTTCCTAAAATCTCACCAAATGATCAAATATACGTTTGTTTGGGTTTTTTTTTTTAAAGACTGACCAATTGATTTCAAGCGCTCTCGTCGGGAAGACTAGAATGAAGCAGACGCAGAAGTTTAAATATCTGGGAATCGTCTTGATAGAGGACGGTAAGTGCGACACTGAGATCCCTAGGTGTATTGGGATGGCCAAGGACACATTCCAAAAGTTGGGCAAAGACAGGGCGATTTCCAAAAGTTGGGCAGAGACAGGAGGATTTCTTTGTTAACAAAGAAGAGAATACTGAACTGTTACGTGACATCTATCCTTCTTTTCGGCAGCGAATGTTGGACGATTTCCTCAAAGATGAAGAGGAGACTCGAGGCGACAGAGATGTTGTTCTACAGAAGGATGCTAAGGATATAATGGACCGAAAGTGTGAGCAACGATGAGATCTTAGAGAGGTTGCAAACAAGGAGGAGGCTTATACCTAATATCAGGAAGAGGCAGCGGAAGTTTCTTAGGACACAAAATGAGGAGGTGGGGTCTGGAGAATCTGATAATCTCGGTTGAATAGAGGGAAAGAGAGACAAGAGAAAACAATGCGTGACATACCTAGTGGACTTAAACAAGTGGATGACAGAACGTGGTCTGGGAGAGGAAGCAGAGGGAAGGAACTGCAAGGGATAGGAGGAAGTGAAGAGCCATGATCGTCTACGTCCTGAAAGGACATGGCACATTAAAAAAGAAAGATTACTGCGACTCTATCATCTTCTTCCCACTTCTTCTCTTCTACTAATCTCAGGTAATTTAACTACCACATGTTCTTGTGTATAATACAACTCCTTTTTTCCAAGGTCAAAACAGGGAATAAATTACATCCCTGAGTATAATACAACACCGTAGAACATCTATCACTATGTCAATTGTTTGTCTTTGTTTGTTTAATTTGCACCATATTATACATTCAAATTCTGTCATCTCAGCATAAATCATTTTAATATTTTGCGATTTAAAATTACAAGTATCAGTGTACACTATTTATATAGAGATATAATTAAGTCGGGATTATTTACGCATCTATTTTGTATTGTTTTATTTTTCTCTAAGCGTTGGAAGTTTTCAAACTTGACACTTTGCGTCAACAAAGGAGGAAGTAGAAACAACAACCTTACAATATGAGAGTTATCGTTCCAAGTTACAAGCGGATAAATTTTTTAAAAAGTACATTATTTATACAATAGTTATGTTTTGGTTCTAACATCAATGTTATGAAAACATGATAGATCTAGTGTATTCAATTTATTATTTTTTTTTTTAAATCGATTCCGGTGAATTTCCTCTCTTTGAAACAAAGACTGATTTCCTAGGAACAACTAATGCCGACCTTGTAAATAACTTTTGTAGACAATTATTATTAACACCTGCCTACTTTGTGTTTTAGTATCTGTCGGGCTGAGTGTATTTGCAATCTTACTATTTCAAAAAAAGAGTTTTTTTTAAGCTGAAAACGTGTGCTTGTGCATAATACGACCCGCTTTTCTGTCTTTAACTTTCGTTCAAAATATCTCGTATCATGCAAAAAAAAAAAAAAAGAAAAGAAAAGAAAATTGTGACGCTCCTAATGGTAATCGAATTTCGTAATGCTTTGCTGGGTTGGTTTACTAACGATTCCTTCTCGTTATGGCCATGCTTATTTACAAATCTTATCATAGTTTGTTATTAAGTCATCTGCACAGTGAGGTTTGGACAACACTAGCAAATGATTTTTACGGCTGTTTGCTTATCTACTATACGATTCTGCCAGTAAATATTAAAATGTTTGGAAAATAATTGCGTTTTACCAAAAAGCATTTTAAAAAAAACGTAAGTTAACTTCATTTAAATATTATTTAACGAAAATATAAGGCGTTCATATTGAAGGAATACAGCACAACTAGAAAGTTTCTTTCAATATTTGATAAAGTCTGGATTTCATCACTAAAAAAAAATGTTTGAAAGACTGTTTTCAATTTTGTCTTTGTTTCTGAATGTTCCGCCAGATGGAATGTTTTAATGATCGAATCCAATGAAAATCTGTCAGTGTTTAATCTGGTTATTAGGAAGAAAGTGGAAGAACCTCTCCTCCTAATGATTTTATTTTTTTCTAGGGTTTATCTTGCAGTATGTGCTTCTGTAATATCATGCTGGAGAAATAAAGGGTGTTCCAATAACTTGGACCGATTTTAAATGTGAATTAAGTTTAAGCGTCTAATGATTTTTTTCCTTTTTCTTTCAGATTTGGCGGACATTATTTTTCACACATAATAGCCTTGACTTCAATAACATGATCCAGTAGAGAAATAAATAAATTTTCACCAATAACATTTATTTATTTACTGCTGACTTTGATCCGTCTTAATGAAACACCCTTCATCAAGCAAATGCAAAGCGGGATATATTCAAGACAATGCTTTTTTTACTGTGATGGTCCTTCTGTATCATAGATGATCTTAACAGAAAACACTTTTTATATTCGACCAAGCACAAAGCGTTGAAGTAGTCAGGGTTTTAGTATTATCACTGCTTTCTCATTTTGTGGTAATCACTGACTTTTTCGTTTGCTATTGACATGCAAAATCCGTTTTTATTCACCTGTACCAAGACGATGCAAAAACGAAAATTTGCAATTCCTGGTGAAAAGATTGCTGCAGGTGATGAAAATATTGCGTTCAGTTCTCATGAGGACCCCATCTTCCTTCTTTGCAAATTTTTTTTTTCAGTATAAGCGACACACTGCTATATTAATTCTAATTTCTCATCATTCAACTGCTTTATTTGTTTGACTCGTAGTGATATAAAATGTAATTACTTTCCGAACACTTTCATATCTTATGTATAGGGATTTCCCAGGCGTAGCTTAGATGTGGCACAAGGCAGAATGTAGTAGAAACCCAGTGAGGACCGAACTCAGTACTCAATTTTAACTGTTCTAGTGAGACAAGTTTGTTAACCATTACACCACCTCGATGTGCTCATATCTTATTTATACTCTGACAAAAGATTATTACACGTACTGTTAGTGTTTCCGGTTTACTGACTTTTGTCATCGTATGGTAAGTTATTATTTTTTCATATGTTGTTTAAACTCAGACTCTGGAAGTCCTCTTCGATTGTTGCTGTCTTTAAGAACCCTGGCGACCCCTCTGACCCTTCTAATTACCGTCCTATCAGTCTCCTACTCCTCTTCGGCAAAGTCTTCGAAGCTCTAATCAATACCGAAGTGGTTAACCACCTTACATCCCATGATCTGCACTCAGACAAGCAATATGGCTTCCTCTTTGCCCGATCTACAGCTGATGTGCTTACGGCCATCACTGAAACTGTCTACCAAGGTCTTCAAAATAACGGGGAAGCTCGTGCCGTGGCCCGAGACATCTCCAAAGCGTTTGATAAGGTTTGGCATGCCGACTTTCTTCGCAAGCTTCAGGGTTATGGCATTACGGGTCGATTGTTTGACCTAATACAATCATTCCTGTCAAACCGTGAATTGAAGGTCGTTCTCAACGGATTCTCCTCCAGTTCCTATCTCACGAACGCAGGTGTTCCTCAAGGCTCCATCCTAGGCCGCACTCTATTCCTTATCTACATAAATGACCTTCCTGGCGCCATAAATTCCCAAGTTGGCATCTACGCGGATGACACCACAATTTACTCCTGCCTCAAAAACAAATCTAATGTCGGACCTCCAATCGGTTGTGAACTGGGGCAGGAATTGGCTGGTCAGCTTTAATACCTCAAAAACACAACTGCTCTCTATTAATCACCACAGAGATCCTTCCCTGTCCTCCATTAGAATGTCTGGCGCTCAACTTCTCGAGAGCAACTCTCTGCGTCTGCTTGGTCTCATGTTGACTGCTGACCTGAGATGGAACAAATACATTGAGTCAATTGCTTCGTCCACCGCAAGGAAAGTTGTCCAGGAAATTTTTCTCCCGGGAATCGATCCTTCAGATTTACAAATCAACAATTCGCCCTTGCATGGAATATTGCTACCATATATGGTTTGGAGCTCATTCTGTTTTCCTCGGGATTCTTGATAAGCTCCAAAGGCGGATATGAAATATAATTGGCCCTGTTCTGGGATCTCGTCTACAGTCGCTCTCTCACAGACGCGCCGTTGCCTCTCTCCGTCTTTTTTACAAATACTTTCATGGTAATTGCTCCGAGCAGCTGCATTCGCTGGTTCCCATACTTCATGAATTCAAGCGCCCTACGAGGCTGGCATCCCGCTCTCACCCTTTCACTGTCGAAACTGTTAAATGTAGCTTTCTCTTCTGCTCCAATAGCTTCATATCTCGCACCTCTCGCCTGTGGAACTCTCTTCCCTATTCCAGTTTCCCTGAGTGCTATAATCTCCAACTATTCAAATATAATGTCAATCGACATCTCCAGTTGCCTTGATCTATCCACTATCCTTCTCCTCATCCTTTCCTCTATCACTCCTATCTGCTGTTGCTCCAAATCTTCTGTGACCTCTTGCGTCCTAGTGGCTTCTCGCCTTGCTTGGGGTGAAACGCTTAAAAAAAAATTAGGCGCCTGGTTAGTCAGGTTGGCCTTTTATTTGGTATGTCTTCGATCTTTATTGCCTGCTTCACAATTATAGTCTTGTGTTACACTAAATTTAGTTTACTTTGTCTATGTGAAATGTCCCTTCAGGATGTTGGAGATCATGGCTCTCCACAATTTCTCATCCTTTGTAAGGATTGTCTCCAACCCCACTTCTGTCATCCATTGACATCCTAACTCGTTAGGCAGGTGTCCCACTGTCTCCCCTTTTCACGTTTTCCTTCGACATGTTCTGTGCGTGTCAAATACTCCAAGTCCCCTTTCATCATGAGGTGCCCTGTCCTTCAGAACATTGGCGATCATGACTCTCCACAACTTCCCATCTTTTGTAACGATTGTCTCCAACCCACTTCTGTTATCCAATCACCTAAGCTAGCTAGGTAGGTGGCCCACTGTCTCCACTTTTCCCGTTTTCCTTCGACACGTCCTGTGCGTGTCAAATACTCTAAGTCCCCTTTCATTATGATGTGACCTGTAATTTCAACGAGCTCTTTCAGATTCTGAGTATTAGTGTACTCCGTATATTGTGTTCTCATCACCATTCTCTAGAGATATATTTTTGTTGTTTCGGGTCTTAGGAAATTTTTCAGCATTCACTGCCACAAATGATAATTGATATTACGTAGCAGTCCAGCACTCTTTTCTTTGTTTCAAACTTAATATTCCTCTTTCTTAGTATTTTGCTTAGCTTTTAGAATGCATTTGCTTCTATTTCAATGTGCTTTTTTTCCATCTGTTCTTAAGATACTTTACATATATTAAAAATTTCTGTACTTGTTTCATGTTTAAATGGCCGATTCGCGGTTCGCATCTTGGGCTTTTTCTCTTGTTGACAACAATATATTGCCTGGGTACCTCGACGTGATACAATGTTTAGCATGCTTGTCTTGCTCGACCAATTAAAACTGATCCTCACTGGGTGCGCTATATTTTTGGCCTTGTGCCACATCTAAATCACGGTTAGAAAATTATTTTGGACACTTCGACTTGGAGTAATGGCTTGCAAACTTGTCTCGCTAGATCAATTTCAACTGAATAATGAGATTAATTCTCACCGAGTGCCCAATACCTTCGACCTTGTGCCACATCTAAGCTACGCTTAGAAAATGGCTATAACATATATTTCTATAAAATAGCGGTATTTCGACGTGTTGAAATGGTTAGCAAGCTTGTCTCGTTGGATCAATTACGACTGAATTGTGAGTTCGGTCCTCACTGGCTTCATAATTCAGACCTTGGTCAATTGTCTACGCTTAGAATATTATTTTGGGAACTTCGACTTTATGTAATGCCAAGCAAGCTTGTCTCGATAGTGTGATCGAGCCTCATTATGTGCTCCATATTTTCGGCCTTGTGTTACACTTAGAAACCCCACATTCTGTCTTCTTTTAATTAATGTTTAGTATATCCTTCTGGCTTTCTTTTATTATCTTGTCTAGGAGGATCTCTATTTTTCCTTTGATGTTAGCCATCACCGCAGCGGTTATACTTTTTGTTACATCCGACTGGATAACGAATATTTAATAATCATTATTTTTAAAGACAATTAAAATCATGATCACCGTTACTAGTTAGTTTATAGATTTATTCGTTTGAAAACGCAATTCTAAGCTAAGAAATGATTTTCTTTTTAATCTCATACGAAACTGCAAAAAAATATTAGCAAGTAAATATATAAAATAAAATTGGCATTTACCAGAATTCAGACATTTTTTCCTCGGGGTTTTCAAGGTAGAACTTCCTGGAAAGTCCACCCGCGCTATTCAAAGAGATTATTATCGCAGAAACATCATCCAATTCGATGTTGGTGCTAACTTTGACTAATCGGAAGAGAAATACGTTCTTTACAGCTTTTAAAAAGTGCAATTTACAGACCTAACTGTTGTGCAAAATAATAATAAAAAGTCACTAAGCGAAATAGCTTTCTTTGGCATCCTTATTTAGTTCTTTCTCTTGGAGGTCATCTCACCAGTTCTACTGCGCGCTGATTTTGAAGAGGAAATGTAATCATCTTTCCAGTGTGGTTCGGCTTCTATCTCTTTCTCTTGATTTCTCTTTCTCTCTTGTTTTGGTCTCTTTCTTTCTCTTGCTTTATTTCTTTCTCTTCCTTTATTTCTTTCTTTTGCTCTATTTCTTACTCTTGCTCTCTTTCTTTCTCTTACTCTCTCTCTTTCTCTTGCGCTCTTTCTTTCTCTTGCTTTATTTCATTCTCTTGATTTATTTCGTTCTCTTTCTCTCACTCTCTTTCTCTTGCTTTATTTCATACTCTTGCTCTCTTTCTTTCTCTTGCTTTATGTCTTTCTATTGCTCTCTCTCTCTCTCTCTCTTTTTCTTACTTTATTTCTTACTCTCACTCTCTTTCTTTCTCTTACTCACTCTCTTTCTCTTGCTTTATTTCTTTCTCTTGCTTCATGTCTTTCTATTGCTCTCTTTCTTTCTTTTGATTTATTTCGTTCTCTTGCTCTCTTTCTTTCTCTTACTCTCTCTCTTTTTCACTTGCTTTCTCTCTCTCTCTCTCTTTCTCTTGCGCTCTTTCTTTCTCTTGCTTTATTTCTTCCTCTCGATTTATTTCGTTCTCTTGGTCTTTTTCTTTCTCTCTCTCTCTCTTTCTCTTACTTTATTTCTTACTCTTGCTCTCTCTCTTTCTCTTACTTTATTTCTTACTCTTGCTCTCTCTCTTTCTCTTGCTTTATTTCATTCTCTTGATTTATTTCGTTCTCTTTCTCTCACTCTCTTTCTCTTGCTTTATTTCATACTCTTGCTCTCGTTCTTTCTCTTGCTTTATGTCTTTCTATTGCTCTCTCTCTCTCTCTTTTTCTTACTTTATTTCTTACTCTCACTCTCTTTCTTTCTCTTACTCACTCTCTTTCTCTTGCTTTATTTCTTTCTCTTGCTTCATGTCTTTCTATTGCCCTCTTTCTTTCTTTTGATTTATTTCGTTCTCTTGCTCTCTTTCTTTCTCTTGCTCTCTCTCTTTTTCTCTTGCTTTCTCTCTCTCTCTCTCTCTTTTTCTCTTGCGCTCTTTCTTTCTCTTGCTTTATTTCTTCCTCTTGATTTATTTCGTTCTCTTGGTCTCTTTCTTTCTCTCTCTCTCTCTTTCTCTTACTTTATTTCTTACTCTTGCTCTCTCTCTTTCTCTTAGTTTATTTTTTCTCTTACTCACTCTCTTTCTCTTGCTTTATTTCTTTCTCTTGCTTTACTTCCCTCTCTTGCGTTATTCCTCTCTCTTGCTTTATTTCAATCACTTTATTTCTCTCTTTCTTTCTCTTGTTTTATTTCTCTTTTTTTCTCTTGTTTTATTTCTCTTTCTTTCTCTTCCTTTATTTGTCTTTCGCTTTTTTCTCTGTCTTGCTTTCTCTCTCTTTCTCACTTTCTTTTTCTTGCTTTCTTTCTCTTTCTAGCTTTCACTCTTGTTTCATCTCTCTCTTTTTCTCTCTCGCTTTATCTTTCTTGCTTTCTTTCTCATTCTCTCTTTTGATTTCATTATCTCTCTCTCTCTCTCTCTCTCATACACAAACACCCGCACGCGCTTGCCTTCTGACAGAAAAATTATTTTTATTTTTATTTGTCTGCTATTTGTGTACTTATTTCATTTTTGTATTATTATCAATATAAAAATATGTGTAAAATTCATACACCTATGGAAATTTTTTCATTCTGAAAATGTTACGTTTCTTGAAAAGTTCTCAGCCTCAATCTCATCTACTACAATCTACATCTGCTCGCCTCAAATCACGGCAAACTTCAATAATTTACAGTACTACGTCTTTTTTTACGAGTGAATATGTTGTTGTTAAATATATATATATATATATATATATATATATATATATGTGTGTGTGGGGGGGAGGGGTGTTGTCATCCACAGATAGACTGTTTCGCTGTATCACAGCTCATCATTGTGGTAAACGTCCGGTTGTCCCTAGATAGAATCGAAACCCGGGCTGAATTGGCGTCAATTTACCCCTGCGCCTTTGGCGCACGGCAGGGATGAAGATGAATTTAAGCGTATTTATTTTTAGATAAGAACACTAGTGACTGAGAGAACTCGATTCGTTTTATCGAAGAGTATTGCATTAGTAGCACTAATAGTCACTGTTTACAAACTCACACTTTCTACCCAGAGATTTCAACCGAAATAATTTTTCAGGTGTGTGTATATATATATATATATATATATATATATATATATATATATATATTGTCATCCACGGACAGACTGTTTCGCTGTATCACAGCTCATCAGTGTGGCTAGACGTCCGGTTAAAATAAATTCAACAACAGCAATTCAACATTTACTCACTTTCGTTTATTACATATTAAATTATAGTAGTTAGCATCCGCCATAATTTACCATGATTTTCAGTTAGCCTCAAGTTATAGTTCTTAATTTTAATATATATATATATATATATATATATATATATATATATATATATATATATATATATATATAGTGTATATGGCGGTAATGCAGTACATACTTGCACTACGTCGGACTTTTTTATGCAAGTCAATGTTTTCATACTAAAATTAATATTAAACAAACAATGATATATTTTAATCATTTCACCTCAAACAAGGTGAAAAGCTATTACGACACAAGGGGCTCTCGAGTGTAAAAGAATGTGAGGATCGCGATTGACATTGTGGGAGAGAAGATGACTTACTTTGTGTAGCAAAGCGGGCACGTATACGCTTGGCGTGCAAAACGACTGAAGGAAAGGAAAAAGAAATATGGCCGCCCTAACACCTTAATTTAAGAAAGACACGTAGCTAGGAGGATTGTCGAGAGTGATTGGGCGTATGCAAATTTTTTACGAGATCTACTGGGCATAAAAAAACAACACGCAAGATAGAATCGCCAGTGCGTTCGTGAACATGGTACTGCATTCACGGAGTGACTTTGTCAGTTGAGAATCCAATTACTTGGTTCAGTTTCACACAGACATTGCATTTCAGATTTGCAGATCAAATTTAACTGGAAAGCAACTGAGTTTCGCAAGCGAGAAGTGCGAGAGAAGAAACTGTTCGCATAGAACTTACGGTTACATCTCGCCATTTCAACTGTAAAATGATGAAACCTATTTGCTAAACTAGTAATGAGCTTAAGTTCGTAAAGTTGAGGCACCAAAGAGAACATTTTTGAACAAATATTCATCCGAACAATTACCACGAAAATATTTATAGAAAAGGCCCATGTAAGCTACGTTAAGGTGCGTGAAATTGACTGAAGCTGCGATGCAAAATCTCCGATAACATTGCTGATTCTTCTTTGGATTTTATCAAGAATCTCTAAATAGAATAAAAGACAGCAATACGTCAGTGGAAAACGATAAGCCAACAGGCCACAATGAATCACTCTCCTAGAGGTTAGCATCAATCATGCTAATGGAGAGCAAAAAAGGTTCTCAAAGGCGATTAAAAGAGAGTAGTTTCGTCTTGGAGACGTTAAAATTAACAATTAACTTGCCCAGGGTTTCGAACGAGTTGAAGGTAATTTTTCAGATCAGCTCCCAATTTGACTATATCAAACATAATAGACTTAACATTTGTCATGGAGTGGTTTCACAGTGGAGGCGTGTATTTGTACGAAGTCGGTCCTAAAATAGGTTCGACGTACAAAACGTTAGGAACTTGATATAATAGGTAATGACGCAGAGTAATCTAGTTTTGGTCGCTGATACTTTAGTATCCGACTAACGGTCGTCCGGCATCGACTGACTGCCCGACCCACTGTGCCGACGGTATTCAGTCACACCACTGCACGTGGGCATCATGTGGCACAAGGCCGGTTTAACGTGAGATCTCCGAGCCCGTGGGCTCGGCCAAAAATATGCCCACTAAACTCGTATAAACGAGTTCAGTGTTGGTTTACCTCCCCGAAAGAGAATCCGCCCTTCGGTGTAGCCTCCTTCGTGTTCTTCCGCGCCCGAAGGCAGAGAGTTCAACCGATCAGCCAGTCGACCCACTGAGCCGACTCCCTCCGTTACTCTTACTACTCATACTTAGTATAGGTGGGAGAGTCTATTAACTATAGAATAGGCGTGTTCCACTATAACAAAATTAAGGCATCCAAAAGAAATACTGAATTAAGAATAGATGAACTCGGAAAGGTTGTTGATGAAAATTAGGAAGAAAGTAGGCCTAAGAATAGCCCCCTGTGGTACCTTCGCATTAATGTGAAATAATCTAGAGGAATGGTCGTTCAAGATAATATACTTATAAGAGTAATATATAGTGTGATTTTCAGATTATGATGTCTAATGTTATAAAAAAAATATTGATAATCCAGGAAAGAAAAAGGAATGTCAATAAAAATTACTCATCACCTAATTCTAATATGCTATAACAGTTTTTTTTTGTTTTTTTTTCCCCAAGTTTTTTTTTTTTTTTACTGACTTCTCTATACACAAGAGAGTATTACAGCAATAAAAAAAAATAGAAAAAGTTTAATATTCTTCCATTTGTTATGTCCTATCTGGTAACTTCCATAATTTTTGGTCCTTTATAAATCTTAATAAGTTTTATGCGTTTGCTATCTCTCTTAATATCTATTCTACTAAAAATTCCCACAAGCTCATTAAGGACGTTATTCGCTACTTTCTTTCTGTCATTCTTGTTCTAGATTTCCTGTGAGTTTCAGATTCGCCAAGTTATCTATCCTCTTTATGCTTCCAAAGAATTTTAGATGCTACTATAATATCCGGTCTACCACGTTATCAAACATTATAGAAATATATCTACCTCATTTACTACTAGACTATGCGGTCTACCTCACTATCCAACACTATAACGTATCTAGTAGATTGTTCTCTTGTAAAAATGCGACTTCTTTTTCCTCGATCAAGAAGACACGTCTACAAGAAAATCTTTGAGCTATATTTTAATCTGAAGGAGGAAATCCAGCAAGTGTCAACGGTTTCAGACCTAGAGTGATTCTGATGTGGGAGCTCCATTTTCCTTCCTTTTATGTAGATAGGGCACACAATGTGAGGTGATGGTAGAATTCATCGTGGTAGACCGCAGATGGACGGCACCAGAGTTGAGGTCACGGTATAATTCTTAACACGGTAGACCGAATACTATAGTAACACCGAATTTCAACTGCCACTTTCCAATTCCAGTTCTAAGTATAAGTCTCTTATTAGTTTCCATTTTCCTTCAGACCTCTTGGTTATTTACGCACTCCATCTATTAGCTTCTCAGCATCTACTAGCATATAGGAGAACTGATCGCACAGGTCGGACCGAAAGCCTTGTCCCCCCCACACACACACACCAAACAGTAACGAGAACAATAGAACAATACAGTAATACAAAGCACATGTATTGGATTCAGTTTATTCATTTCATTGACGTTTACACACATTGAGAAGAACCGTAGAAGATCGTGTCAGCCATTTGAAAGAGAAAATTATATTATGTAAGAGTGACAGTACCTACAGACCAACCGGTAGATAATGGTACAGCACTCTCTTTTTTATTTTATTTTTCTAACAAAGTGTTCCTGTTTCATAATACAGTGTAACCCGGATGTGGCACCATTTAACGAGGCAGAAAGGGAAAAGAAAGAAAAGAGGAAAAGGAGAGGCTAAGGACCGAATCGTCGGTGATAAGCAAGAACACACACACACGGCTAAGAGACAATGGATAAAAGGATATTTTGATAAGTAACAAATGGCGAAAGAGTGTCATTACAATGACAGGGAAATTCTGAGTAAAAAGAAAGGGAAAGAAAGAAAGAATCAGATAAAGACCGGCTGGCCAAAGAAAAAAAATTAAAATGAAAATGATATTTCAATAAGTGACGAAAAACAGGCAACTAAAGGGACTTTGGACAGATATGAAAAATTAAGGACCACCTACGAGTGTCCGTTGACCGATTTTCCTTCGACGGAACATCCTTGGCCTGCGATAATAAAATTATGTTATCAGAAATATGTACCGAAGGAAAATGAATGGGAACCTAGAAGTGTTTTTTTTTTCTTTCTTCGAGGCGACAGACTGACTGAAACTTTGGAGATGTTTCTTTTTGAGACCGTGTTAAGAAGACCACCCATTCTGATAATTAGCGATAAAATACCTGACGTAAACCACGTGTAGAACAAGAGTTATGACCGCCATTGTCATATTGTCCCGTTCGCGGCCAGAGAAATCATAACGGCGATTAAGAGGAAGAAAAGGGAAAGAGAAGAGATAATTTTTTTTTTAATTAAGCAAGATATTTTTTTTCTTCCTGAAACAAGGCCGCAGATTCGTCCACGCCCGACTGAGACATCATTGGTCGAGTGGTGATCACGTGACGCACGAGGGAGGCTGTTGCAGCCCATCTGGAGGATGAGTAAGAGAGGTTGCTACGAAGATGTGGGGAGGGCAGTTCACGCCCCTCTGAAGTATGATGAGAAGGTGAAAGTGAGGAAAGATTCCCAAAAATGGAAAACGTGGGAATTTCTAACCAGAGAGGTGGATATGTATTTAGAATTATCGAGGAACCCCCCCGGCGCCGACAAACTCACTCCGGTTTTGGTCGGCGCCCATATAAACGAAGCCACAACGAGCAGAGTAGAGTTGAGTTCCAGCAGTTCCCAGAGTCAGTCTTCAGTTGAAGCAAGCCTCGCAGATAGCTGACCAAGATTCACGCACATTCCGGACCTCTCTTCAACCCAAGAACAATTATTTTGAAGAGCGACTTAGATCCAGATCACCGAAATAATTTTTTCTTTTGACTTTCGTCCAAAGACCCACCGAAACACCAATTTCTTAGATAGCAGACAACTTGAAGTGTTAAAACTTGCCTAGCGGAAAACGACGTGTCACAATCCATAGAACGGGTCGGGAGATAGATGCAGTCCTATGTATCGAACAACTAGACATAAAGTTTGTTACCTTTTTCTTTGATACTTTAAACTTTTGAGTTTTCTTTTTTTTGTCTTTTATGCATATTTGTGTGGTATCACCCCCGTTGAACTCGGTTTGCAGTACGGCCCCAACCACTGTTTGATCTCGTCTGCCTAAGATTAATTCACAACGTGGGTAGGCGGACTGGGGGATCAGTGCAGTTACCTTGGTAACCAGGCGTTGGAAGCGAGTTGGGAGCGACGAGGCTGATATCAAATCTAACCAGATTCACACCCGAATCACCAAAAGGTTAGAACGTCACATTTGGAGCAGCGACACCCGTACGGAGCAGCAAGGAGCGAACGGCTGGCGCCGCGGCGAGGACGTCACAATTGGTGCTGTTTAGGGACGTCACAGTTGGTGCCGTGGTAGACTAGGATAGAACGTCACGGTTCTACGCTGCGACCAGGGGACGACGTCACAACTGGTGCCGTGACTACAGGATAGGACCCTGGAACAGCCACTGCCACAATTAGTACAGTGACAACAGGATAGGATCCTGGACCGACCACTGTTGCTGAGAAATTTCGAATAGGACTCAAAACGACCCGGGACCGAGAGGAACGAGAACAGAATCGTCTGTAAGGTAGGGCACTTTGATTGATTTCCCAACCTCGATTGTTGCTGCGTAGATTGTCTTTCTCTTTAAATATGTCGGACTATGATTCAGATAGAGCAGTGGGGGATGAAGAGGGGATTAGACAAGGGTTGTCAGCTGACCTGAGAAAGTTGTTGGGTGGACCGAGGGTCCCAGCATTTGACGGCAGTGGGAAAGATTTCAAAAACTGGCTGTCAATCCTGGAGAAGAGCCGAATTATATATGAACTCACAGATCAGGAGGCCCTGTATCTGGCATATGATGCCACAAAGGGGAAAGCCTCTGAGTTTATGAAGGAGCTCTTGGAGAGTCAACCCCACTTGTCTTGGGAAAGATTAAAGGGACTATTGACCAAGGAATTCACCGACGAGGGCACGGCTATAGAGGCCATGAGGGCCCTCTTAAAGCTGACACAGCTGCGGGACGAAACCCCTGGAGAATTGGGGGCCCGAGCGGGGAAGCTGTCATCATTGGCCTTCCCAGAAGTGGTTAGAGACAATGCGGTCATGCAGACCCAGTTAGCAGACCTGTATGTGGAGGTCCTAAGTGACGAGCGTGTTCGTCACGACGTGCTGAAAGAGGGGTGAGACTATCGGCAGCAATAGAGCTGGCCAAGGAGAGCCAGGGCGTATGGGAAAAGGTAAAAAGGTGTGGAAGGAACCAGATACTAAGTCAAGAGGTCGGAAAAAGGGAGAAAGGCGGAAGACCCCCCGCGTGGAATCGGAGGGTCAAGCTAGAAGTAGATCAACCTGAGGTGTGGGAAGAAGACCCCAATAGAAAGGCATGGTCAACCAGGCGTGGATTTTATAAGCCGACGCTGGGTAGATACGGGCTGGTCTTCTGGACCTGTGGGCATGAGGACCACAGAGCGGCGGAATGTCCGACGAAGTGGGGTTTGCCCCCAGACTTCGAACAGGACAGGTGCACCAGTTGTGGAAAGAGAGGACACCTGGCCAAGTGGTGCGGGCTGAGAAAAGGCGCCCCACCGATATTAACAAAGAAGGCCGAGCCCAAGAGACAAGACCAGGGAAAAGCCAGCGGGCCACCCCGGAATTAAGAGGGAGGGTGGCCCAGTTAAAAAGAAGGGACATAAAAGCTTGGACCAGTGGTCGGGCGAGCCGCTTGGGTAGAGGACAGGTCCCCCCCGGGAGTAAACGAGAGGTTAGCCCAGTTGAAGAGAAAAAGAGCAAAATGTTGGACATGTGGTCAGGTGGGCCACTTTGCGGCGAACTGTCCGGCAAGAAGGTGCTGGTTTTGTAGGAGACCAGGGCACTTGAAGAGAAGCTGTATCCTTAGGAACAGCCGCGGGAGACTGGGAGAGGTCCAGCCTGGCCCGTTCAGGTGCGAAAAGCGCAGAACTCCCCCGTCGTAAGAATAATGAAGGTGATTTATTGCTGCCGGCGCCTATGGCTGGGATGACCCAAGGGTGGGGGCCCAGGAAGAGGAAAGCCCATGTGTTCTCTTCGCTGACGCAAGAGAAGGAGCTATCCTGTAGAGCAGAGATAGGGGGTACGGCGATGAAAGCTCTGGTAGACACAGGAGTATCTGTGTCATTGCTGAGAGAGGAAGCATACAGGCGGGTGAAACGGAAGAGTAGGTTACGGGAAGCGGACATAGAGGTCACGCAAGCAGATGGAACCTCCCTGAAGATAAAAGGCATGGTGAGGCTCCCTGTGAGGACTGGGAAATTAAGAAGCACCCAAAATTATTACGTAACCCCCGACCTGTGTACGGAGGCAATCTTGGGAGAAGATTGGCTCCGGAGCCATAGGGCCAAGATAGAGTTCAACCCCACTGTGCTGATAGTGAATGGCGAGAGAACGCCATTGGGATGCCCACCGGAAGAAGATGTAACAATAGTGGTGGAGGAAGATGTAAAGCTACCCCCTAGAACGGCGGTGTCGGGAAAGGGTAGGTTGATGCCAGGGAAGAAAATAGGAAAAGGGCCCCTGCAGTTGGTCCCTGTGGAAGGAAGGGCCTAGAAGAGAATGAGGTAACTCTGTGTGAAACGATGGTGGAGGCAGCTGAATTAGTGACCATTATGATGGTGAACCAGGCCCAAAAGACTATAAAGGTTAGGAGAGGGGAAGAGATAGGGAAAGCGCTAACCCTACGGACTCTGAATCGGGTGAGATTCGAAGAGGAACGAAGAAAACTTGTAGAGCAAACAGAAGGAATAGTGGACGAAGATATATTAGCACTGGATCAATTTAGAACCAGGGTGGGAGGTCTGCTGAGGGATAATCGAGATGTGGTAGCCCAGTCAGACAAGGAATTGGGCCAGACCCACACAGTCAAAATGAAAATCGACACCGGAGATCACCCCCCCCCCTGTGAAATTAAAACCCTACCGGACACCTATTCATAAAAGACCCCTTGTAGAAGAGGCAGTAGAAGAGATGTTTGAAGCTGGGATGATCAAAAGATCGATCTCCCCTTGGAGCTTCCCAATCGTAATAGTAGGTAAGAAAGATGGCGTGTACCGTTTTTGTGTAGATTTTAGGAAACTGAATTCTATATCGAAGCCCTTGGCGGTGCCATTGCCACTAATAGATGACATATTGGCATTATTAGGGAAGGCAAAGTACTTCTCTACGTTGGACTTGAGGTCCGGGTATTGGCAGGTTGCCCTTGATGAGGCTGACAAGGAGAAGGCCGCATTTGCGTGTCACTTAGGACTGTTTCAGTTCAGGGTGATGCCATTCGGTTTAGCTAATGCCCCGGGAATCTTCCAACAGCTGATGTCAATAGTGTTAGGAGGATACGAGAGCTTTGCCATGGCATATTTGGACGATATCTTAATATTTTCGGAGACAGTAGAACAACACTTTTTCCATCTAAAACAAGTGTTGGGAAGGTTAAGAAAACACGGCTTAAAATTGAAATTGTCGAAGTGTCAGTTTCTGAAGGAAGAGACAAGATATTTGGGCTTTGTTATAAACGGAGACGGTATTAAACCCGACATGGATAAGGTCAAAGTCATAAGGGAAATGCCAGAACCTAAGACAGTGAGACAGGTAACAGGTTTTATAGGAGCTATAGGTTACTACCGACGCTTCGTCCCGGCATTTTCGAGAATTTGCTATACCACTAGTAGCCCTGACGAAGAAATACGCTAGGTTCAAGTGGACAGAGGATTGTCAACAGGCATTTGATACGTTAAAAGAACAGTTGACAGCCGTCCCACTGCTGACGTACCCAGACCTCAGCAAGCCCATGGTACTATTCACTGATGCCAGTGAGCAGTGTGTAGGAGCAGTTCTTACCCAGCCGTGTCCCGATAAAGAAGGACCAGTGCCAGGCATACCAGAGGAAGTACCGATATACTTTCTCTCTCATAAGCTCTCAGAGACACAACAGAGATGGCCAGTAATAGAAAGAGAAGCATATGCTATCATGTATGCTCTCCAAAAACTGGACTACTACTTGAATGGTGCGGTCTTTACTGTAAAAACAGACCACAAACCTCTGCAGTACCTATTGCAGGCAGAGTGGACAAATAATAAGAAGATTCAACAGTGGACCCTTAAGTTAAGTGGCTACCACTGTAAGAGAGTATTTGGCAGGAAAGGAAAACACGTGCGCAGATTTACTCTCAAGAATACCGAAACAACTGGAAGAAAGATCTGTAAAAGTAGAGCAGGGAGTAGATGATAAAGCCTATAGAATAGGAGTAATTAACTATAATAAGCTAAAAGATCGCCCTATGTTAGAATCGGACGAAGAAGGGGACACACAGATAATAACCGATCCCTACTGGACAGAAGGAATTGAGAAGGAACAGGCAGACAGTGAAATAGCTGCCCTGAGAGAAAAGGTGAAGGCAGGAGAGACCACCAAGTATGCCATAATAGAGGAAAGGCTGTATTATCTCTCAGGCAGGGATGAAGAAGTCAAGCCCAAGTTGTATGTGCCCAAAAGTTTAAGACCAGAGGTATTGGAACAGTGCCACGAGAGGTTGGGTCACATGGGAATTGATAGGACATGTGATCTAATAGGAAGAAAGTACTATTGGCTCAAATTGTACGGAGAGGTCACTAACTATGTTTGGAGCTGCGTAGTGTGCCAGTCGCAGAGCAGAAGGCAGGAAATGGCACCATTGGAGAAGACGGACGTGCCGAACTTCCCCTTCGAGAAAGTGAGTATGGATGTATCAGGACCATATGGGGAAACTGCGCAGGGAAACAACTACATCGTGAGTTTTGTCGATTGGCTAACAAATTGGCCTGAGGCATTTGCAGTACCAGACATGAAGGCTAGAACTGTGGCCGGTTTGATAATAAGTGAAATCTTCCCTAGGTATGGCGCCCCTGTGCAGTTGGTAACAGATAATGGCACGGAGAATGTAAACAGCATAATGAGAGAAGTGCTGACAGGTTTGAATATAGAGCATGTAAAAACATCTCCATATCACCCCCAAGGAAATGCTAAAGTGGAAAGGTTTCATAGAACCTTGGGAGATGTATTGGCCAAGCTGGTCAGAGAGAACACTGGAAACTGGGACTTGTATTTGACACAGGCTCTGGCGGCCGTGAGGTTCACGATAAACGAAACCTCCAGATTTTCTCCTTACTTTATGTTGTTTGGCAGAGACGTGGTCCTGCCTGTTGATAACCTATTGAAGCCCCGAAGAAAGTATATGGTAGAAGATCATCATCAGCTGTTGCTAGAACAACAACATAAAATATTTGTTCAGGCCAGAAGAAGAATAAAGAGGGCCCAGAAGAAAAGAAATGAGAGAGTGATTGCTGAAAGAAAGGTAGTAGAATTGAAGGTTGGAGACCCTGTCTACTATAAAATCCACCAGAGAGAAGGAAAGCTGGACCAAAGATGGGAACCGTACTACCGGATAGTAGAGCAGACGGGTCCAGTATCATATGTAATATGGGATCAAGTGGCAGGACGAGCAAGGAGGGTCCATGCCAATGATCTAAAGAAGGCTGAAATAGCTAACCTGGAAATGAGCGAGCCGAGGCCTAAGAAGACAAGGACAAGGAAGGTAACTCTGGTTGAGCCGGAAGAAATGGAGACGGAGGAAGATTCCGAAGAAAATGAGGAGATAGATCGACTTGGCCAGATAGACGAAGCGATCCGATTGACGGTGTTGGAACCCTCGGCGGATATCAGCTGTGTTCAGTCGTCGACTGAATCGGTGCAGAGAAGACCCTGTGAGGTTGCCATCGCACCTCCATGTCCAAAGGAAAGGAAGAGAAAGACGAGGAGATCCAATCAGGCAGCCAAGGGCTCTAAAAAGAGGCACCCTGAACAGGACGAAGGGCCCAGCGAGTGGGAGGAAGAGGATCAAATACCCCTTTCCCAGCTCAAGGAAAAGCTAAGGAACAGGAGAGATCTAGACATAGAGTCAGGAGGTATTAAAGACGTCCAAGGCGAGGACTCTAAACAGAAGGAAGAATCAGGGGAGGAAGAAGAGGACAAAACACCTCCTGGACGGGAATTAAACACAGAGGGAAGGTTAGAGGTTGAGCAGGGACCACCTCGGAAGATGAGATCAAGAAGGGTGAAGAACCCCAAATCTCAGTAGAACAAAGAAGGCTGTGCAGAATAGAAACAGTCGGTGTCGACAGGTAACGACACTGGCTCATCCAAAAACCTGCTGGCTGACTGTGGTGGATGTGGATGGAGGGGATGGAGTCGCGAGCTGCATCTCACGAAGGACGGGAAAAGATTATTGGCATTGCTGACTGGCGATCAGTGGTGTCATGAAGTACGACCTTTGGGAGTGGGCGCCACGCACACCTGTCCGGGCCATTCTGTCTGCTAGGAGTTAGTTAGAGGAGGGAAGAGCTGAACGTAGTAAGAAATTATGGAATAATTGAGTGATGAATTGAGCAAGACTGAATGGCTGTGAAGAATAACAAGAGAATTTTGTTACCTTACAGGAATGATAGCAAGGTACAAGGTGGAAACAGAATACATAGCTTTAAATTCAGGGAGAACGAAATTCATGTTGCTAACAGCTGAAGAAGCTAGAAAGTGTCGAGATGATACTCTAGGGACTTGTACCTCGTTAAGCCCTATCTATATAACTGGTAACCGCAAAATGTGCATACTAGAATTGTTTGAAGGGAAGAGAGAAAGAATTAAGAGAACCTGCCAAGTGGAGGTATTAGCAAACACGGCATTACCACAAGCTATCAGTGTTTCAGACGGGGTGTGGGCAGTAGCCACACAGAAACCTATCAGCTTGTCTACGGAGTGTGGGGGAGAGTCCACAAGAATATTAAGAGTAAGGCCACCATTATTCCTGTTAAAGTTACCCATGGGATGTTCGGCATTTGGGATATCTATGTCCTTACCCCGCTATTACCAGGAAGAAGAAAGATATGAAGAGAAAGATTCAATCATAGAAATGATTGGCAGAAGCTTAGTCAATTGTACAGAATTATGGGAGCCAATAGTGAAGGGATTCTCCAATGTTACCTTGAATAAAATGCCAGGACTAATGAAGCCGATAGAAAAGATCGATATGGATCAATTGAGGGACAAGTTAAGTGCGTTGGGAAATGAAGGTATGGCTTGGGAAGACGATGAGCAGATCGCGATAAGTTGGTCAATAGTGATGGGTACATTCATAGTTATAGCCATCGGGGGTATAGTAGTATGGAAGATTAAGAATAAGAGGAATTAACGAACGACAATCCAATGCGCATGCAGCAACTCAAGAGGGAGATGCCGAGCAGTGTTTCTTACTCATACAGAATCGTCGAAGAAATTGCAGGAAGACCAGCGGAGGAGGCTGGCGTGAGATCACCACGTGCGGCGGAAAAACCTCCCACAGCGGAGAGGAAAACATTGACCAAGAAGAACAAGACATAGTAACCACATCTGCACCCACAGGCACACGCACACATTACATTGCATGTAGAACAGAAGAAGAGGAAAAAGAACATTACATTTGCATGTAGAACAGAAGAAGATGAAAAAGAACATTACATTGCATGTAGAACAGAAGAACTTGAAAGAGAACATTACATTTGCATGTAGAACAGAAGAAGATGAAAAAGAACATTACATTGCATGTAGACCAGAAGAAGATGAAAAAGAACATTATATTGCATGTAGAACAGAAGAACTTGAAAGAGAACATTACATTTGCATGTAGAACAGAAGAAGATGAAAAAGAACATTACATTGCATGTAGGAAAGTAGTATAGAATTGCATGTGACAAATGCATGATGCATGTTAAATGGTGTATTTGGGTTTAGGTGTCATTTACGGGTAAATGACAAATTCGGTTAGGGGAGGATTGTGGCACCATTTAACGAGGCAGAAAAGGAAAAGAAAGAAAAGAGGAAAAGGAGAGGCTAAGGACCGAATCGTCGGTGATAAGTGAAACACACACACACGGCTAAGAGACAATGGATAAAAGGATATTTTGATAAGTAACAAATGGCGAAAGAGTGTCATTACAATGACAGGGAAATTCTGAGTAAAAAGAAAGGGAAAGAAAGAAAGAATCAGATATGTTTTGGCATCGGCTGTGTTATCTAAGGATATGAAAACAAACTATTGGTACGGGAAGACATCTTATTATCAACTACAGACCGGCTGGCCAAAGAAAAAAAAAATTCAAATGAAAATGTTATTTCGATAAGTGACGAGAAACAGACAACTAAAGGGACTTTGGACAGATATGAAAAATTAAGGACCACCTACGAGTGTCCGTTGACGGAACATCCTTGGCCTGCGATAATAAAATTATGTTATCAGAAATATGTACCGAAGGAAAATGAATGGGAACCTAGAAGTGTTTTTTTTTTCTTTCTTCGAGGCGACAGACTGACTGAAACTTTGGAGATGTTTCTTTTTGAGACCGTGTTAAGAAGACCACCCATTCTGATAATTAGCGATAAAATACCTAACGTAAACCACGTGTAGAACAAGAGTTATGACCGCCATTGTCATATTGTCCCGTTCGCGGCCAGAGAAATGATAACACCATTAAGAGGAAGAAAAGGGAAAGAGAAGAGATAATTTTTTTTTTTTTTAGTTAAGCAAGATATTATTTTTTCTTCCTGAAACAAGGCCGCGGATTCGTCCACGCCCGACTGAGACATCATTGGTCGAGTGGTGATCACGTGACGCACGAGGGAGGCTGTTGCAGTCCATCTGGAGGATGAGTAAGAGAGGTTGCTACGAAGATGTGGGGAGGGCAGTTCACGCCCATCTGAAGTATGATGAGAAAGTGGGAGTGAGGAAAGTTTCCCAAAAATGGAAAAAGGTGGGAATTCCTAACCAGAGAGGTGGATATCTATTTAGAATTATCGAGGAACCCCCCGGCGCCGACAAACTCACCCCGGTTTTGGTCGGCGCCCATATAAACGAAGCCACAACGAGCAGAGTAGAGTTGAGTTCCAGCAGTTCCCAGAGTCAGTCTTCAGTTGAAGCAAGCCTCGCAGATGGCTGACCAAGATTCACGCACATTCCGGCCTTTTATTCAACCCAAGAACAATTATTTTGAAGAGCGACTTAGATCCAGATCACCGAAATAATTTTTTCTTTGACTTTCGTCCAAAGACTCAATTTCTTAGAGAGCAGACGACTTGAAGTGTTAAAACTTGCCTAGCGGAAAACGACGTGTCACAATCCATAGAGCGGGTCGGGAGATAGATGCAGTCCTATGTATCGAACAATTAGACATAAAGTTTGTTACCTTTTTCTTTGATACTTTGAACTTTTGAGTTTTCATTTTATTGTCTTTTATGCATATTTGTGTGGTATCACCCCCGTTGAACTCGGTTTGCAGTACGGCTCCAACCACTGTTTGATCTCGTCTGCCTAAGATCAATTCACAACGTGGGTAGGCGGACTGGGGGATCAGTGCAGTTACCTTGGTAACCAGGCGTTGGAAGCGAGTTGGGAACGACGAGGCTGATATCAAATCTAACCAGATTCCCACCCGAATCACCAAAAGGTTAGAACGTCACATTTGGAGCAGCGACACCCGTACGGAGCAGCAAGGAGCGAACGGCTGGCGCCGCGGCGAGGACGTCACAATTGGTGCTGTTTAGGGACGTCACAGTTGGTGCCGTGGTAGACTAGGATAGAACGTCACGGTTGGCGCTGCGACCAGGGGACGACGTCACACGGATATAAGAGAGTTGTCGGGACCGGGGAAGAAGTATCTTATATCCGGGTTTCTCTTATATCAGGGTTTGGTCTATTTTGTTTAGGTAAGTATGGCTCTAATTTGGGGCGAGATAAAATCTCTCTTATATCCGGGTTTCTCTTATATCCGTGTCTCTTATATCCGGGTTACACTGTTGTTGACTTATCCTTTGGAAAGCACTTACCGTTATTTTACTGCGCCTTCGGAATCCAGCGTAATTATTTCCGTCTCACTGTTAAAACATTTACTAGAGATTTTAAAAATCAACTGCAAGAAGACAGAATGGGTATTAGCAAAAGTGCGAACTGCAAATCGGAGATACCAGAATCAAAAATGTGCTGGAATTTAAATACCTATGAAAGTCTTCTAACAGAAGACGGGAAATGTGATACCGAAATCCGAAGGCGTATTGGGATAGATAAGGACGCATTCCAAAAGCCAAGCAGAATACTAAGAAATAAGGAGAGAAAAAAAAATTCCGTTAGAAAAAAAGAAAGTACTACTACATCATATCTGTCCTGTGAGTGCTAGCCAATGTGTTTCTGCAGAAAGATGCTGAGCATACCGTGGAACGGACAACGCCTATATTTTAGAGAAAATGGAAACAAAAAGTAAACTAATAACAATAAGGATAGACGGTTGAAGTTTCTATGGCACATAATGAAGACGGAAGGCTTGGAAAATCTGACACTCGCATGACAGATTGAAGGGAAGAGGGGCAGAGGAAACAATGCCTAATATAGTGAGCATTAGTAAATGGATGACGGAACACTGCTTAGGAGAAAGCACTGTACACAAATGTGTATTAAATGCTACAAAGGACAGAAAGTTATGGAGAGCCATGATCGCCTTACATCCTTAGGGGACACGGCGCATAAAATAGAAGATTTACTTGATTTTGTTGTCTCCAATTCGTGTTTAGCGTCTTGATTTTGTTAAAAAAAATATTTATTCCAGAAAGTTTTTTTTTTATTTTATTTTATTTGTTTTTATCTTCACATCGTTGTTACAGCACACACTTTTGGTAATTTTTTGAATTTACACATTTTTCATTGAAAATTTTCCAGAAAAGAATTATTTTTTTTTAAATTATGGACTTTATTAGAGACACTGCAGAGTAATGGTTAGCGGCCCACATTGATGAATGGGAGAACTGAGTTCGAATTCCATTCAAATTATTTTATTAATTCTATAAATATTTTCGTTGTAATTGTTCGGATGAATATTGAATTATTATATTGAGAGATATATGAATCCGTTACTTCTTCCCCAACCAGGTATGTCCTGTGAAAATTGCGATAGAAGAACTGCTGTGAATGCTGGACAATCTCCTCACAGATGAAGTGGAAACTTGACGCAACCGAAATGTGGTTCTACAAAAGGATGCTGAGAATACAAAGGACCATGTGAGCAACCCCGAAGTTTTTGTAAAAAAAAGGACACTTATATTTAACACCCGGAAGAGACTGTTGAAATTTCCAAGGCAAATAACGAGTAAAAGGGGAATGGGAAATTTGGCACTCACAGGAAAACAGGGCATAACATTACTGTGACGTGGCTGTTCCAGGGTCCTATCCTGTGGTCACGGCACCAGTTGTGACGTGGCTGTTCCAGGATCCTATCCTGGTCACGGCACCAGTTGTGACGTCGTCCCCTGGTCGTAGCGCCAACCGTGTCGTTGTATCCCAGTCTACCACGGCACCAACGGTGACGTCCTACTTTGATTCCCAGTCTGCCTACCCTCGTTGTGATTTGATCTAGGCAGAGGAAATCAATCAGTCATCGGGGCCGTACTGCAAACCGAGTCCAACGGGGGTGATACCACAAAAATACGCATAAAAGGCAACAAAATGAAAACTCAAAAGTTCGAAGTATCAAAGAAAAAGGTAACAAACTGTAGCAAGGGTGTCAAATTCAAGGGTGAAAGGGACGCAACTCTTTCCGTCGGAAAATGTCTCACACGCTGCAACGCAAAGCCATGTACACCGAACACTGGTGAAAAAATGGTGTCCTGTTCATTTTTTTTTTCCTGCTTTTATGGAGTCCAGAAACACCTCATTACCATGCGTGTAACGCGACTTTGCGTGACCGCACGAGACCGTAAATATTAAAAGTCACGGACGCCATCTTGGATCCTTTCCTTTCGTAACCCACAGGCCAGACAGACGCGAGGGCGTTTGGGAGGTAAGCCATTCCTTTTTTCCCCACACTCCCCCCTGATCTCATGATCACAGAGGTGACAGGGAGGCGGCGATCGCTTTCGCCAGGTGCTTCTTCGAAGAGGGACGCTGCGAGCCTCATCGCCGCTTGCGCTCATGTCCACGGTCTGAGGGTCGAAAAACACAGCTGCTGATATCTGAGTCACTGCCTGATGGAGCTGGCATGAACCAGAGCGATGCCTCACTGGTCTCAGATTCCGATTCGCTCCCGTCGTCCAGCGATGGTTGCAACTGCGTCGCCGGCCGCAGGTCCTTAACGTGACGGGGCACACCGTCGACCCGCACCGCCTGTGGGCTGATCACCTCAGTGACGCGTCCGGTTCCGTATTTCGTCGTGCACTTGCTGCGCGGGTTTTTAACCCAGACGACATCGCCTTTCTTCAGCCTCTCTCCGGTTACTTTCAGTTCCGTCAGCGGGTTGGTCTCTATGCCCTTCACTCTGACGTGGTACCTATGCAATGTGTCGGCTGGAGTCGTAGAGGGTGAGACATCATCCTTCGGGGTCACGTTGTACAAGTAGACCGCCTCAGACACCGCGCAGCCCGTCCTGGCTGCGATGGTCTTGACGGTCCTGTGGTTCCGCTCGATGATCCCATTTCCACTCGGTAGGTGGGCGCACCGGAACCGTAGGTGCACTCCCCAGGCATCCGCAAACCTCCTGAACTGCTCACTGTTGAATGCGGTGCCATTGTCGGTTAATATCTCCGTTGGGGGGCTACGTTCAAGGAAGATACCATTTAACTGACGGATGATGGTGGCTGAATCCTGCCGACGCAGCAGCCGCCATATCGCAAACCTGGATGGACCGCAATCAATGAGCGTCAGGAAATCCTCGCCGTTGTGGTGAGTAACATCTATCGCCAGCCGGCTCCAGTGGTTCCTCACGCTCAGCTGCCCTTTCTTCCAGCGAACGGGTGCTGGGTCTATAGACTGGCACGCCACGCAGTTTCTGACCACTCTTCTGACATCTGTCTTTTGTACTCCTGGGTCAACCAACTTGGCGAAATACAGGGTCCGCTTGACTCCGGGGTGCCCGCTTTGTTGGTGGACTTCTTTGATCCGATTAGATCGAACGGGACTCATGGACGCAGCGCAGGCGGGTTGCACGGGCTCAATAGCTTTCTTAGTGGCGTCAAGCCACCTTTGGGGCAGCCTCGTTAAACAATCTGCCTTGTTGAGGCTAGATTTGACCAGGGACACCTCCATTGTCAGTGCGTACTCTTGCACCAGCTTCACGATCGTGTCGAGCCGTCGTCGGATAAGCATCTCGCTGGCGGCTTTAGTCCGCACCCTGGCCCTCCCGGTAAGGGTATCCGAGATCCACTTATAGACGCAAGCGGAATCCGTGAACAGACGCAGGGTGGTCGACTTCCAGAGGATCGCCAAGTTGATCCCCTTGATGACAGCATCGAGCTCTGCTAGGTTTATGTGCTGGGAGTCCTTTTCTGGACGTAACGAGCAAGCATCTTCCACCACGGCTCCATCGTGAACTATCGATACACCAGTTGCAAGAGAGCTTGCGTCAACCCACACACTGAGGTCTTGGCTGTCGACGCACCATCTGCCCCGCGCTGGGTCTTCCTTGCGTACTCTAGCGAGGACCTCCCTCATCATGGTGAGGAGAGGGGCGTCGTGAACTTCGTCATCCCATCCAGTGGTGACATCAGATGCTCTCCGCTTGATGAACGCCACTGCAACACGCAGCCAGCCACCTACAGGAAGGTGCCCAACTAACTTGCCGCACAAGGAAAATATGCTTCGCCGCGTGACAACGGTGGGCATGTCTGGGACCTCGTTTCCCCGTTTCCAATACAGAACGTCATCCTCTCCCCAGACCTGCAAACCAAGCACTCGTGCACCATCCTGCAGCCTCTCCGGTTCCTTGCTGAGGAGGCCAAAGTTGTAGAGATGCTCCTTCACGCGCACCGCAGATATGACTCCCTCGTTCACGTACACGTCATCAATATATGCAGATGTTGCCCGCCGTATACGCTCATCCTTCGTCAGAATGGCGTCAACAATCATCTGCATAATTGATGGCGCCACATTGAGTCCAAACCCCATGCGGGTCAGGCAATACCTTTGCCCCTTGATAAGCACAGTTTGATAGGGCCACAGTGATTGGTGCACACGCACTTGAAGGTATGCTTTGCGAAGATCCAGCACGGATACATTTGATCCTGCCTGTCGCCATTCCTTTAGCTTCTCGGTACACACGTCCGCGCGGGCTGTAAAAGGGTCCACGTGCTCGTTCAGTTCCCGATAGTCGAGCACCGGCCTCACCTTTTGTTTGTTGTGCTGGAGAACCGCCATTAGCGGGATCAGGCCCTTTGGGGGCCCCAATTCCTTCTCTGGATAAGGAACCAACCACCCGTTATTAATCCAGGCTCGCAACTCCTTGTCGTATTCCGCACGAGCTAGCGGGGGGATTTTATACTCTGGCACACTGTTGTACAGCTTCTCTGGCGGTTGATCGTCCGACCATTTCCAGGAAACTGTCCAGGACTTTGTGCGCTGGTCGAATTCCGCACGAAAGTCAGGCCGTTCTAGCTCCATTGCTGCACTTAGAGCAAGACCAGTTTCAGTGAAACGCGCCCGACCCTCTTCGTCAACATGGACGCCACCCACTTTTTTGATGACGTCCATTCCCAGGAGCAGATCATAGCCGAGCAGTTCTCCGTCCACGACCAGGGCTTGTACGGCTACTGCAGGCCCATCGCCGATGCTTGCGCGGATGACGCTCACTCCACAAGAGGCTAGCGAGCCCCCGCCAACAGTCAGAATTGGAATCTTTTTCTCATCCCACGTGTCACAACATGCCTTGCGCACAAGGGTCCGTGTGCACCCGGTGTCTACAAGCACGAAGCGCTCACGCCCGTTAATCCGCACGCTCACTGCGGGTAGCGCCTTGTTCAGCGGTGATCTGGGGAGAAGACTGGCGCTGTAGCTTACTCCCCTCGCCCGTTTCCCGGACAGCTTCTTGCTACGTGGCCCAGCTTGTTGCACCTGTAGCAACGCATACGTCTCCGTGTTCCTCGGTTATGCGTATCCTTTGCACTGCTTCGGCTTCGGCAGTCTTTGGAGAAGTGGTTCAGTTCGCCACATTTATAGCACCTTGTGTCCTCTGTTGGCGGTGCGGGTGCTTCCACAGCTGCTGAGACAGGCTCCGCGTCGTCCTTCAGAATATTCCGGGCTCTGGCCAGTAACTCGTCTAACCCCAGCTCATTGAGCCTTGACGATGCTCGTAGCAGTCGACTGGCGTTGTCTGGGAGTCCGGCCAGAAAGGCGCATCCTAGGATTTGGTCGCTTGCTCCACCGAACGGTGCGGCCAGCTTCCTCAAATCGGCCAGATAGACATCTACCGTTTCATCTGGCCCAAGCCGCCGTTCGGTGAACTGCCTCCAGGAGACAAAGGGGTCCGCACCGAATGCCACGTATAGAGCCTGCTTAATTTCCTCCAAGTCTGCGTCAGCCCTGAGCTGCTGATACACGGCGTAAGCTCCTTTGGTGAGCCTCAGAGGGATTACCAGTGCGGGATCTTTAACTTTACACAGCCGGCAGACCCGCTCGGCCTTTTCCCACCACTCGACCACAGACAGGCCAGCAGGGGAACCGTCGAACTCTGGTATCAACTTCAAGTCGAATCTGTCCATGTTGTAGTAATGGCCGAAATAGCTTGTAGCAAGGGTGTCAAATTCAAGAGTGAAAGGGACGCAACTCTTTCCGTCGGAAAATGTCTCACACGCTGCAACGCAAAGCCATGTACACCGAACACTGGTGAAAAAATGGTGTCCTGTTCATTTTTTTTTTTTTTCCTGCTTTTATGGAGTCCAGAAACACCTCATTACCATGCGTGTAACGCGACTTTCCGTGACCGCACGAGACCGTAAATATTAAAAGTCACGGACGCCATCTTGGATCCTTTCCTTTCGTAACCCACAGGCCAGACAGACGCGAGGGTGTTTGGGAGGTAAGCCATTCCTTTTTTTCCCCACACAAACTTTATGTCTAGTTGTTCGATACATAGGACTGAATCTATCTCCCGACACGTTCTATGGATTGTGACACGTCGTTTTCCGCTAGGCAAGTTTTGACACTTCAAGTCGTCTGCTCTCTAAGAAATTGGTGTTTCGGTGGGTCTTTGGACGAAAGTCAAAAGAAAAACTTATTTCGGTGATCTGGATCTAAGTCGCTCTTCAGAATAATTGTTCTTGGTTTGAAGAGATGGTCTGGAAAATGTGCGGGAATCTTGGTCAGCTATTTGCGAGGCTTGCCTTAACCGAAGACTGCTGGAACTCGACTCTCTGAATTGCTCGTTGTGGCTTCGTTTATATGGGCGCCGACCAAAACCGGGGTGGGTTTGTCGGCGCTGGGGGGGGGGGGGGTTCCTCGATAATTCTAAATACATATCCACCTCTCTGGTTAGGAATTTCCACCTTTTTCCATTTTTGGGAACATTTCCTCACTCCCACCTTCTCATCATACTTCAGAGGGGCGTGAACTGCCCTCCCCACATCTTCGCGGCAACCTCTCTTACTCATCCTCCAGATGGGCGGCAACAGCCTCCCTCGTGCATCAAGTGATCACCACTCGACCAATGAGCCGGGCGTGGACGAATCTGCGGCTTGTTTCAGAAAAAAAAATATCTTGCTTAAAAAAAAAAGTATCTCTTTTTTCTTTCCTTTTTCTTCCCCTTAATGGTTTATCATTTCTCCAGCCGCGAACGGGACAATATGACAATGGCGGTCATAACTCTTGTTCCACACGTGGTTTACTTCAAGTATTTTATCGCTAATTATCAGAATGCGTGGTCCTCCCGACATGGTCTCAAAAAAAAAGGAACATCTCCAAAGCCCCAGTCGGTCTGTCGCCTCGAAGAAAGAAAAAAAAAACATTTATTTTCTTTCGGCAAAATTCCTGATAACAACATTTTATTATCGCAGGCCAAGGATGCTCGTGGGTGGGTTTTTTTTAATTTTTCATATCTGTCCGAGTCTTTTTTAGTTGCTGTTTTTCGTCACTTAACGAAACAACATTTTCATTTGAATTTTTCTTTCTCTCTCTGGCCAGTCGGTCTGTAGTTGATAATAAGATGTCTTCCGTACCAATAGTTTGTTTTCATATCCTTAGATAACACAGCCGATGCCAAAACATATCTGATTCTCTCCTTCCCTCCTTTTCTTTTTACTCAGAATTTCCCTGTCATTGTAATGACAGTCCTTCGCCATTTGTTACTTATCAAAATATCCTTTTATCCATTGTCTCTCAGCTGTGTGTGTGCTCCTGCCTAACACTCACGATTCGGTTCTTAGCCTCTCCTTTTCTTCCTCTCTTTCCTTCTCTCTTTCTGCCTCGTTAAATGGTGCCACATTACCTAATGTGTTTGAGTAACTGAATGACAGGACGATGTTTAGGAGAGACAGCAAAAAAAGATATGAGAGATAGCAAAAAGACAATCGACCACATCCTGGAGGAACAGAGAACAAATAAGAATGTCTGGGATGAAAAAAAATTATATACGTTTTGGTATGTAAATATGTGTAGTAGAGTTTTTGTGTAGTAGAGTTTTTGTGTAGTAGGTTGGTGCAAAAAAAATGACGTTTTCTAACATATGTTTCTATGTGACAAAACGTCATTATTTTTGCACCAACCTAATATATGTGGATCATTGAGGGCTAGATATCTATCATTATGATCAATTTTTTTACCCATAGCTGAGTGGGGAGGGAAGAAGAGGTTTCATACTTTTCCCAAGGGCATTAGCACAATAAAAAAAAACATGCTTCGTGATCCCTTTGACAATGAAAGACATGCTTCCGACAATAAAAAGACATGCTTCGTGATCCCTTTGAAGAGTATTTAAGTAAAGACTCTAGACGTACAAAACCAGTAAGGCGATAGAGATATCAATTCACGACGGCGGCTTCAAAGAGATTCTTTTACTCATTCATCCATCTTCTTCACCAAGCTACGTGACACTTACATTTTATCTCACCAAGTTATGTAATATTTACGCTTTCCTCAACACTTTCTTTCGTACCTCTCTTTTTCAAACAAACGTTATTTTCACTGGATACACGTGTTTTATTAGGTGGTGCAAAAATAATGACGTAATAATGTCGTTTATTGACGTTAAAATTACGTCAAAAAACAAATTTATTACGTCATAATTTTTGCACCAACATAATAGTTATTATCCCTTTTTTATGTTTTTTTTTTTTTTCTTTTCTTTTTAAACAGCGAAATTAATATCAACTGAACTAAATTAAAACTAAAAGCATACTGAAGAAAATTGTGCCTCCGAAACGAATCGAATTTACATCTCCTTTTCACAGCTGGGAAACTACTTCTGAAGCCAAAGTGTACATCTACTACTTCGCCCACGGAGTTAAACTGACAGAACGAAGATCTGTTAATGAAACATGTTTTTTCTTCTTTTTTTTTTTTTTTTTTTTTTTTTCACGTTAAACAGCGAAAATATTAACAACAGGCTTTAATTAAGGAATCCTACTAAAAAAAAAATTCTTCCTTGGGCAGGAGTCGAACCTGCAAAATTTGTCTCCACGATTTAGGCTTTGGCTAAAAAAATAATTTCCCTGGTGGAAAAAAAAAGGTTTTTACGTACAATTAGGAAAAACATCTTCAAGCACTTTAAAAATAAAAATTCAAGGGGAATAACTCTAAAAAAAAAAGCCTGATTTATTTCCCTTAGATTGGTAAGTTCGAATTCAAGCTTTTATTATATTGTTGACTGTTATTAGGTTGGCGCAAAAATAATGACGTAATAATGTCGTTTTTTGACGTATTTCTTAACGTCAAAATACGACATTATTACGTCATTATTTTTGCACCAACCTAATATATTGGGAAATTTACGAATCTAATTGCTACCCTAACTATGAGATAAATAGGACATGTGTCTGAGAGAATTATTGTTAATCTTAAAATTCTTAATGCTATATTTACTCGCAACAAAAGAAATATTCCTATAATCCGAAATATGCTTCAGTTTTAAATAAATTGCATCTGGTTGATAAGACATAAAAATCAGTCATTCAATAAAAACATCATCACATTGAATGTCGGAAGACGCATATATTCTACGAAATTTCTCGAACATTCAGGAAGGTAAATGTAATTAATAATGTTTACTTAACAAACAGAGTATTTACTTAAATAAATCATATCTATAAAAATAACGTATAAACAGAAAATATATAAAATAATTGTTGGACTTAATCCATTTAATTATATATATATATATATATATATATATATATATATATATATATATATATATATATATATATATATATATATATATATTCGCTATGTCTAAAAATCTATATAAAAGTTTGTGAATTGAAGTAAAAGGGTCTGACTCCTCAAATAAATTGGAAAATTCTACGTTTCGCGAAACACCGTAATAGTTTTAGAGATAAGTCCAATCTATATTTAGAAGAAAAAATCAGTATAATAAAATATAAAGATCACTACAAACTCTTAAATCAACGGAGAGAACTAATCACGACATGTAGATATAGAAATAGATTGAAAATTACATAACAATACATGTGTATATATCTGGGGTTGTATGTGTGCGTATAGTGGCATATATAAATGTACCACTTTCTGAAATAAAAAAAAAAGAAAGCATTTTTAGCCGATAAAAAAAAATCCAAGTCTAAAATCAGAGGAATATATCCGTACATTATAATATATAGATGGATAAATCTTCGATTGTGGAGATGGGAAAACAATCCACTCTCTAATGAAACCTGCTCTAGTCTCTACAATTATCCAATTGGTGAAGCTGAAATCTGGGGATCTCGAACAGATAGAAGACCAAACTAAGCAGCTCGAAAAATGGGCGGAACACTACTCCAAGGTTTATGTACGTAGCCTTTCTGAACATCCTCTTATGGAAACGGTCTTATTCTCTTTTGTTGTATATGCAAAATTGAATGAGGAACCTAGTATAGTGCGACTCCGGCTTCTGGGCAAAACTAATATGCCTAACGTAGTCAAATATTGCATTACTGGACATCACCCTGGATATAGTCCTTGTTTTTAATCAGTAATATTTTTTACAGTGAGGTTCACCCTTTACAAGACCTGGAGGCACTCTAGGTAGATGGTTACAAAGTAAAAAGCACATAATATGCGGATAGAGAGGGAAAAACAACGGTTAACCCTGAACAGGTTAAGATTGTAATAATCGGGGAAACATCTTCTCAGGAGGCGGTTCCATAGAGCAGTATTTAAAGAATTATTTTCTTTTTTGTATCGTAAATAATTTATTGTTGTATAGTTAACTAGCAGCATGGTCCGGCGTTGCCCGTGCTTGATTCAAAAATCGTACGACTCATACAGTAATCGCTATCACTTTGACTTAAAATATTTTTGCCCTTCCTTGCCTTTAAAGGAGTGCCCTTTGCCGTGCTGTTGTTGCTACATGCCTTACTTCTTGCCTATCTCACACTGCGATTTTTTTCTAAGCTCTATACTAAATATTAAATCTGTTACGAAAAAACTAGACAAAATGAACACAAAACGATCAGCTTTAAAAAAGGACTCGTAACTGGAAAAACCGAATGAAAAAGAATGTTAACAACAAATACTTTTTCACGCCCAGTAGAAGATGGCCTCAAACTACATGAAAACTGTCGTAGAAGCATGAAAAAATCGATTATTTCCACTATCGATGGGAGCTGGGAAATGCAAAGTCGGTCTTGGCCTTCCCGCTTACTTGGAGCATGTTCATGTAAATTTTGATGCAAATCCGTCGAAAATTGCGGTTGTGCATTTGTTACACACACACACACACACACACACACACACACACACACACACACACACACACACACATCCTGCCTTTTATAGATAGAGATAAATGTATTATAGCAAAATAGCGATGGCTGACATATAAAAAATGGAATAAAAAGGAAACTATTTACAAAGACCATGGCAAAAATTACATGTAGGGTCCAATACAAAATAGGGCTGAACTTTAAAGCAAGCGAGTATTCTGAATACCAATTTACAAGAAACAAACTAAAATATACAACAAAGACAGTAAAATTCGGATATTGGTGGGTGGGGGTAATGGTTTGGTGCTACGTCAAGAGCAATGGGAAAATAGGACAGATTGATTTTTTACTATTTGTATAAACTGAACATTGCACTCGGTGTGGGTCTTTAATGTGATACGTATTGGCATGAACATATTAGATCCATAGCTTTTACCATCTTCTGAGTATTTACTTTTAAAGATCGTCTGAAAAGAAATGTACAGGAATACATGATATCCTCAGTTTTTGCATACAAAGTGACTTCAAAATTTGACTATTTCAATTTTTTTTTTTTTTTTTTTGTATTAGATACACGGAATGGAAAAATATTTTCAAACAAGAATTCTAATTGTCAATCAACAAAAGCTAAATATGCAGTCAATAAAGAAATTACTGCAGTCAATGAGTAAAATCTGTGTAAAAAATTGTAAAAGATTACAACCCCCCCAAAAAAAACGCTGCTCAATGAATAAGATTTTTTATATCATAATTAATAATAACAAAAATTAGATAAAATGTATATAACACTATAATACTGCTGTGCACAAATTATAACAAAAAGCGTTTTAAATTTATAGTTCATTGCAAATTATACTAAAACTACTGCTCTGTATAACATATTACATCAGAATATATTAGGTTGGTACAAAAATAATGTCGTTTTTTGACGTTAAAAAATATGTCAAAACCGACATTATTTTTGCACCAACCTAGCAGCTAAAATGTTCAGAATAATTTTCTTTTGAAGTAAATGAAGGTCTTATTTTACGACACAATGATTTAGTAATAATGTGACGTGTACCTTGCTTTGTGTCCATATAAAATTTGTAAAGCTTCAATAAATTATAAATTTTAGAAGGCTGTGCTAATACGATTTCACTAGCCATAGGAATGAAATTCGAATGCTATGATTTTGAACCTAAACCTAGTTTTTAAAAGCATTTCCTCAAAAAACAATAACGATTTGGGAAAAAATATTGTGTCATTATTTATCACAACTTTCGAACTGAGTGCAATACTACAGTTCCAAAATTTACCTGACCTAATAGGACAGTGTTGCGAACCCGTGTCAGTACAGACGCAAAAGAGGCTCCGTGTCGCATGCGAATACAATTAGTTACATCGTGAGCAGAAGAACAGCTTGGCATATCCAGATATAGGCCTCTCTGCAACTTGTCCAAATCCGGAGCTTTGCCAATCGTCTCATGTCATTAAAAGCAAGGGCGGAAAAAACCAGAAGTCTGCATTTGGTGAAACTTGCTTTGCTATCTGCGGAGATTAAATGTCATGTAAAGACGTTCCCTTGGCGTATTTTGTTCCGGAAGTTAGGTAGCGTGCTATGGTTTCGTGACAGTCCCCCTACTCTTCATTATTCTTGTTTTTCTTCTTCTTTTTTTAAATTTCTTCCCGTCTCTCTCCAATAGCTGTTTGTCCACCGTTAATTGTTATGGGGACAATCTCTTACCTGTTAAGTGTTTTCCACAGTCTCAACATACACTAGACTTATTTATTCTGCATACAAAAAAAGTTTTGATAGAACACAAAACAGCAAGAAATATACTCACTAAAGTGCTGCCTATTATCAGATATAGCGGATGGTGAAATATTCTAAGAGGTTGGAGGTCGTGCCAATGGGAGTCACAGTAAAGGCAAATTACGAATTTTAATGTTCCTAATATATAAATATATTTCTCTAACGACACATTTTTTTCCTGCTTTATTATCACCATCACAATACTTTCAGGTTGGTATTTTCTCTCGTACTTATCTCCATACAAATATGACAACTAGCGTTACTTCCTTGAATTAAATTTCAATACCCCACCAAAAGAAAATAGTAATTTATCATTACCGAACTTCAGTTGTTGCTAGCCACGATGAACGATTACCCTCTCAAAAAACAAAGTTCATTCAAAACCTAAAGCAGAACTAAGTTGGCTTTTTCGATTTTGTTTAGCGGCATATTAACATCTCTATGGATTATTTACTACCGAAATATGAATATTTTGTACATAAATTCATGCTTTCAACTACACATATTTTGTACATAATTTTATACTTTCAAATAAAGGTATGTCTTTTTAGATATAGTTTATAGATCATAAACTATATTGTCGGTAAATTTTTAAATGTATTGCTGATAATTTCACTACAAATCTGCATCGTTGGTAATTTTTATTATAAAAATGTATTATTGGTAATTTTACTATAAAAAAGATATTTACTTTTTTAGTGTTGCATTTATTCTCATTTTGCTATAAGAGTTTATTGTATTGTTGGTCATTTTGTTATAAAATGTATTGTTGGTTATTTTATTATAAAAATGTACTGTTGATTTTCGTTTGAGGTTTACTATTTACCCATAGCGTAGACCCCCTAACAGGTGCTATCACCCCGGATCAAGGTAGACCTGGGAACAGCAGCTAAGAGGTGGTTTCAAACTCCTCAAAACATCCAATCTCCTGATCAGTGGCGTTTCTGTCTGTTGTAGTTTATTGACATACACAGGTCGATAAAGTAGATCTAATATACCATCTATCGCTAAAGATGGAGAAAAAATGGTTGGTTCCTTAGTGGTACATGAGTTAACTTTTGTACCAGAAGTGGAGTAAATGGTTCTCCGCGTTTTAAATGGGAGAACATGTCCAGCCACTCAGCTTTTATAAAACAATGATTTTTATTTTCTAGATGTTATAACTTCTAAATAGTTTCATAAACTGAAACGATATCAATATGACAGAATCATATTTAGTTTGATTGTCTTATTGCTATGATGCAAGTTAGAAAAAATCTGTTGAAATATGTACTAATTTGGTTGGTAATAAATAGTAAAATGGGTCGTCTTTATACTTGAGTTAATAAGTAAACATTGACCGTCTTTATTCTTGAGTGCTATTTCTTAAAGGATATTTTTTATTGGCAAACAAAAGATAGGTGTTCTAGTAAAGAATTTGCAATAAGTTTACTTCAAGCTATGTAAATGTCACTAAAATGTATTACACGAAAAAATTATTCAAGACGGCGAACGAGTTACAGGCTGAGGTGATTGGGGAACACATAATTCCATTAATCTAGGAGACACAAATGTCATAATCCGGTCTATTCCTTGTAGGTTACCCGAATCGACATACACATGAAGAAGACCGGGGAGCATAACAGCCGAAATGTTATGATAACAACAAAAAAGATGAGGACAATAGTCCGCCTGTAAACTATATAAATAAAAATAGTATAAACTCGAACTTATTCAGAAATTAATGTTTTACTTTTTTAAATCGCGAAAACAGAGCAACAAAAAAACGTGGCAGGTAATTTCAAGGGAAGTAACTATTTAAATTTTTAGGAAGTTACCTCCCTTAGTTCGTTTTTTCGCATCCAAAGAATGATTTTGTTTTAAGTGTTTCAAATGAACGAAGAAATGATCCCAACTTCAGTTCTTTATCATGACGAAATAGACATATAGTCAATGTCAAAATGATGAAAACCATCTTCAGATTAATGCAATATATTTGATGAGGAGTAAGTATCACTGACATTCACATGTATACCCGCGTGCGTAGACATTTAAGTTAACCCGCTTGGCTTTCCAAAACGTCTGTTCGGCGGAGCGGAGACGACCTTTCAGCCTATAAAAGCGCAAGCATATTCTCTCTCTCTCTCTCTCTCTCCCCCCCTCTCTCTCTCTCACTCTCTCTCTCTCTCATCGAATACAGTAAGAATGCATGTTTTGCTTGTGGTGATTCATAATTAGAATCCTGGTTTAAATATATTTTCCATTCAATGCATCTAATGCAAAAAGAAAAAAATCAAATTGTTTGGATTTATTCTTGAAATAGTAAAATTTTGAAGTCAGTTTTTAAGCAAAAAAACTACGGGAATTAAGGATATCTGTACATTTTTCAGACCGATATTTCAAACTAAATGCTCAGAATTTGATAAAAACTATGATCCTATTTTTGGTGTTAGTACTTATCACATTAAATCCCAGATTTTACACTGAGTTCATTTTCTAAAAAAATTGAAAAATCAATCTGCCTTATTGTAGCATATGTTACAAATGACAATGGTATGATTAGCCGTTTTCTTACAAGCAAACATCCGGTATTTGCTGCCCGAACGTAGAATCACTGTTATTTGAAATTTATAAAATCTTAAAATTAAAACAATATTTCAAGAAAATAAGTTTTTCAGGTTTATTGTTACCGCTCTTTTAGCATTGATGGGGGGTTTCCTTCCTAACATTTTGTTTGAAGTAATGTGGAATCAGCATTTTGATTATGTCATTATTTTCTCTTCGAGTTGCATGTAACATAATTCTTTTGAGTTGTTACTGCTGTTGAAAGTTTTCAAGTTAGGTGGTTTCTGATTTTTCGTCTGTGATCCTGTTGCGCCAGTCCAGGACGTTCGAAAAGAACGGTCTATGAACTGAAGGGTTCATTCTCCAGAAACTATTTTTGAATCGCTGATAGTATTTACATTATGCGGACCATTGTCCTCATCTTTGTCGCCATATTTGTCGCAACGTTTCGGCCGTTGTACGCTCCGGCCTTCTTCCGATGGTTGGAATGTCGAACTGAACCCTTTATTTCGCTCACTGGGGTAGACTGTTCTAGTTCCACGTGCCATGTTTGATGGATGTCAGTTATCAGTTATCTCCTGCTAATTTTTCCCTCTGAAAGTTCTCCACTGCCTTAACCGGGTATTGAACTCACACTCTTTGGGTCTTGTCACTGGATCTATTCAACGCCTTTATCCAAGGACACATGGCACAGTGGATAAAGGCGTTGGTTAGATCCAGTGACAAACCCAAAGAGTGTGAGTTCAATACCCGGTTAAGGCAGTGGAGAACTTTCAGAGGGAAAAATTAGCAGGAGATAACTGATAACTGACAGCCATCAAACATGGCACGTGGAACTAGAACAGTCTACCCCAGGGATCGAAATAAAGGGTTCAGTTCGAAATTCCAACCACCTGAAGAAGGCCGGAGCGTACAACGGCCGAAACGTTGTGACAAATTTGGAGACAAAGATGAGGACAATGGTCCGCATAATGTAAATACTGTACTTAATACCTCATCTCTGAAATATAGACAGACTCTGATGAATCGTTGATCTTAGAAAACAATTGTATAGAGCTGATAGCTTAAACATTTCTGAAAATTTTGGACGCCATGCATGACATTCATCTAAGTGTCAAAATCTGAAGAAGCTATTTAAAGGCATGACTCGAGTTTTTAAGTTAACGTTTTGGGTTTGTGACATCTTGCGATTTGGGGCAAAGTCACCTTTTCTGCAGATTATTCGGTGTTCAATGGGGATTTTGTAGTGTTTTGTATTTATTAATTCGACATTTGGTATATTTATGATGGATTCAGGATAGGTGCCATCACTGTTTTCATTCTTATTCTATATTATAGTTTCTATTTTGAAAAGGTTTATCTTAAGTTCTGCTCTTTGGAACTCATCTTGGAACACTTTAAATGTTGATTGTTGTTTGTTTCATATCATTATAATTTCGTCCATGGATGCCTTTGTCTTCCACGTCGCCCCCCACCCCCCTGATCATCAGTTCACTACCATCGGGATGGAAAACAGGAAATATATAAATGAGTAATAAATTTAAAAAAAAAAAAAAAAATAATAAACAATTATTTACATTATTCAGACTGTTATCCTCATCGATATATTCACAACCTTTCGGTCGCAGTACGCACCGGCCTTTTTCAGGTGACTGGAATTTCGAACCGAACCTTTTATTTCGTCCACCGAGCTAGATTGTTCTAGTTCCACGCGCCATGCCTCTTTCAGTTGTCTCGTTTATTTCCCTTTAACGCAACTTTGTTTTTTTGGTTCACCGCTGCTGTATTGGATGCACGCAACTCATCTAGACATTGCTCAGTTTCTGTTTTCTGCAAGACACACTTCCTGTTTCCATTATCAACTTTTACCTGGCATGGAGACTAACTAGACACTGTTTTGTTTTTTTTGTTTTGTTTTTTTTTTGTTGTTGTTGTTTTCATACTCTGTGATATAATTCCGCTGGGCTTGAATATCCGATTTAATATAAACCAGGATACACATTGCGCTTTCTTTTGCAATATTGTCATCTTCATTAAAAGTCATGGATCAATAATAAACACATTTAACATAATCTTTTTTATTATTTTTAATCCTTTCACCTCAGTAGTGACACTAGAAGGAAAAGGGCGACAAGGAGTTTGGTTTAGTTTGATTTGGTTTGATCTGGTTTGGTTTAAACCTCAGTAGTGACACTAGAACGAAAAGGGCGACAGGGAGTTTGGTTTAGTTTGATTTGGTTTCATCTGGTTTGGTTTACACCTCAGTAGTGACACTAGAACGAAAAGGGTGACAGGGAGTTTGGTTTAGTTTGATTTGGTTTGATCTGGTTTGGTTTACACCTCAGTAGTGACACTAGAACGAAAAGGGTGACAGGGAGTTTGGTTTAGTTTGATTTGGTTTGATCTGGTTTGGTTTACACCTCAGTAGTGACACTAGAACGAAAAGGGTGACAGGGAGTTTGGTTTAGTTTGATTTGGTTTGATCTGGTTTGGCTTACACCTCAGTAGTGACACTAGAACGAAAAGGGTGACAGGGAGTTTGGTTTAGTTTGATTTGGTTTGATCTGGTTTGGTTTACACCTCAGTAGTGACACTAGAGCGAAAAGGGTGACAGGGAGTTTGGTTTAGTTTGATTTGGTTTGATCTGGTTTGGTTTACACCTCAGTAGTGACACTAGAACGAAAAGGGTGACAGGGAGTTTGGTTTAGTTTGATTTGGTTTGATCTGGTTTGGTTTACACCTCAGTAGTGACACATGAACGAAAAGGGTGACAGGAAGTTTGGTTTAGTTTGATTTGGTTTGATCTGGTTTGGTTTACACCTCAGTAGTGACACTAGAACGAAAAGGGTGACAGGGAGTTTGGTTTAGTTTGATTTGGTTTGATCTGGTTTGGTTTACGGCATATCAATCTCAATGGGTTATTTAATGCAGACATGCTTTTTATTGCTGGTAATACTTTTTTTTCAAAAATGTATTGTTGGTACTAAAACCTATTTTTACACTTTAATAGTGTTTTCAAACCAGTTTTGGAGTTAACTATTTGCTCATAGCTGGGACCCTAACAGGTGCTACCACCCCAGGTCAACGTGGCCCAGGGAACACCAGCAATTAAGTGGTGCTTCCACGCTCCTCAAAACCTCCCGATTTGAGGGTTACAGAGAGTGAAAATGAAAGAGAACGAGGAAACAGAGAATGTAACTGTTACTGAACTCACAACTATTTAGGTTTAATCTTTATCCACTGGGCCATGTGTCCTTAAGACAGATTTTGAAGTAATAAACCATAAATTATTTATTAACATTGTCTTTGGTTGGTTGGTTGGTTGGTTGGTTGGTTGGTTTTGTTTAGCGCATAGCAAGCTTTCTGGATTATTTTACGCCGGAATCTAAATAATTTGAAGACAATTTTATGGCTTCAACTAAAGATAAATCGGTATTGTTGGTATTTTTTTTTAAATATAAAAATGTGTTGCTGATATTTTTACTATAAAATGTATTTTTATATTTTCATTGCTTTTGTTTGAGGGGGAGGTCACTATCTGCCCATAGCTGGGACCCTAACAGGTGCTCCCACCCAGTATCAGAGTGGACCTGGGAACAACAGCAATTAAGAGATGGTGGTACGTTCCTTAAAAACCTCCCGATCAGAGGCCTTGCTGCCGGATGTAGTTTATCGTCATACCCAGAACTAAGCATATGAAGCAGGTAAATATTTAGGTTATATCAACGTAATAAATAAACCCAAACAAATATGGGCAAATGATTTTAACGAGATATTTTATTAGATTTTTTTTTTCTTTTTTTTTTTTTTGTTATTTACATATAATTTTACCTGAAAAGATGCAGCACCTCTGGCATGTAACCATTAGCACTGCCAGATTATGTGCTTTCAGGGTGTTAGCGATCATAGTCCTCCACAACTTCCTGTCCCTCGTAGCTCTTAGTATATTATGTCCTTCTGTTATTTCTCCTAAGCCCTGTTTCACTATCTATTTACTGAAGCTCACCAAGCAGGTTATGCATTGTTTTCCTCTGTTTCATGCCTTCAGTCTATCCTGTGAATATAAGATCCTCCAAACCCTCCTTCCTCGAGGAGCTGCATTTGCTGGTTCCCAGATTTCATGAATTCAAGCGCCCTACGAGCCTGGCATCCCACTTTCACCTTTTCACTGTCGAAACTCCTAAATGTAGCCGTCTCTTCTACACCAATAGCTTCGTGTCTCGCACCTCACGCCTGTGGAACTCCCTTCCATATTCCAGTTTCCCTGAGAGCTATAATATCCAACTATTCAAATATAATGTCAATCGATATCTCCAGTTGCCTTGATCTATCCACTATCCTTCTCCTCATCTTTTCCTCTATCATTCCTATCTGATCTTGCTCCAAATTTTCTGTAACCCCTTGCGTCCTAGTGGCTTTCCGCCTTGCTTGGAGTGAAACGATTAAAAAAGAAAAAAAGAAAAAAAGAAAAAAAGACGAGATTTGAATTCATATAACAGATATCGGTATTTACTTATGACCCAAGAGAAACTCTTTGAATAGTTGCGATGTAAAGCAACCGATATGAAGATGCGAGAAATACCATCTTACGATAAATAATAGTTGACGAGGCTTCATTTAAGAAAGAAAAAAGTACAATATAATGAGAACATTATTAGTAGTTTTTGTTCTTCGAAACCACAGAGTTTTAGTGAATGAGAGTTGTGTTCTCACGTGACATCACGAATCGCGGAAGACATTTAGGATCATAATAACAGGGTTATTAACTTCTGGTGCCAAAACTTTCTCAGAACAAAGTTGTTGTTTCTTTATTTTCATTCCAACTTAATATATATATATATATATATATATATATATATATATATATATATATATATATATATATATATATATATATATACACATACATGTGTGCGTGCCTAAATAGTATACAGAATCAAGTCAAAGTTTCTATAAATTTGACAAAGTTGAAAACAGTTTTACTGACTTAATTATGCATTTACCATCGTTAGACTGGCTTCCGCAAATCAGAACGAAAGCGAGATTTACCGGAAGTTCAATGCAGAAAAACTGGGTGAATGAGAAAAGAAATTTCAACAAAACCAAAAAAATTGAAAAGAATAGAAAGCAGAATAAATTTAAATAATGGCTTTTATAGAAAAGTCATACAATTTTTGTTCTTTCATCCCAACCTAGGAACGCCTGTTTAGCCTGGAAAAAGTATTAAAGATTTAATATTGCAGCTAACACACACACACATGTGTGTACATATATGAATAAAAAAGATGAGGAAAAACTATACTTAATCGACGCGTATGTTTAATGTATTTGCTTTGATAAAGGCAGTTGACGAAAAGCGTCGGGTCATTATATTTTTCTGATGTCTTTTTATTCATTTTGTCTCTTCTACAGATGCACTCCATCTGAGAATATTCACACACACGCTAGAGAAGCCGCAAACGTTTATGGTTATAATATGGATTTTTTAATATATATTATACTTAATTTTTAACATATTTCTCTACACGTGTTTCTAGTCTTGTGACTTTAATCAGGCAAAGAATAGTTATTTACACATATTATTTAAAGTGTTTCGTTCAAGGTCGATGTTTAAAGTGGGCTTAGGGGCAATATCTCAGAAAAATTACTGAAGCCCACACGGCATTTTCCCTTTATGGGAGGGGCCTCTGGCGCAAGCCAATGAGACATGGTTGGCCGGGATTGCCACCACCCTGCTCCGCCAGTTTGATCTAATATTAATTTCAAACTACCCCAGTTAGTGCCGAGGAAGTATATATAAAATGCTTAGAATCAAGGCAAGTGTGTACTACCCCAGAACCTCTGACCGGGGTAGAGTCAAGCCTTATTGAGGGCCCCGGTCAGTACTTTGTGATCCTCACTATCTTATCAACATTTGCATTTTTCTACCTACATTTATATACGTTACAAATAAAACTAACTAATTACTGTTAAAGAATGAAAAAAAAATTCGCGGAATTTGACATCATTCTGGGGTCTATTTCTTTTTCATCCAAATCAGTAAATTTGTTTTACTCAAACCAACACTCGAAAAACACTATAAAATTCACTATTTTATTTATCTATAATGTTGAATGTGTTAAAGTCAATCAACAACTTGATAAGAAAAATCACAAGTTGATGTTAAAAATTGCTGCTAAACATTGCACATTTATTTAAGATGGAATGATCTATTATGACATGTCACTAATTTAGAAACATTGTATTTATTTCGAATTGTTCACCGTTATTGGATATGATGCATTATTGTTCATAATAGGTTACAATAAAATTTTATATGAATACAATCGTATGAAAAGATCAGAGATTCGGTGGCAGCGGATGTAGGAAAACATTGTATGAATCCCGCTCAGAATAGTCCTACAAAAGTTTGCAAAATTAAAATTTAAAATTCCGATAAAGAAAGGGAACTATTTAAATAAATAAGGGTCTCGTGCAACCAGTTTTCTAGATTATTCTCTAGAAGAGGCTGCTTGTATCGCTATGACGTCATAACTGGATTTAAACAAGGCAATTTCCACGTACAGAGTAAGAATATTCAACTCAACTATATAAACCGATGATTCCCTAGATATTAATCAACGAATGCTCTTTTAAAAATTCTTTCAAGTTACCTCCCTTGAACTATATCAGTCATTTATACGCATGGCTAGAAGATCCGACCGCTTTTACTTAAATTTAACCTATTAATAACTACCGTCCTATTTGTTGAGTGTTGGGTATTAATGTTATATGCGGAAAGCAGGATTTAATACTGGATTTTGGGCACTTGGACCAGATGTAATGTTTAGCTTACCTTACCTCGCTAAACCAATTACGGCTGAGAAGCGATAAACTTCGTTAGAGACAAAGAAAAGAGGACTGAACTGTTACGTCATATCTGTCCGCCTGTATGGTAGTGAGTGCTGGACATTCTCAACAAAGATGAAAAAGAGGCTTTACAGAAATGTGGTTTTACAGAAGGATCCCTAAGGTACCACTGGTGGAGTATGTGAGGGACGACGAAATATTAGAGAGAATGGAGACTTGTAATTAACAACAGGAAGAGACAGTTGAAATTACATCGGTACATAATGAGGAAAGAAGGCTTGGAAAATCCGATACTCACAGGCGAGAGGGACAGAAACAACGTATAATATACTATGTGAGATTTAGTAAATAGGTGACGGAAAGGGTTCAGGAGAAATAACATAAACACAAAATTTATTGAACGGCGAAAGACAGGAAATTGTGGAGAGACATGATCGCCTTAGCCGTAAATGGAACATGGTACATAAAGAAATAAATGAGTTCTATACTCAGTGGGTGCTCCATAATGTCAGAACTAAGCTTAAAAGATTAGTAAGAGCGCTTCGATGTGGTGTAGTGGTTAGCAAACTTGTTTCGCTAGATCGATCACAACTGATCAGTGAGTTCAATCCTCGCTGAATGCCCCTTGCTTATAGCGTCGTGCCACATCTGAGTTATTCTTACTGCATCACAATTAATACTGACTAATAGCATTCTAATATTAATACCGTTTTTTTTTTTTGGTTGTTGTTTTTTTAAAATAGAAAACCTGTATTAATGTATTTTTATAATTAAAAGCAATACCGGATTTTACAGTGGGCAAGAAACGGGTTTAATTTAAAGATAGATAGATAGATAGATAGATAGATAGATAGATAGATAGATAGATAGATAAGAACAGGCTGTGATAGATAGATAGATAGATAGATAGATAGATAGATATCATTTCGTAAAGATATATGTCAATATCATTTGGTAGAGATATAAATATACATAGATATAATGTGATAGATATAATTAGATAGAGATATAGATATAATTATATATATAGAGAGAGTGAGAGATAGACATATAAAGAGAGAGTGATTGATATATATATATGAGAGAGAAAGAGAGAGAAAGAGAAAAAAAGAAAGAGAGAAAGACAGAGAGAGAGAAAGAGAGAGACTCGAGGAAACATTCGCCAATCCTGAGAATTGTATTGATATATTACCTCCATGGGCATGACTAATAGATAGAAAGAAAGAAAGAAAGAAAGAGACAGATAGATAGATAGATAGATAGATAGATAGATAGATAGATAGATAGATAGATAGATAGATAGATAGATAGATAGATAGAAATGACCAATCATCAGAATTTATTTCGGAATTCCTTATTGAGCGGGCTGGATAGGTGGATGATCTGATTGATAGCGATGTGGGATGAGAATTCGGAGTGTTAAGTTCGAATTTTAGCCGGATTCGTTGCATTTATTTACGCACAAACACATTTGGAAAACGTGTGAATCTACCTCTTTCCCCAAGCCCTGGATTAAATGTTAATACTTGTATTTGGAAAAATCATTATTCACAAAAGTTTTTTTAATGCAATATTCACTAAAAATAAAAATAAATAATTATTTTTACAATCCAAAATGTATATCGGTTTTAAATAACATGCAAAGTTTTGATAAGCCGTAAAAAAAAAAAAAAAGAATTATTTTTACAATCCCAAATATGTAGATAAGCAGTAAAAACAAAGTAAAACAGAAAAAAAAATAATAATAATCAATCCGCTCTTGAGTAGACCGAGAACTTTACAGGGCCATTTTACACAACCATTATTCAAAAACAAAACGTATAAATTGATAAACAAATTAAAAAAAAAAAAAAAATAAGCGGTTGTAATCTACAAAACAAATTCTGAATTTTTTCCAAGTTAATTACTTTTTACTTTCCTTCGTTTTCAGCTCTCCTTTTCTCTTTTCTTTACGTCATTCTTTCTTTCTTTCTTTCTTTCTTTCTTTCTTTCTTTCTTTCTTTCTTTTCCATTTTATTTCTCTCTGTTACAAAAGTTATAGTAAGGAAGTCATCCCCCTTTCTTTCACTTTCATTCTCCTCCTCCTGTTCCTTACATTTTCTTTTTCTCTTTTCCTCTCTTTGCTACGGTTTCCTCCATTCTTTATATTTCTTTCATATCAAAGGCAAATATTTAGCCCAAGAGAAAATGTCGCTTATTAGACAAGATTCCTTTAGAGGTTAATTATTCTCCTCTTCGAAGTAACGCTTTTATCTCATCACTTCGCTTTTCATCTGTCTTTTTCTCCTTTTACTGGCTAACTGATAAATAAACATTAGCGTAATCTGAGAACACTTCAAAGGTTTTCTAAAATCAACAATGACAATTTATAACATGAATTTAAAAGAACTTTTTTTTAAAACATTAGGAAAATGACAGAAGATCAAAAAGCTGTTTAGCTGTGATCATTGCAATAGCGGTAAGCTTTAGAAATAAAGTATTTATTTTCCTTGTAAAGCAATAATAATGATTATAGGTCCATTAATAAGAAGTGGATATACGACAAACTGTTTTGTGTTTTCCTCTTCTGTTTAAACAATGAGCAAAGGTGTAAAATGTTTTAATTTTTTTTAATATTTAAAAAAATAAATGGTTTCTAGTTCAAAGCAGATAACAACGTAAGAAATAAACAAGAGAGAATGAAGGTGAAAGAAGAAAAAAAATTGTAAATGAGAAAGGTCAATATCGATGGATTGATGATTTGACAAGCCGTAACAGTTCATTACCTTCTTTGTTTCTAAGGAAATTTTCCTGTTTCTTAATAGTTTGCTTAACTTTTGTAAAGCAACTTTCACTATACCAATGCGCTTTTGCGTCACAATGTCTGTTTCCATCCTCTTTGAAAACACTTTCCAGATATTTAAATTGTTGTACTGCTTTGGTTTTGCTATCTCCAGCTTGTAATTTGCATGTTGGGGTGTCCTTTTTGCTGACTACTTGCTTGAAAACATTTTGCAAGTTATTTAATGTCCAAAAATACTTTTTAGCCCCGAAAATCTGAAGATATATCAAAAGTCTTTACCCTAAGAAGACTACCGGTCCAGACAAAATCCAAGTGGTTGTCGTTAAGGATAATCTTAAGTCTGAGTTATTCCCGATATTAGCAAAACTATACAACCTCAGCTTGAAGGAGAAATCCTACCCACGTTTGTGAAAGGTGGAAGGAATATGCTCTGTTTTCAAAGATTGAGCGCTCATCATCGTCTCAGTATCGACCCACCAGCTTTCTAAGTGCCATTAGCTAATTCTTATATTTACAAAAAAATAAAGTTATTTATATTGTTCAGGCTGTTGTCGTCATCTCTGTTGCCATAACCACGATGTTTCGACCGTTGTACGCCCCGGCTGTCTTCCGTTGTTTGGAATTGGATAAAAGTGTTGGTTGAATTCAGTGACTGACCCAAACTGTTGTGAGTTCAATACCTTGCTACAGCAGAGGTGAAAAAAAAACTTGGAGATACTGGGATATACCAAAGAGGCATAGAACGGGAACAATCTTCTCCGATGAACGAAATAAATGGTTCGAATCAAAATTCCAATCACCTGATGAAGGCCGGGGTGTACAACGGTCGAAATGTCGTGAATATGGCAACAATGTGGAGGGCAATAGTCTGAACAATGTAAATAATGTAAATAATTACAATGCCTCATCTCAGAAATACAGACAGATAAAAAAAAAAGGTGTTATTCCCTTCAATAGTGACAAACTCTTGAGCGTAAAGCATTATGGATTTCGATCAGATCGATTCACAGCTGATATCCTGACTGCCATTAATCACAGAATCAGTGATTCACTGCATATTAAATACATTTCCAGGACGATTGCTTAAGATATTTCTAAGACTTTTGACAAGGTGCGGCATAGAGGGTAACTGCACAAATTCTCCAGCTATAGGATCACTGTCAGTTTTCTCAATTATCAAGTCATTCCTTACGGTTAAGTCCCTTAACGGCCACTGTTTCGAGGCCTAAGTGATCAACTCAGGCGTTCCCCAAGGCTCACTTTCCGTCCAACTTTTTTTTCTACTTTACATTAATGACCTGCTTAAGAGTATACTCCGATGTTGTGTGGATGTACAACGGTATATGAGTGTATGTCCAAAATTCTAGATGAACAGAGCTCTGACTTATACCTAAGAGCTCAATGTGGGGAAAAACTGGCTGATCAAATTCAATGCGGCGAAACCAAATTAATGGCATTCGATCATCACCGGGCGGGCCTGGATTTTTTTCTATCGGGATAAACGGTGCTCTTTCTGGGGGGTTTCATGGCTTGATGGTCTTTTGGGACTTAAACTCAACACATACCTCAAGTGGAAGTTATACGTACGAACCATCGCCAAAGAAAAGTGTTCAGTTTCCTATGACACTCTAGTAAGTACCTGACTCCACCAGCTATCCTCTACCACTACACGATCATGATCAGACCGAAAATCGAGTAATCACTTCCCAGTCTCTACAGAGTCTAACAGCGTCCACTCGGCTACGGGGGTGATGAATTATTTCCACCCTACAACCATTTACCCAAAGACGAAATGTTTCAAGCCTCTACTCTAGCGTTCTTTCTATGGAAAGGGTGCAAACGAACTACATTCCTTAGGTCCACTCATTCCCTTCGTATTCTATTGGGGAGATGTAAGTTTTGATTCGTTTCTGTCCGTAAACCGCTACTTCGTGGAACCTACTCTCAAGAGGATGTCACACTGTTAAATTGTTCAATTCTAGGTTTAACCGTTATCTTTCTCATATATCCTCATAAGAAGTGCCCCAATCCCTCTTACTCTGTAACGCTCTATATCCAGTGTTTCTCAGGTCTTGTGTACGGTGAACATTATTGTTTAAAAGAAGAGGGACTCCTGGGAGGTTGTGTTTTCAATCACTACTTTCTCGACATCATCAAGTCTAAGTCTAACCATTATTATTCCTGCATACCCTAATAGACTGCAATGCCTTTTCTTACGCTCATCGAACATCATATAGTAACACCCTATCTTGAGTGGCTATTAAGCTTTATAGATCTACTTGGAAATGGTTTATTAACAGTTTTAATACATAGATAAAGAAAAGAAAAACCTTCTTTCATTCCTACCGGAAGACGCCAACCCCGCGTACGGATGCGAAACGCGTCGTCGTTAAAAATATTTTCACTTTGTCTCATTTCGCCAGACACACACATGTGTGCGTGTTCAAGCGCGGGCGTTAGATTCAGCTTATCAACTCTTTTCAGGTTTATTTAAAGCCAGAAAATGGGGTGGGGGGAGATAATGATTTAGTGATACAAGTATGAATAATTAATCCACAGTTATGGGGGAGAAGATCTGGATTCAGACGTTTTCTAAGTGTATTTGCACGTAAATGAATGCAACAATGCCGACTGGAATTAGAACTCGGCTCCACGATTGACAATTCAGAGACATTATGGATTACCCCAACCGCCTATTCAAGCTTACAGCATCTAGTATTCCCAAGCGGTCACCCATCTAATTACTGACTAGACTCAACGTTGCTTAACTCCGGTGATCGTACGGTAACTGGTGCTTCAACGTGATGTGGCTGTAAGTCTCCAAGTGTGTGCGGATGCGTAAGTATAGTCAGATCACATGCAATATAACCGAATTTGATACCAAAGTTTATAAAATAAATGCATATTTCGAAACAAAATGTTATTACAAGTCAAACGGATATAAACGTAGGAAAATAATAATAGTTTGTCATTTCGTTTAAAATGAAACAGGCATGGGTATTCTGATCGTCAACATATATTCGCTAAAAATTAGATAGAATATAAAAAAAAACAAAACAAAAAAAAAACGGTAATCAGACGCCGATCTTAATATCCAATCATAAATTTTTGGTTTCGACGGATATTCAAGGAAAAGAGTTTTGCAATAAAACCGAAGGAAGAATCTGTCCTGAATAAATCATTTTCCTGTAAATGTTAACGCTGTAAAAACTAATACGAACAGAAAACTTAATCTCACATAAATCAAATTCTTGCTTGTCCAAATCTGGACTTCGTCATTTAATTTTAAACTAAAGGTTGTATAGCTGCAGAAGCTTTCTCCTGGCGTGGATCTTCTTGACGCTTGAACATGAGAAACACTGTTTCTTTTCCTGCCGGGTGAGTTGCTTATCGTTCGGGTTTCGATCAACGCTTGAAGTAGTCGGATATCTAACCACACATATGAGCTGTGATACAGCGAAACAGTCTCTCATTGGATGACTATTTATGCTCTCAAAATAATTTGATTCAGCTCTCGGAGAGGAAGGGGTGATTTTATAAAACAGTGGCTGCTGCTGCTAATGCAATGCTCTTCAACTAGAATAGTGCTCTCCTAGACTTTGGTGTCTTTTCGGATCGTAAAGGCGTTAAGATTTCCCTTACTTTCTATCGATAGCTTGGGAGTAGAATCTCTGACTGATGACAAACCGATCGGTTGTCGGCAATCGAATGTCTAGCCTGATGAGCTGTGATAGAGCGAAACAATATATATATATATATATATATATATATATATATATATATATATATATATATATATATATTCTATCATACGTTGATTACGTGTGCACATCCTAAGTGCAGCTAGGTTGACCACTTGTTTACATGTCGGGGACAGACACTGAGAACCTGTAAGGAGGGAATCTGCACCTGGAGGCAACATGCTTATCATCTAAATCCGTATCTCTCAACTTCAGATTAAGGATTTGCTTAGAATAAGAAATTACATATTCTCGAACCTAGTAAATGCTTACAGACAAATATGAACAACTTATATTTATATATTCACAAACTGATTAAATATTTACAGATTTAAATATAACATTTTTTAAAAGAACTGATTTCGCCATTAAATAATCCGACAATATTTGATGTACCGTATAATCAACGAAAACACTGCACCTAAGATATGCCTCAAAAGATAATAAATAATTGTATATAAGTATTTATTTCATTTATATTCGCACTATTGTCCTTATCTTTGTTGATGTGATGACAACAACAAAGATGAGGACAACAGTCTGAATATAAAAAGAGTAAATAATTATTTCTAGGACTGCTGCTAAGAAAATTGCTTCCTTGTATCATGTTAGCCAAATTTTCATTCCAGAATCTATTTCACATAGCCTACCATTCGACCTTGCTTTGAATATTGCTGCCATATCAGATCTGGTGCTCCTGTTATATATTTAGAGATTCTTGATAAAATCCATAGAAGAATTTGCAATGTCATTGGTCTTGATCTGGCATCTCAGCTTCATTTATTTTGCCACTGCTGTAATGTAACTTCCCTGTAAATTTTCTGTAAATACTTTCATTTTAATGGTTCTAATGAAATGACCTCTATGGTACCAAGAATTTGTAAATTTAAGTGCAGTATTGGAGGCAAAGTCTTATTATTTTACAGTTAAAATAGACAGATAGAACCGAAATTTCTATGCTAACAGTTTCTTCTCTTGCTCTCTTCGCTTGCGGAATTCTCTTCCGGCTTTTTGTTTTCAGTCAACTTTGATCTTCGAATATTTAAATGCAATGGTAATTGTTATTTTTTGTTTTCTAAATTCTTGTTCTTTTATTGTTCTCTCTCCTTAATATTGTTTTTTTTTTTTTTTTTTTCTTATATTTTCTAACACTCAGTAACCCTCCTTCCGTTTTAATGGCTTTATTGCCTTGCTTGGGGACGAAATGATTAAAATAAACATAAAAAAAAACAAGAAAAAACTCAGAACTTCAAACAGAAACTGTAAATAGTACTAAATAATTTTCTTTTTATTGTCTGTAATTTTTCTTGAGAAGGAATCCCTCTCATGGGATTTGGCTAGAATTATATATGAATAAACGTTTATTTCAGTGTAAACTATCGTTGAGTTATATGTCTCTAAAATAACTCCAAATTTCAAACGTTGACACAATTTGTCGAATAATCAGATATCAAATGCAAATTTAATTCGAATTTCGCTATTATATCATCTGATGATGAACAGAACATATACCGGTCAAAATTAAGTGATGGCTAACTAAAGAAAAAATAAATACTTGCTTTCTAATCATTACTGAAGACATCAAGTCTATGTCATCTGCTCGGCTTATAAGACAAATTCGATAACTGGCACTTCTTATCGATATCAGTTCACAAGCCCCCCCCCCCACTACAAAAAAAAAAATAAAAAAAAATAAATGTCGGCCATTATGACAACCCACACCTTTGCCTCGACACGAGACAATAGAGTTCTGGCGTGAACATTACAAGGTTACACCCTGCAATCGCGACTGATAAAACGTATAACAATCGCTACAATTATCCTAATCGAGTAACGGAACAAGTGAACAACGAACACGTGACCGGAATTAGAGTTGTCGCCATTATGGCAAATTGGAGATGGCAATCTTAAGTGAATTTTGTAAAAAGTAAAGAAGAAAGAAAGATTAAAAAAGAGACAAAAAAAAAAAAAGAAGCAAGAACGAGAGATGAGTGTTATAAAGGAATGAAAAAAGAAACGCTATGGAATGTGAATAAAGAAATCAACAAAATTTGGTCTTTCACTAATTGCAACTATGATATTAGGCAAAGAAAGAAAAATAAAACTAATTGAGATAACGAGAAAAGCAAAAACTATAAATGAATGGAATAAAAAAACAGGCAAAGGTGTTCAGAATTACCAAGTTATTAGGCGAAATTTAATTGAATGTATGTGACGAAAGTACAACAAATTTGACTTGACAGCCTTAACTTCTTGATTAATAATAATAATAATAATAATAATAAATCCGAATTACTACAACAATCACCGAACTAATAATAATAATAATAGTAATAATAATAATAATAATAGGTTGGTGCAAAAATAATGTCGTTTTCTCACATAGTAACATATGTGAGAAAACGATATTATTTTTGCACCAACCTAATAATAAGGATGATGATGAACTATGTATAAAATTCTGTGACTTCCGTTAGTCCGTCTGTCACACGCTCTAAATATCCATACCATAACTGATTGTATATTCAGAAGTAATTGAGATCTCTCTTCCACCCCTGTTGAGAATGGAACAGTCGACTGTAGATATGAGTAGTTGATTTTTTTTCCACATGTATTGATAAAGTGGAATAAAACTAAATCTTTAAGTTTATTCGGGCTTTCTGTTTTCACTGCACTGTGATCAAAATCAAATTTTGGAGAGAAGTGCAAACAGGTAAGTGGGGGTGCAAAGTACAGTTGGTTTTACTAGCGTGCGTAACATAGTACAATAAATTTTCACTATTTCTGGCAGGGAAAATGTAATTTTTATTATTTAACCACTGCTTTACCGCTGGCAGAGAAAGATGACGTAATCCCCAGCCAGCGGTTGAACGGTTGGTAAACACTTGTGTCGTGTTTTATCTACTGGTTGTCTTATTTTGAAGAGCCAATCAGAAAAGCTGTAATATTCTGAAATCATCAAACGTTATACCAACATATCCACGGCTTTTCGTTGTGTTTTGTGCATGTGTTTTGGATAAGAAAGATTGTTATTACCATGAAGCATGCAGGGAAGCAATCAAGGATAAAACTTGCCAGAAAAGAACTCTACACAGTGCAGCAAGTAATTAAATTTTGACTCAGGAGCTCAGGCAGAAGGATTAAAACTATTCAGGAACGCAGGGCTGAAAGGTTTAACATACAAAATATTCTCTATTTAAAAAACAAAAACCAATTCAATGATTAAAATGCCAAATACTTATTTAATAAAAAGGCAATATTGTTTCTTGCATATCTTTTCTTTAAGTTTTTATGCATACAAGAATACAGTTCCCAGTTTACGCTGCGTTTTCGAGAACTATGAACAAATCACAGTTGGGATTTGACTCCAGAAGGAAATATTTGTGCATGACCACGTGTATGTTGCATACTCAAGAGTAAGAAATCCCCCAAAATTATTCTTCACTGTTAAAATGGAAAAAAAACATATTCTTAAAAATATTGTTTACCATGAAGTCCTGTAAAATTACATTAAATAGATTATTAAATCGCAAAGTAGGGTTTTTGTCAAAGTATTAGGTTGGTGCAAAAATAATGACGTAATAACGTCTTTTTTTGACGTTAAAAAACACGTCAAAAAACGACATTATTACGGCATTATTTTTGCACCAACCTAATATATTTTACCAGGAAATCAACTTATTCAAGTTTCATTGGTTTGAGAAACTGAACGAAAACTGGTGTTTGTAAATCTGGACAAAATTATTTAGCGATAACTTCAGCGATAGTTAAATATTTTCAGGATTTTAACACGCGTCAAAAAAAAATCTAGTATATGAAAAAAGAATAAAATGTCCTTATCATTTTATCGCTTATAATCTAAATAGGAACTTGATAATAGATTTGATGCTGTTGATGATAATCAGAACATTTCATGAAGCAACTGTATCAATAATAGAAATAGTTCATCGTTATCCTTAACATCATCTTCCTCAGTATCATCATCCCGTTGCATGATTCCTGACCCTATTATTCCCAGTTTAGCAGTCTACATTAAACCTCTCACCCAGAATATAAGCGGGCATCGTTCAGCCTAGATCAGAATAATACTTAAGTCACTTAAGTTGTATTAACCTATTTTCATTATTCCTGGTATAATATAGCCTAGACTAAACTATATCCAGTTCATTATAATCCCTATACTGGGAGAGATACATGGAAGAAAGGTTTATTCGCCCATTTACGTTTTCCGCCATTATGGACATTATCATACCCGTTGTAACACCGCAATCCTCGAACAGTACGGAATGGCTAAAAGGAAAAGGAATGACAAAGATGCTTTGTTCTCAAAGAAACTTTTATATCACTAAGACATACACAAATATATATATATATATATATATATATATATATATATATATATATATATATATATTTGAATAAAAACAGACCACGTTAAGGTTCCATGTAATAAATTATTTCACCATAACCCCTTTAACAGGGCTCTGGATTATCAGACTTTACTTCCAAAAATTGAAATGAAAAATGAAAAATGAAAAATGAAAAGGAAATTCACACATTTTTGACGGACCTCATCAAGTATACGTAAAATTAACGAAGTGAGTAAGTGAGGTGGGAAAGAGGATATGAATGTGTCATATGTAGCATTTCAAATTCTTATTTTTAATTTTTAACTCCAATGTGTCGGCTAGATGCTGTTCGAATTTATTGTGTCTAGTCTCAAGATATAGATGGCTAAGGAGTGGAGGGGTGGAGACCGACTTTAAAGGAAGAAGCTACACTACTTTCACGAGGACAGTTTTTCTTTCAAATTTTTTAGACGCTGTTAATTCGCGTTACTTTAACGGGCATGTTTGGGAGGTTAAAGTTTTTTCTGTATCTAAATGTTTAAACAATCTACGAAGGAATTAATTTGAAATTCGGTGGAGTTTTTTGTTATTTTCTATGAAACAGTCTTAACGTGGAATGTTTTTATTCAAACATATCTGCTCTGAATTTTACATTGAGCTCTCCGGATATCATCCTCCTCGGGTCTACCCATACAGATTACCTAAGTTTGCATAAACTATATATATATATATATATATATATATATATGTGTGTGTGTGTGTGTGTGTGTGTTCCACGCAGAGGAAATATATCAAGATAAGCAGAGTACAAGAAGAACATAAAAGATGAGTTCTTAAGCATAATATGGAGATTCTTCTGTGTTCCTAGAGAAGCCATGTTTCTGACTCCAGATTCAAGCGGCCCGGAGTGATCTACTATGACCCAGGCGATGACGTATTCGGCGAACGGGAAACGGCGAGTATTGGAGTTTTTCCAAATTAAGGACTGCGAGCCGGAGTTTTGTTTCTATATCTGGGAAATATATATTCTCAAAGGGAAGCGGCACCATGGACTTGTAATCTGCTAGGGAACTCTGCTGGTTTGACTCCTGTAAACCGACTTGATGACTGGCCCTTCCTGCAGTCGTCACGTAAGCCATGTGACTACCTTGACCAAAGAGAGATTACCGGCTTTTGTAGACCAATACCCTTTTAATTTTTAGTATCAACAACCGGTTTTCTTCAAGTGGATGTTATATGATGACTCCAGTGCACAAACTGCTAACAATAGCATACATGAACACATTCAACAGTGATCAGATATCCATGTTTTAAAGAAAGATCTAATCTTTTTTTGTAACCTAGGGAAGGTTACTGAATAGAATAATCAAACGAAGGTTCGTAATGAACGATAATACTTAGGACACGAACAACACATATAAGAATCGCCAGCGGCTCGTAGAAGTAGAAGTCAAGGGCTAGAAGAGAGTCAAATGAATTCCACAATGAATCCCCAACTGCAGAATATCTGCCAACCGCCCCACGCGGTAAGATGTGGCACAAGGCCGAATTTAATGTAGGGTCTCCGAGCTCGAATGCTCGGCCAAAAATTCCCCGTAGACCCCGTATAAAACAGGGTCGGATAGCTTTATTCCCAGACGAGATTCTGCCCTTTCATATAGACTCATCTGGGGATCCTCTCTGCCCGCAGGCAGAGAGTTTCATCAACACATAAACTTGGTGATGTACGAACAAAATGCGGCCAAGAGAAAAAAAATGGGCAACTTGTATATAATACCATTCCCTATTGCAGACGCTCGCTCAGGCACATTTTTGTTTGATCAACACCCACAGAGCCCACCTGCTATGCTGGGAAGACCTTAGTTACAGTTTCTGGGAGAGAATATGTTATCCAGCGTGATCAACAATGTGAACAAGGCCAGCACGATGACTTGTGGCGCCGTGCTAGCACAGCTATTGACGGCCCCAATTCCATTCACAAAGCTTAGTATGGTTTCCAAAGCACCTCGATTCAGTCCGATAAGTTTCCTTCCTCACATGGTGAGGTTCGAACCCACGTCTCATGGTCAGAAAGTGAACGTTCTAACCGCTCGGCCACGTGCCTATACACACGGATAAGAAATCATTGTATTGCCATTTTAACGAGGCGCATATAATGAGCTTGTGTAAATGGTTTTAGCAGGACAGGGATTATGAGAGACAGTACAAAAGACAAAATTTACTCAGAACTACGAAGGATAGGAAAATTCTAGCGTTCCATAATCGTCTAAGCCCTGAAGTCACATAGCACATGGAATAAATAACGAACTGCAATAAAAGTTTCGACTTCACACCCGCATCTCAGATTAACCCCTATCTCTCAGAATACACCCGCGTATATTTTAACCTAGTCCAGAACAACTGGGGTATAATTAGTGCTAACCTACTTAATGGCTTTTGGCGATCTTTCGATATATGACTGATGAGGCAGATTTTTCCCCGCAGTAACTTGCCATTTCTTTCTGTGGTAGACTGGTTGCCAAACAAAGCTAAAGAACGCAGTCTGTCCTACTATTCAACCCATAGCAGGGTGAGAAGAGATGGATTCATACCTTTCCTCTGGTTATTTATGCGTAAGTTAATCTAACAAACACAACTGGAATTCGAACTAGTCTAATCTAAGCTATGCCCGACTAGGCCAGTTTATAAGCAGTTATTACTTTTAGCAGTTTTTTTTTTAACTCGAATGTGAGGCCACGCGTCTATAAACTGGCAGAAAGGACTGGTCTGAACACATTCGACAATAATCAGATACTCCCTGACCAAAATCAATAAGCATGGAGGAAATAGGCTTATTAATATGCAAGCCCAGATATTTAAAATTCCGCGTCTGCTTGATTTTAATGTTGCCGACCTTCAAAATCGCATTTCGGGCTCATCCTTTTACTGATGACCTTGCACTCTGTTTTCTTGTAGTTTATGCTTAGCCTCTTCTTCTCATTCTACGTCGCTACCTTCAGTCAGAGATTTTGTAATTTCTTTACTGTGTTTGCTATCAGTATTGTGTCATCTGCGTATTATATGGTGTTAAGACTGTTGCCGCCAATGCTGAATCCCGGTAGGATTTCCACTTCTCTCAGAATTGCCTCGCTATATAGGTTGAATACGTCCGCGAGAAGACACCTCCTTGCCTTACGGCCGTTTCTATTTTTGTATATCAGTTGAACTCATTCTCTATGTGCATGCATGCTGTTTGCTGCCAGTATAGGTTCTTGATTATTCTGATATCTTTCCCGAATATATCAAGGTTGCTAAGCAGTTCCAATAGATCCTTGTGGCGTACTTTGTTTAATGACTTTGCGTAATCTATGAAACATAGGTACATGTCCTTCTGCATTTGTATTGCTCTTTCTGCTAACATTCTGAGCATGAATATCGCATTCCTTGTTCCGCATTTCGGACTCATCCTTTTTCTGATGACCATGAATTCTGTCTTCTAGTAGTTTACGCTTATGTGGTTTGCAGGTCGAGAACACTAAAATCAAGCACACGCGAAAGCTTAAATACCTGGGAAGCGTTGACAAAGGAGGGTAAGTGCGACACTGAGATCTGTAGGCATATAGGGATGGCCAAGGACGCATTCCAAAAGCTGGTCAGAGTATTGCGAGACAGGAGGATTTCTTTGGTAACAAAGAACATAATACTGAGCTGTTATGTGACATCTGTCCTTCTTTATGGCACCGAATGTTGGGCGATTTTTTTAAGGATGAAGAAGAGACTCGAGGCAACGTATATGTGGTTCTACAGAATGATGCTAAGGATATCATGGACCGAGTGTGTGAGAAACGATGAGGCCTTAGAGAGGATGCAAACAAAGATGAGGCTTATACTTAACATCAGTAAGAGACAGCTGAAGTTTCTGGGACATATAATGAGGAAGGAGGGCCTGGAGAATCTGATACTGACGGGTCGAATAGAGGGAAAGAGAGAAAAAAGGGAAAACAACGCATGACATACGAAGCGGGTTTAAGCAAGTGGTTGACAGAACGTGGTGTGGGGGAGGTACCAGAGTGTAGGAACTAGTTGAGAGCTGAAAGGCATAGAGGGAAGTGGAGAGTCATGATCGCCTACGTCTTGAAAGGACATAGCATATAAAAAGAAAAGATATATGCAAGCGAATGAGTCAGGATATAATTGAGGGCTGTACAGTGGACACAAATAATCATTGTGGACGCGTGATACTGCGTGGTATAAAGTAATCCACGATGATCATCCGTATTCAAGCTTAATTTCAATATTAAACCTTAACTGTTGGATGACTGTTTCATCCACAAGCGATGTTTGGAATAACTAAGCGACGAAATGTAGTAATAGTAGTAAATTACTACCAGTCAATATCAAGAGATCTATTCACGACTGCCCTGGAGTTTGCTACTATATATTCAGACGTAACAGAAGAAGAAAAAACATAATTCTCAAGCAAAAAAAAATCTCTCCTGATTCATAAGGAGGTCAATTGATTAAAACCCTGAAGACTATTTTGACACCACAATGGGATCATTAGACTCTGCAGAGTTTTCCGACATTGTCGGTTTATTTATAGAATACAACGTGAATTAGACATTAAAGACATCGGGCTATACAGAGATGATGGCCTCATAGTAGTGAGGAGTTCCACTAATTTTAAAATATATAAAATTAGAAAGATAATATATAGTGAATTAGAAATTAGAAACCTAAATTTAAAAACTACATTGAACACAGAATTGCAAAGGGTAAACTTTCTCGGCGTAAATGAATTAATGAATAACATATACCTATCTTCCAGAAAACCTAATACTAATCCCTTGTATGTACACCCCAGGTCAAACCATCCTCCATTCATAATTATGCAAATACCCTCATCAATAGAGAAAAGAATTAGTATGAATTCCGCAAATGAAGACATATTCTATAAACACAGTAATTTTTACAACCAAGCTCTAATATATAGTGGCTACAAACACCCTAACATCAATTATTGAAAAAATAATAATAATAATAATAAAGACCAGAGGAAAAACAGAAAAAGAAAAATCACTTGATAGACCCAGCCACCCCGTTCAACCAAATATTTAGTAATAAGCTAGGACAAAAATTCCTAGCTTTAATCGAAAAACATTTCCCTACTAACAGCAAACTTAGCAAGATCTTTAATAAAAACACACTAACATTTAGTTATAGTTGTACTCAAAATCTAGAAAGGATTATAAAAAACATAATGATAAAATCCTAAAAAAAAACACGCATGCCAAAAACAAATAAAGATTCTAAATTAAAATTAGACAAAAATAGTGAAAAATTATGTATTCGTAGAAACCCTGAAAATTGCCCTCTAAATAATAAATACTTCATAGAATCTGTGGTATACCAATGCACAATCTCATCCATTGAGAATCCAAATATTTGAAAAGATATATATATATATAGGATCCATAAAAAATTAATTTAAAATAAGGTGGAGACTACACCATAGCTTAATAATATTAGAAACATAAATCAGACATACCTATCTAATTATTTTTGACATTTAAAAGAAACAAATGAAAAACCAACAGTAACATGGAAAATAATAAATAGAACAAAAACCTATAGAACCTGGTATGACCCATGCACTTTATGCCTACATGAAAAACTACACATTATCTAGTTTCTAAAAAATTAAAATTTATTAAATCAAAGAAATGAAATAACGGTTTTTCGCAGACACCACCAAATATTCGCCTTATATAATTAGCATTTTATAAATGGATAAAATATAAAAAGTGTGGGGCACCCAGTGAGGATCGAACTCACTACTCAGTCGTAATTGATCTATTAGGTTGGTGCAAAAAATAATGACGTAATAATGTCGTTTTTTGACGTATTTTTAACGACATTATTACGGCATTATTTTTGCAACAACCTAATAGCAAGACAAGCTTTCTAACCATTACACAACGTCGAGGTGGCCAAGGGATATCGTATAGTTTGCATTTGTATTTAGTACTGTTCAGTAATTGCTCGACCGTTTCCACTGAGTCCAAGTGCACACTGCTCGACACGGGGATTGAAGTAACAAGATTAAACATAAATTAAATAAAGGGTTCAGTTCAGAATTCCCTGTAGGTTACTCAGATTGATATACACCTGTGGATGGCCAGAGGGCGCAACGGCCGAAACGTTGCTCTAACAACAACAGAGATGAAGAAAATAGTCCGAAAATAAATAGTGGAAAGAATAGTTTTATTGTTGTAATCATATATAAACAGGAGACAGAAATTCAAGCAATCATGACGAGAACCGTTTCGACTTGACGTCATAATGCAAATATCTGTGAAATCTAATTTTAATCAAATATGTAAATCACGTTTATCATTTCACTCCAAATTCACTCCCGAAAGCGTTGAAGATCTTCCAAGCTCTTCAATGTTTTGAAGAGAAAAGACGGATTTTTTTCGTAGTTCTTTTAATGCCTTTGTTTCAAAGAGTACAGCATGATTGTTCGTCTAGTGCATGTTATTATTCCATAATTTGTTTCTGATATCAACACCTTTTTTTCATAATATTTATTGTCTATTTCCAAAACTATTCATTTTTGCTCTCTAATTCCGATATTAATGATGAGACCTTTTGATTTGGATTCTTGCAGACAACAGGCATCATTGTTATAACGATCAATGTCCCTGGCAAGTAATTTCTTCATTTCTTTTTTCTGGGGTCCTCTCAAATTGAATATCCACATGCTAAAATACGCAACTGGTGACGTTTACGAAGTTTAGAGTAAGATTTTGTCAATTTTTAACGGTGAACAACCAGAGGAAACATCCTCTCCTGCCAAACAAACGTCTGTTGCAGTTTAACAGAGAGAGGATATATGAAAATGCAGAGACTGTTATTAAACTATAATTTCTGACGTCCGGTGTATCAAAATACTCAACGTAAACGACATAACGTTTTTTTGTGTTTACCACGATTGTTTTTTATTTATTTATTTATTTATTGATGTATTTATTTATTTATTTACGTATTTAAATATCCCACATTTTTAATAGCAGCAGCTAAGAAAGGCAATGTTTTGGATCTGAATGTAAATATACCGGGGAAAACACAGAAATTATTGCCCATTCTATACAGTTCTGACTTAATATATATATATATATATATATATATATATATATATATATATATATATATATATTCTCTTCTATATTGTCCACATAAAATAGATTTAGATATTTGTTTTTAACGGCTTATCAACCTTTTTGCTGGTTATATAAAGCCAAACATATTTTTAGGTTGTTAAAAGATTTTATAATTATATAATCATGCAATCGCTACTAATTAAACTATATCAGGGGAGACTAGGTGTATTAATACCTTTCGCCAAGGGTATTTGCGCAAGAGGAAATATAACGAACCCGACCGGAATTGGAACAAGCCGTTATATATTACACCAACCGCATATGAAAGTTCACCGCACCTGTTACTCCCAAGCCGCTACCCATCTAGTTACGGACGAGGCTAGACGTTGCTTAACTTCGGCGATCTTATTCGAAATGGTGTTTCAGTCTTGGAAATCAGCACATTTATTAATAGTATTATTGCAGCTACTTCGGTATTTGTTGTGGACCTAGAATAGGGTCCGAAAGGAAACTTGAACTCAGCAATTTAGTGAAAACATATTATTAACAAAAAGAACGAATTCAAAAGTGTTTCACGTCCGACGGATGGCAAAGTACTCGTCAACTGTAGATAGCGATATTTAGTTACCCACCACGAGGGTTACATGGGGCACAAGGCCAGTTTAACGTGAGATCTCCGAGCCTGTAGGCTCATCTAAAAATAATCCCTCTTTGAACCCGCATAAACGGGTTCAGGGGCAGTCAACCTCCCCGAAAGAGACTCTGCCCTTTAATGGAGCATCGTCCGGGTTTCTCTCCACCCGAAGGCAGAGAGTTCGACTGTTTAGTTGGAACAGGTCAACTGTAGACAGCTTGAGAGGCATAATCTCTATAGTAATAGGACGTATATATATATTAGGTTGGTGCAAAAATAATTTCGTTTTCTAACACATGTTACTATGTGAGAAAACGAAATTATTTTTGCACCAACCTAATGGTAATAGGACGATTCCATTTAGTCCATAAAGGTAGGTCCCATAACAGTATTAATCACAATAACAATAAAATAATTAAACGATTAGTATCCCGTCATCTCCATTATGGAGATATCCGAAACCAGTGACAGGGTTATCCGCATAACCAGGTTGGGTACTCCAGATGAATCGAGTGTTGAGTTGGAAAAGAATTTCCGAGCAAAGCATTCTGTCTTATCTGCTGTAGATGTCAGGACTTCGACTTGATTGAATAGAGGAGGGATTGAGGATTTTTTTGTTGTTCAGCACACTCTTGCAGAATCATCAATAATCTCTAGAGCCAAACCTGCGAGATGCAAAACGTTTTTTCATTCTATCAGCAAACAGTAACTTCACTTCATTGAAGATACGCTTGCACTCGATACGAGCAGAGCTAAAAAAAAAAAAAAAACGTCTGTTGCAATCAGACGTGTCGCTCGGGTAGAGCCGGAAGATTCCTGTGGGCTTTTGCATATAGACCGAGCATATAGGTGAGAACCAAGGAGATGAGGGCGGTTTAACTTCGTATTTCCCTGCTAGAAGGAAAGCATCGATGCCGGCTTTCACCCAGGAGGCGACCTCAAACGCGAAGTTTTGAACAGGATGATTAAAACTTCTTACCGTGGGTCGTCACGAAGGAAATCACGGAACGAATTCCAATCTGTTTTTTTTATAACAGAAGGATATTCTCTTGGTAGCGGGTTCTTGGCTGGTGCGGGAGCAGAAGAAGATGTTTACAGATACTGCTAGATGATCAGAGTTGCCAAGAGGGTAGAGCTGCGTAGTACGACAAGAGTCAGAGATATAAATGAAAAAAAGGAGATCGAGAAAAATAAGTGTCCGTCAAGATTACTGAGAAACGCGTGAGAATTCACACAATGGCGTGAAAGATTGAGAAGTTAAGGGTTTGGATGACAGCGAGGTCAGTGACAGAGTGTTTAGGCCATCTGGTATGGTGGACATTAAAGTCGCCGAACATGAATAGATTTGCGGACGGGTGTAAGGAGGTGGCCTATTCTATATTATAGGAAATACAATCTAACATGCAATAGTCTTGAGATCAAGGGTAACGGTAGAGAAAGAAAAGATAGCTGACTGAGTTAAATAGAGAGAGACGGAGACACATGTGTGAATGGTCTGGAGATTCAAGAGAGAGAGAGAGAGAGAGAGAGAGAGTGCCTTAGCCAGCCGGAGATGTTTGCAGACATAAACTCCCAGGCTATGCATGTGAACTTACCCTAACCCTAACCCTAACCCTAACCCTAATACCGCTGAGCAAGCTGAGTGAATAATAACTCAACCTTAAGAGAGCTATTTATGGTGCCATGGAGCATCTCATTGTGCTAAAGTGGGACAGTCCATTGCTTGGGCTGTGATTGGCCGCTGGTACATGAGTGGAGGTATTTCTGTATAAATACCAGCTTGATTCATCAGTTAGTTTGCAGGGTTTGTATTGAGTTACAACTTGCTTTATTTTTGTCTGCCAGCTGGACGCTAGCTGGGACCCTTACGCCGGTAAGTGCTGTTTGTTGTATTGTTATTCTACAACTGTGAAATCTTAGTCTATTTTTTTACAATGATGTTCACCCTTTACAAGTTCCAAGAGCCACACGAGGTAGAGAGTTACAGAAGGAAAGGCACAGGTTATGGGAATATGTGAGGAAGATAACGGTTGACCATAGACTTGAACAGTTTTAGATTGTGATGATCGGGGAAGAATCCTCCTGGGAGTCGGTATCATAAAGCTGAAATGTTGGACAAACCTACCACACTGATCTCAACTAAAACGAAAACTATGCCATTCCTGTCAGTCATTTATGTGCCATACGTGATACACGCTTAGACGATCATGTATCTTTCGATACATGACTGACGAAATAGATTTTTTTTCAAGCAGTAGGTTGCCATTTTGTTCTGCAGTAGACCAGTTGCCTTCCAAGGCTATAGAACCCAGTCTGTCCTGCTATTTGCACATCGCTGGGGGATTCATACATTTCCCAAGATTATTAGCACGTAAGTGAATGGAATGGATTCGAATGAAATTCGAACTCGGCTCTCTTATTCCTCAATTCGAGCCGCTATCCATTACTCCACCGTACCTCCCATCCCTATACACTCGTCTTTGTTGCTGCTCGGCCCGGCTGCTAGGATCAAAGTGTAGTACGCTACCTTTGTGAGCTTCTGAGTCGGCGTCTGTCGAACTCTCTGCATTAGCAGAGAGGAACCTGGACGAAGCTTTGCCGAAGGGCAAGGTTTCGTCCGGGGAGGTAGACAGGGCCTGAACCCGTCTAGGCGGGTTCAAAGGCTATATTTTTGGCCGAGCCTACGGGCTCGGAGATACCCACATTAAACCGGCCTTGAGCCACATTCGGTCCTCGTGGGTGGATTGATAAATACCGAGCAACAACGATTCGACCGTTGTGCTCTCCCGCCTTCCTCAGATGTACATTGATCTGGGTAACCTAGAAGGAATTCTGAAGTGAAGCCTGTATTTAACCTCGATACTCTGTCTACGTTTAGCTCTTATTTAATATCCTACTCAGTTATTGCTCGCCCGTTTCCACTCAGTATACAATACACTGCTCAGGAATTGAACTCACAACCACTATGTCACCAAAATCACGAACTGACGCTTTGCTATCCCCGTGTCTGAAGAATAGAAAATCAACTTTAGGAAATGATTTAAACACAACACACCAGTGATAATAATTACAAATAAAATAGAAAATGTGGCGCACAAATTAAAAACTTGATCGTCAGGATGGGAAGCTACTCTCTTGATAACCAATAGGAAGGACTTAATCCACACCGTTATTGAAGGTTTTTTTAATGACAGGTAACATTCCTGGATTTTGAGAAGGTCTCTTATCTAATATTGCCGGTGAAAATTCAAAGAAAACAACGTGTAACGGAGAGGATAAAAAAATAATCGGTTATCCACTGTTATTTTAAATGCAACCCACACAAAGCGACTACAAGAACTGGTTGAACGACATATCGGACAGAATTACAAATTCCCTTGCAATGATCCAAATTAAAACAGATTATTAAGAGCCTATGAACTAAACTCGCGGAAATATGCAGAAAGATCGATACAAATGATTTTTTTTCAGCAGGAATTCTCCACAAAATATTGACAGGATGAAGTGGCCACAACAAACCTAGCAAAAAAAAAAAAAAATAAAAAAGTAGTAGCGGATTGACAATGCAGATGTATCAGTCCCAGTGATCCGTGGGGTGTGAATAAAAGGAAACCAAATAAAAAAAAATAAATAAATAAAATAAAAGACATCAGATAAAAATACGAAATAAGAAACAGAATCATAAGGACACAAGTTGACAGCCTTTGAACAACACCAAAAGTACCAGAGAGAAGTTCACATGAAAAGCATGACTTTGAGGAAGAATTAGGATTATCCAGCTAATGGAGGCGGAGGGGGGGTCCAATGAAAGAACAGAATATTCCCAGTTGTCTCAATAGATGTATTAGTATATCCGTGACAATGCGACTTGGGAGTCGTATAGATGCAATTTAGGAAGGCTCACAACAGTAGAAAGTCTAAACGAAGTTACCCGGTTTGAACATATATTTTCATGTGCATAATACCGAGAAAGAGATTTACAATGAATGTTACGTAACGGCCGTTTGTAGTAGAGGATTTGTAAATCACAGATACAGCAATAGTAACACCTAAGAACAATACGATATTTATTTATATAAATACAAACGTGGCAGAAGGCTAAAAGGGGGAATGGGGGAAGAGACGGTCTTCAACTGTCTTAACTTTAAACTTAGCTAGCCACAAACACTGACCCAAACAGACAACAAGATTCCTTACACCAAAACAACAGATTATTATTAGGTTGGTGCAAAAATAATTACGTAATAATGTCGTTTTTTGACGTATTTTTTAACGTCAAAAAACGACATTATTACGTAATTATTTTTGCACCAACCTAATACTTTCTTTTCATACTACAGCCACCATAATACCACAGAGTCTCTATGAAAGTCCTAATTAGACCCCATATGTACAATTTATTGTCTGTGGAGCAAGGGGGATAAAACAACTAATTTAAAATTTTGCCCTAATGATTATTTACAAAGATGTACAAAACAATTTTCAAGAAACTAAACAAAATAATGTTAGTAATAAAACCCGACAGTGGCTAATTGCGGCAGAAACATCAGTTAACTGGACGAAATCAATGCGAAGCATTAATAATTGTTATGGGATCTTACCCATAATAATAATAATGGACTATTCCATACGTGATAAATACTGCGCCCACTCTGCTAAAAAAGACAGGCAATACTCAGCCAGACAATGCTAATTCCAATACATATATATTTTTCCTTTTCCCGTCACGTGATCTAATTATTTCAAAATGAAGTCGACTTTGCTTGCTTTCTGGCGATCCGTGTTCAATACCAAATGTCCGCAGCGACACTTTATTCTTATATGACACAAAATTAAAGTCAGAAAACGTTAATGGATTTTTACCCAGTTTAAAAAGTCTTCTTATCCGAAACAGCAAGATTGCAATTGCATTCACTTAGCACAATAGACAGTAAAACACAAAGCAGGCAGGTGTTGATAAAAATTGTTGAAAAATGGTATTTGATAAATCGGCCATATTTGTTCTTAGTATTTAAAAATTTAAAACAGTTTTGTTCACAAAATAAAATCTGTTTATATTTTGATTATTTTATCATTTTTCTCTCTTCATTTTTAACGGAAGACAATATTTTTTTCATAGTATATTAATATATAGAATAATAAAATAAAAGTCATATCAAACAGAAAAGTATGATAGATTAATTAACCCTTTCAAATGTTTAGTTAGCACCTTTCTCTGAAAATGAGTTTCAAATCGGAAATTAGAAGAAGCATGCAATGTCCTCACTTCGGTTCAATTCTATTTAGTATACTGAATTTTTTTAACGAAAAATATATACGATATTGATATTTTAATGAGCTGTCCCTAGTGTTGCAGATACTCTAGGCAAGATGAACTTCGGCGCCCTTACATGTATAATGTTTTGTTAACTTGTCACATGGAGAAAAACGGAAAATGTAGAATAATAAGTTTACTACAAAATACAATTTATTGAAAGCTAAAGAAAACATTCATTATCCTACCTAAAACATTTTTCTAGATCTGCAAATCTTTTCATGGCAATTTTTACACCAATCTTCTTTAGAAGATCATTTTCTGTTGACAAAATAGCCGAAAAATTTAATCTGTTTTTAGTCATGGACGACCGCAAGTATGTTTTCATAAACTTTAGTTCACTAAAGTTTCTCTCTCCGATGGCCACATTAATGGATATAGAAAACATTATTCCCAATTCAACACACAGATTTGTATTGCATAGTTTCTTCACTATACACTATTTTCAACTGGTTTTCCGCCAGAGGTCGCTAGAGGTTCCGCGTGAAACGGTGATATGTAGGCGAGTGCATTTTTGAGTAATTTTTGTTCAATTTTGTATTCGTAATTTTATACAAGTACGGTATATTGTTTGAAAATTCCCTATGATTATTATAATTTTAAATAATATAAAAGATTGAAACTTTTATTATAAAGTTTCAATCTTTTATATTATTTAAAATTATAATAATCATAGGGAATCTACTTATCTATGTATATATGGCGTCGATGTGGAACAACCTTCACTGGTTAGTAGACAAGACATATACATGGCGGATTCGTGTACCACTGAGTGACTCATTCGAGTACAAGACATGGACGGTGTCCATATATTATGTTTATAAAATATGGAAGAGATAGATATTAATAACGGTATTTAATAATTTTTATGTAGGGGTTTCCTGAAACATGAAACCTGTTTCAAGAGTTCCACAGGAGGTAAAAAGGTTGAAAAACGCTGATCTATAGTCAGGGCCTGTACTTGGGTTGCTGGTACCATAAGCAAGCTGAAATTCGGTGCCCTTACAAGTATATTTTTTTTAAACTTGGCACAAGGAGAAAATCTGAAAAAGTAGAAAGAACGAGTATATTACAAAATACAACTTGATACAAAGCAAAGAAAACATTCATTATCTTACCTAAAACATTTTTTCAAGTCTTTAGATCTGCAAATTTTCTCATAGCACTTTCTACACCTATCTTCTTTACAAGATCATTTTCTATTGACAAAATAGCCAAAGAATTTAATCTGTCGTTGGTAATAGATGACCGAAAGTATATTTTTATAAGCTTTAGTTTTGGAAGGTCCCTAACAGATGGTATGACGGCATGATGGCACCCTCAGCCTTGACGGCGCCCCGTTTGATTGCCCAAGCTGTCAGTACCTGGGGCTCTCTCTGAATGAATAATATGGTACCACCTTTCAAACACAATTTATATAAAGATTGCTGCGCTAAGGATGTCGTCTTATACTCAATTATGTAATTTATTCCCTGGTCTTAGCTTCAGAAACACCGGCTCGTATAATACCCAAGTCATATTATACACAAGAAAATAAGGTATTTCTAACACTCCAACTACAAGTTTATTTCACACCAATTAGCAGATCGAGCGCATTTGACCATCCTATATATGATTCGGGTATATCAATATCAAGCATTTGTATTGGGCTTCGTATAATTGTACCCCAGCCCCACATCTTCTGGCGTGTTGCTCTCTCAATGACCGCGTGAAAATTTCACGGTTTTCCTACGTTAATATTCTGATGAATCTTAATTCTTAACTTAATGATTGAGTAATCTCATGGCGTGTTCTACGATATCTGTAGAACTTTCCCTATTCCATCGTTAAATATTTGAGCTGAACAACTTTAACAAAATGTTGCAATAACAATGATAAATATGAATGCTGGTCGTCATTTTAAGAAGTAAGGGGATACAAATGAAAAGATTTGAAATTGACAACTTTTTTACATTTCACCCAAACAACTGTTCAATACTTCTAACATTCCTTCTTTCTTTAATACATTCATTCATTTTCTCACTGAAACCAAGTAGTGTCTCTTTCCATGCGATCAAAATGGAATCGTTTATTATTTATGATGTATTGGCAAGGCGTAACGGCCGTTTGAACTAACAAAAGGAGGAACAAGGACAGTTATAGCATGATAATAACAAAGACTGGCATACGTTGACAGGGATAAGAGCATCGTGAAGTCGAAAATACAGAGGTGCGAAGACCTGAAAGGGCAGATCAATAAATGTAGCAACTAGGGTTTCAATTTATCCGTTTTGTAGTTGACCCACTCGCGACTATCTCGAAAGACGCCTTGGGAGTGCCTGACATAATTGATAGTGTGCATGTACCAGCACTGTATTGAACAGCTTATGTACTAAGGACATTTTGCGTCTAAAAGATGCAGATACGAGCCTGATTGAAACATCAAAGAGTCGGAGTAGAGCTTTCTGGCGTCTCGGCTTCAGTCACTTTCCCACCCACGTAAGGTTGCCTCCCTGTGCCTTTTCTATAAATACTTTCATGGTAATTGTTCGAATGAGCTTGTAGTCGTATTGACGGCATAAATCAAACCGCTCATTTTTTATTTTTTTTTACTTTACGAATGTGTAAGCAAACAAAAAGCAAACAAGAGAAAGAACACAAGAAAATAACTTTTCATAACATGTACAATATTTACATTTATAAATGACAACAGTTTTACAGTTTTACTATATATGAGTTACTTCCCTTTGACTGGGCTAAAGTCTTTACTAATAAAATATTATTTTTTAACCTGAGCTCACAAAAAGCTGAATTATCTTGTCGTTCAAAATGTTCACTGAAAGAGAGTTTAAAGAATCTTCTAAAGCTGAAAATATGTTGATAAACTTTTAGCTTCAAAGAAGTTGGAGGAGTGAATGTTCCGTAATGTCTAATTTGTTTTCGTTGCTCGTAGTTGAAATTATTGTTCGTAATTGATTGTACTTAAGTTTCGTAAGATTCAATAACATAATTGAATAGTTTTTAGTAAGTTGCAGAAGTTGGTGAGTGAGTTGTTTCGTTGATATTTTAGCTTAAATTACAGCGAAGTTATTTCGTGTTAAAGAACTTGAGATTCTAACTTTGTACTTCGCTGCAGTAATGATACAAGCGTCGTGAACCCGTTTAGCAAATTCTAGTCGTCGTAAATTCTCACTGACTGGGTTCGCTCGTACCTTCAATTTATGTGTTTTTTTAAACACGTGAGAGGATCCTGAGAGCATTGTTTTTTCGTCAGGTCAAAAACTAGGTTGATGTTATTCGGACGTAGTGATGAGCAGGTAAATTGTTTTTTTTAATATCTGTTAACCACTCAGAAAGCGCCTTACAAAACTCAGTCTGGAACCTGATATGTTTTGTGTTGCTTATTGAGAACAATGCACCTGAAGATACACGAGATAAGTTTAATATTTATTGTCCAATGTGAAGTTCACGTTTTCAGAAACATGTATGAAGATGTGATCCGCTTTTAGCACCAAAATCGACATTGATGAAAAAGTGGTAGCGTAAAGCTAAAAGCTCTTCACCATGGTTTGTAGACATTTGAATTTAAGCGCAGTACCAGACTGGCATTGAGATCTCATGAATTTACATTTGAACTAGCTAAATGTAGCCGTAAATTCTATGCTAAGTTTTTTTTCTTCTTGTATTTCTCGCTTGTGGAACTACGTTCCGATTCCATACTTCCAACCAACATTAATCTGCAAAAAATTAAATACAATGCCAATCGCTATCTTCTGTCTTCCTGATTACTCTTCTTTTGTTCTTGCTCCTTAGCAATATTTCTGTTTCGAAATCTCCCCAGTTACCCCACACCTATGTCTTTACTGCATTGCTTTGTATGAACTTGGTTAAATTATTATTAATAATAATAATAAGGGCTATAAAGTAAATCTGAAGATAAGCGAGGAAACAACATCTTGGCCGATGACTATTAAAACTTATAAAAGATAGAAATAAAAAAAAAGGTCTCTGATAGCCATACTTTCCAGAAAATACGGAGAGTATCAATGAGACATTCAAAGATTTTAAATTCAGGGAGAAATTAAAACAGTTCCAACTATAACACCGTTAACGTTAGTGAAGACATCATTCTATCTATAAAAAAGAAAAAAAAAGAAATCAAATATATCCTCGTTTTATGTGTAATGATATTTTAAAATATCTACTAAATCGTGAAGACAAAGTTTTATATAAGAAACCTAATAAGACTATTATGTTTTCTATTATTCCAACATCAAACTTAAGATTTTTTTTTTAATCATTTCAACCCCAAGCATGACGATAAAAACACATGAGATTACTTAGAGTGAGGGAATATGAGATATTATTTAAGAGAGAGAACAATAAAAGAACTGGAATTAAGTCGAGAGAAGATGACGTTTAGCATGGCATTTAAATTTTTAAAGATCAAAGTTGATAAAGATAAAATAAATACTAATCAAAATAAATATTAATTATAATGCTTCGTCTGATAAGTTCATTAACTATCGAGAGATATGCTAGCTATTTGAATAAACATGCTGTCACTCGATCCCTAGCGATTACGACTACAGACATGCAGAAAAACAACAATTAATAAAAACGAGCCAATGACAGTAAAGACAATAAATTATTAGTATTAGGTTGGTGCAAAAATAATGATGTAATAATGTCGTTTTTTGACGTATTTTTTAACGTCAAAAAACGACATTATTACGTCATTATTTTTGCACCAACCTAATATTATTATTATAAGCAATAATAGTAATAATAATACACACTAACAATAATATTTATAACAATAATAATTATACAGTTTAGGCGCCAGTCGACTGGATATAATCTAATCAGACATTTCAGACAGAAACCTGTAAAGAATTGGTGGCATTTCGACTTGCAATTTAACCTACTAACCAGGTAAAAATGATTAAAATCATTATCTCTGAACTTTTTCTTTCATTTACAATTATTTTTTTTCTATTTTGTTGTCTTTTTAATATTCTTAATTTGTTCCTTCATATTTGTATTATTTTTTTGTTATTTTTTTTTTTGTTGTTGTTGTTTCATTGGTTTTCCTTTCTTAATTTGTGAATTGGGCCTCGCAGAAATAATGGCAAGATAACTAATGACAACCTTTGAGTCTCATCAATTCGTTGCTATTTAAATTATTAAGTTACTTCATGTTGTTTCTTCTTTGTTATTTTATGCAAACACGCACGTACAAGCCGAATCTACGTAAGCGCGTTTCAAAAAAAAAAAAAAATCAAAAAAAGAATGAAAAAAAAAATAAACAGTAAACATATCTTAAAAGAAAAAAAAATGATTTGAACAAAATTTTCTTTGCAGGTGTAACATAATCTAACATTACCTCTGTAAAGGCAATTGTTTTATAAAAAAATTATTTAATGTTCAAAACATTCCGAGAAGAAGAGAAATGTTTCTTTGCCTGCAAACGTTTTCTGATTTCCAACTGTCCCGCTAGTTTATCGTAAAACGGTCCAAATTGGAAAATAGATCAAACTAATAAAATATTTCTAAATGTTTTAGAATGTTTCTCTAGAATCTTTGCATTATTTCGAAAAACTACAATTTTCATTCTATTGGTTTTACGATTACGTATCTACAACTAAATATTTCGGCAATTCTCACGTGTAAAAGTTATATACGTAACCACAAAGAGAGATGTGAGCAAGTATGCATTTGCCAGTCTCTCTTTAAAACAGTAATAAGAGAAATCGTAACATAGCTTCCCTGTACCAATATTTTCATTATAATTGTTCTGACGAGATCAACACTTTGATCGGTGGAGTAATAGATAACGACTCGGATTGAGGAATCATAGAGCCGAGATCATATCCCTTATACTTACTTGCTAGTACCCTTGGGAAAGGTATGAATCCTCCTCTTCTAAATAGCAGGACAGACCGGGTTCTATAGTTTTGGATGACAACTACCGAAAAAAGAAATGGCAAACTACTGCGGGAAAAATCTGCCTCGTTAGTCATGTATCGAAAGCGTGTATCACATGGCACATAACCGACTGACGGTAAGATCTCATCATTTTATCGTAAGTTTAATGCTAACAGTTTCTTCTATCGCACTTCTCACACGCGGAACTCGCTTCCGGCTTCTTGCTTTCTAATCAACATTGATCTTCAAAGTTTAAAAGCATTGTCAATCGTTATCTTCTGCCTTACTAATTCTTGCTGTTTTATTGTTTTCTCTCCTTAATCACACAACTGGATTTTTTTAATCATTTCATCCTAAGCAAGCAATACAGCCACTAAAACGCAAGAGTTTATTGAGTGTGAGAGAATATGAGAAGAAAGCGTTTTCTTCTCATTTTGAATTTTGAATTTTAAATTTTGAATATTTAATACTTTAGTGTTAACTATTATTCTACTTTACGTGAAATTTTTAAAAACGCAAAGAAGAGCTCTAAGGAAGTCGTTACCATATCAATGCTGCCATACTACAGATACAGAGTTGCCATGGTGATTTTTTCTTACAGTTTTTATTTGTTTTTTGAAAATGCTCACGTAAAATAGCGAAACGTCACTGGAATAAAATAAAACTTCTATATACAATTGATTTTCACACACACAGAATATACATGTATACATACATACATATATATAGATAGATAGATACACCTAGTGAGCCAGACAAACCTACCTAGGTTTCACCTAAACGGATCGTCAGGGAAAGTAAGGCTAACGAGGTAAACACATATATATAGGCGATAATTAAAACCATACCACGTGACCGAAGAACCACAAACTAAGTAGATGGGGGGAGCGTTAAAATTTATTTATTCACAAAAATGGGGAGGGGTGAGTAAAAAAAAAAATCTAAGGTGGAAACCGTCTAAATAAGTAACCAAGATTTTTTGTGTCTACATACGTTAAGGATTTCAGTTTTAGAGTTTAATAATTGGCTAGGTTGATCAAATAAAGCTATGGCTAATTTATTCTCTGCACATAATTTACAAAATTTATGGCCTGCTTTATATCTGGGGCATTTGTTTAGTATTTCCCATTTAAGGATGGGGTCTACATTATCTTCTTGTTTGGTTCTTCATACATAGGTAGATAGCGTGGTACTATGCTTAATTTTTTCGTTTTTGAAACTACTCATATGGTTATAATATCTTTCTTTTAAATTGTTCTGAGTAGCACCTATGTATGTTTTAGGGTTAGTATCCTCGCTATTTTTGTAAATTTTCACTTGGTAAATTACGCATTCTTGTTGACATTTACCCTGTAATGGACAGATGTTTTTGTTTCTATGATTACAAGCAGGGGGATTACTGCATGGATTATTCCTAGTTTTTTTCTTATTTAATCCATTTATTATAGTTCCTACGTTCGGCATGCAACAATAACTAAGTTTAACATTGTTTTTGTTAAATATTTTATGTAACTCAGTTTTTTGGGGGAAATGTTGCTCTAATAAATCAAAAAATATCTTGCCAATTTTAGTTTTTACCTCTAAATTAAAAGGAGGATTGAACCACAAAATCTTTCTTTAACTATTGTTACCTTTACTCTGAGTACTATTGTGGTTATTTATATTAATATATTCTAATTTATTTTTATATCCACTCTTAAATAGGGCTTCCTCATAATTTGTTTTATTGGCCTCAAAAATGTCCCTATTGGAGGAATTAGTGGAAAGTCTATGCCCAATATTTTTAGGTATATGTCTTATATGGGCTGGGTGGTTGGATTTCGTGTTTAAATATTGGGGTTCTTGGTTTTCTTTTTCATATGGGGATATTGTGGCATTTAGTAAATTCAATGTAATATCTAGATAATTGGTAATTTTCAAATTAGTTTCTATGTCGAGATTGAATCCGAATTTTTTAAAAAACCAGTGCAGTTTTTTACGGATATTTGAGGGTTACTATTGTCCACTATGATTAAACCGTCGTCGCGGTACAACCCATGGTTATTAAAGTCTATATATTCATTAAGTCTATGGAGCAGCAGGCACCCTACTATCTCGCACACCTCTGAAGAACTTATCCGAAGAGTTACCATGAAAGTATTTATGGAAACGGTACAGGGAGGCAACCTTTCTGCAAATCTGCGAAGCAGATTTCTCAAAGACACTGCTGATTAAACCCTTTCTGACTCAGAATGTGTTTTCTTTCATGGCTGTAGAACGACAGACAATCATTTTTGTAGTCAATTGTAGGAGAAATACATAGAGTAGATGATCTTGTATCAAGTCTTCTTTGAGATGCGTTTTATATTTTGAATAGAAAGGCTCTATCTATTGAAGATTCTGAAGAAGCTTGGATGGCCTGAAAAATTTGAGGTAACCATGAAGGAACGAAAGCTCGTTTTCGCGTAGCGGATAATCTATGTTATCCAGTTTTGATTTAAAGTAGTGTTAAGTAAGGCGAGATAAGAGCGCCGATTCTGTTCACATTTTTATTTACTATTATTTTTCTTGATCGATTTTAAAGGAGGCTCCCATGGTTTCTACATCAAATATCGAACTACGAGTTTGATACTGATATTTGATTTTTCCTACCAAATTCTATGGTCATCGGTATATGCGCTTCCCTGCACGCTGAAGTTTAATATCTTGTTGCCCTTTCCCAGAGTAATATGCAACATTTTACGTGTTCATTCCCGGCGGTAGGTAGCGGATTAGATCTAACGCATTAGGCCTGAAACAAAACAGCGTAATGCACCAACCCACTCCAGATAATGCCGACTGTGAGCCAAATATTTATGTGCATGGACGTAAATTGCAGGTTGTGGAAAAGGGCTAGTATTTTTGGCAATACTTTAAATATGACAAATAGGCCTCTTGCCGAAATCACCCATTCAATCAAGAGCAGAATGAGAACGGAAATAGAACAAGAACTGCGTGTTTGTCAAAGACATTGAAATAAGGAACGCGGTATTTATGCTAAGAATAATATCAGAAAAAAGCAATACGATATTTATTTGCATAAATTATACAAGGCCAAAAATGTGAATGGGGAAAATGGTCGGTCTTCATATGTCTTAACTTTAAACTTAGCTAACCACAAACATTAAGACAACAGTATTCCTTACGCCAAGACAACACATTGTTACCTTTCTTACTACATCCACCATAATACCTCACTGTCTCTATGAAAGTCCTAACTAGACCCGATATGTAAATTTTTGTCTGTGGGGGAAGGGGAATAAACAAAAAATTAAAATTTTTCCCTAATGATTATTGACAAAAATGTACAAAACTATTTACAAGAAACTAATCAAAATAATGTTAGTAATAATAAAAAAAAGAAAACAATCCCTAAATATAGCAAAAATATCAGTGAACTGTACGATTAGAAAGAGCAATACAAATGCAGAAGGACGTGTGCCTATGTTTTACAGATTACGCGAAGGCGTTCGATAAAGCACGCCACAAAGATCTCTTGCAACTGCTCAGCAATCTTCATATATTTGGGAATGATATTAGTCTAATCAGAAACCTATATAGGCAGCAAACGGCCTGCATATGGATAGAACATGAGTTCAGCAGATATACAAAAATAGAAAGGGCTGTAAGACAAGGATGTGTCTTCTCACCAGACTTATTCATCTTATACAGCGAGTTGATTCTGAGACAACTAGAAGTCCTACCGGGATTCATTTTTAGCGGCCACAATCTTCGAAAAATAAGGTATGCACGTGTCGCAGTGTTGATAGCAGACACGGAAAGAAAGCTACAAAATCTCCTAAAGAAGGCAATGCAGGAAACGTGATGCAGGTATTAAACATCAACTGCAAGAATACAGAAGCCATGGTTGGTAACAAAAGGATAAGCCTAAAATACGAATTTCAAGTCGAACAAATGCTGAAATCTAAATAACAGAGGACAGAATGAGCGACATTGAGATCCGAAGGCGTATTGGGATAGCCAAGGAAGCATTTAGAGTACTACGGAATAGAAAAAAAATAGCTAGAAACAAGGAAAAGAGTACTAAACTGTTAGGTGATATCTGTCTTCCTGTATGGCAATGATTGCTGGACGTTTTCCTCAAAGATGAAGAGGAGACCTGAAGCAACAGAAATGTGGTTCTACAGAAGGATGCTGAGGATATCGTGGACGGAACATTTTGAGAAAGTAATACTTAACATCAGAAAGCTGAGGTTTCCCTGGCATATAACGAGGAAAGAGGCCTTGGAAAATCTGATACTTATATGGGGCAAGAAGGACAGGGGAAAACAATTCATAATATACTTAAACGGGTTATGTTTATGGATGACGAAACAGGGCTTAAGAGAAATAACAGAAATGCAATGTTTATTAAGAAATACAAAGGATAAGAAGTAGTGGAGAGTTATTATCGCCCACGTCGTGAGGGGACACGGGCACATAAAAAAGAAGGCATTCGGAAACCTGGGTATACGTTTATGGTCTCGGAATGGAATTTTGATTTAACCGTAGTTAAAGCTTTGAAATCAGCAACGGTTACCATACTGTGGTCAGGATGATGAAACGGAGGAATCCTGATGGAGTCTCCATACAGCAAGTTGGCCGAGGGAAAACAGACCATCACACAAACCAAAATTGAGGTATAAAGATTGTATCAGGGACATACTGGAGATAATCAAACTTATGAATGAAAACTGGGAAAATCTTGTTCTAGATTGTTATCCTGGAGAAAAGCAGGTAACAATGCTAAAAGAGACTTCGAACAGAATTGTGTCGATTAATTTCTTTTTATTTATTTATTTTTTTAATCAACCCTCTTCAGGTTATTTAAAGCCCAAAATATGTTTAGATTGTAAGAATATTTTGGAGATAATAATTTTACTGATACAAGTCCTACTAATTAACCCTTAGGTGGGGGTAGAACAGGTGGATTCATACCTCTCCCAAGTGTATTTGTACAGAAGTGGATATAACGAACCCGACATGAATTGGAACTCCGCACTTAAATTTCCAATTCTAAACCGTAATCCATTACTCCACTCGCATTTTAAAGTTTACAACACTGTGACACTATTTAGGGTTGCGTGGAAAAAGAAAAGAAAAGGCGAGAATTAATTTAGGTGATAAGAAGCTATCACGAAGAGACACTGAGCGATATTATTTTTTCTAACAAAGAAAAGTGGTGAAGATTTTATTTTCATTAGCGAAGAAAGTAAGATACCGGATTGAATTTGATTTATGTTACGACGCAGCGAAAGAAGATAACAATCTGCCCATGGCAATAATGAAAATTTCAGGTTGGCCAAGTGACCTACAAGGCAGAATACTAAGAGATAAAAATTAATTGGATCGTGATCTGACCGAGAAAAATGTCCGCTGGACCACCCACAAAGTACGAAGAAGGAAAGATTAAACCATTAACTATCTGTGGAGATATCATGTGAGAAGAGCACCTGTTTTGTGTCAGAGCTGGCCATGATAGGAAAATTATTTTATCGGAACGAATAATTGGCGACAGGGTGCGGAAGATCATTGACCAGCCTCAGTTCTTGTTAAGGTCTCGTTGACAAGTTCCAGACGGCGTTCGGTTAAGATAAGAGTTGTGAGGGTTTGTTGTCGGGAAGAAGAAAAGAAAGAAAAGAAAAAAAAAAGAAGATCATTTTTTTTCTTTTGAGCGATAATTGCAAACACCCACACTGCTGAGCGTTCATTGGCTGAAGGGTGGCGTGAGCGGTAGGCGAAGATAACCCATGAAGAAGAAGGGAAGGCCTGTTGACGCCAGCTGAAGGGATTGGTGTGAGATGTCACTGTGAGAGAGAGGGGAACCTGTTGACGCCATCTGAAGGGATTGGTAAGAGATACCAATATGAGAAAGAAAGAATTTGCGAGGACGATTGCCTTAAACTAAAAATTAAGGACTTCCAAAAATGGAAAGTAATAAATTTTCCTGACCGAAACAAACAAAATTCATAATGCGGATTTAGAATTATCAAGGAACCCCGACAGGCCCACCACGGTTTTGGTCGGCGTCCATCATAATCAGAGTTGCAGCGAGTTGACGGCAGTTGAGTTGGGGTTGAAGACAGTCAAGAGTTGAGTCAGAGAGAAGTTAGTTGCAGTTGAGCTGTGTGCACTGAGACCCGCCTCGCAGGAACATGACTGAAAGATCCACGCAATCACGACCTCAACTTCTAACCAAGAACAATTTATTTTTGAAGAACGACTTAGACACACACCATGAAAACAAGTTTTACGAATATCACCTGAAGATACACCAAAAAGCCAGTTATCGAAAAACAACTTAAGATACTAAGACTCGCCTAACAAACGGAAAGTGTCACGAATCCATATTAGCGGTTTGGGAGAAAGACGCAGTCCTGTATTCAGCAACCAGATATAAAATATTCTTATCCTTTTTTAACACATTTGAACTTTTCGAGTTGTTACTTTATTTTCTTTTACATATACTTGTGCAGTATTACCCTTGTTCGGACTCGACTTGCATTACAGCCCGGCGACTGATTGATTTCGTCTACCTAAGATCAAATCACAACGTGGGTAGGTTAGACTAGAAATCAAAACAGTTACTTCGGTAACCAGACGTTGGGGGCGAGCTGGGAACGACAAGGCTGATGCCGAATCTAACCAGATTCCCATCCGAATCAGCAAAAGGTTAGAACGTCACATTTGGTGCCGTGACAAATACCAAGTCACATAGGTCGTCACAGAACAGGATAGGATAGGACGGCGACGGCGCGGAGACAGACGGGGTGACGTCACAACACCTAAGCGGGCACTCATTTAGGCACTGCTCAATCTTGGTGTTGCTTAACTTCTGTGATCAAACAAGAATCGGGGTTTTAACGTGATCTAGCTGTAAGACTGCACTTTGTTGAACATGGAATGCTCAAGAGAGATGTCCGGAAAGGTCTTGATTTAATTCCCACTGAGAATGTTGAGCGCAGTATTTGATCGAACGTGTAATAAATACGGCCGCGTCTATCTGAATAAGGAAAGCCTTAAAAATCAGCGAAGAAGTCACAAAATATTACTGTAGCGCAAGAGGCGCTCAAATTTACCCCACATATGTAAGACCATAGTAGGATTAAATAACACGTCTGTGCTGCCGATATTTGAAGATCAGACAAGCGATGGCATTACACAAAATCGAGTAGTAGCACCCCTAGCTCCTGAAAAATTAATTTCGGTTGAGCTCCCTGGGGGAGGAAATGTGGGTTTGTAAACAGTGACTATTACGGCTGATATAGTGAGACTCTTCGGCAAAAGTGAATTGAGTCCTGTCGGTCACTGTGTGTTTATCTAAAAATAAATACGCTAAAATTCACCATCATACCTGCCGTGCGCCGACGGTTAGTGGTAGAATCTCCAAATGACGCCAATTAAGTCGGGGTTCGACTAGAGGACGTCTAGCCACACTGATGATGTCTGTGGATGACATTATATAGGCTCCTGGGAAGTAAATGTGGGTTGACATTATATAGTTTCCTGGGGAGGAAATGTAGGTTTGTAAACAGTGACTGTTACGGCTGATATAGAGAGACTTTTCGGCAAAAGCGAATTAAGTCCTGTTGGTCACTGTGTGTTTATCTAAAAATAAATACGTTAAAATTCATCTTCATCCCTACCGTGCGCCGACGGCAATTCAGTCGGGTTTCGATCCTAACTGAAGAGCTGCGAAACAGTCTGTCTGTTGATGACATTATATATATATATATATATATATATATATATATATATATATATATATATATATATATATATATATATATATATATTAGGTTGGTGCAAGAATAATGACGTAATAATGTCGATTTTTGACGTTAAAAATACGTCAAAAAACGACATTATTACGTCATTATTTTTGCCCCAACCTAATATATATATTCATTCATCCACAGACAGACTGTTTCCCAGTTTCACAGCTCATCAGTGTGGCTAGACATCCAATTGGTTCAAGCCGGGTTCGAAACCCGACAGATTCGGCAGCAGTCGGAGATTTTCCCTCTTAAGACATCGATTGAAAGAAAGGCGATTTTTTACGTATTTACTTTGTGAAGAAACACGCCAGTGACTGACAGGGATTGGGAAGAGCCTATTATTAGTAATAGTTATTGTTTACAAATTTGCAGTTGTGTGTGCACAACCGAATTTAAGTTTCGGGTGAGTACATATTGTCATCCACAGGGATATTTATTCCAATTGATGATAATATTTTCTTGGGATGTAATAGTTCTTCAGATGTAAATCGTTTTTGAAAACCGAAAGCTTCCCTTTCTGCCTGCATATTTCTACTTAATTAATTCCGACTTCCAAACGCGGTGGATGTTCGTTTATCAAGATGTGTTCATCATAGCCGACAAACCATTTCAACCTCAATGAAACATCTCCATATATTTGATAAATAAAATGTGTTCATTTTATTAGCGTTCGAAATGATTCAATTTTTAGCCCGTTTTCAAACGTGGAATATTCCTGAAGAATATCTTACTTCGGGCTTAAAATTACTAAGAAAACAAAAATTACCGTTTTTCCAACACAGATAAAAGGAATATCATTATGACAACTGTAATAAATTCTATTTTCCTTTAATCACTAATATAGTAGTGTAGGTATAGATACTGTTTTCTAATAATCCTTCAATCATTCGTTTTCGGATATTTATTGTAAATACTAATAGATTTTGAATCTTCGCCGTGGTATAATTGTTAGCAAATATCATTTCTTCTATTTTTAAATATTGCGTTCGCTCATTGGTCTATAACATATTACCTACTACTGAACATTTCTTAAGGACGATAAGATGCATCATAACTGTAACTTGTATATTTCTTAGATGTATTACATTGATTAAAATTAATTTTTGTATAATAAATAGTCATCTCCATAAAGCTTAGATCAAAGGTCACCAGCTAATACTGAATCGTTCTGAGGGAAAATTAGATGCAAAATTAGTATACAATATTGCTGCCGCATATGGCCCGGTGCTCCTGCTATTTATCTTGAGCTCTTTGATAAAATATGAAGAAAAATCAGCAATATTATTGGTCCTCATCTGGCAGTTCGGCTTCAGTCACATTCCCACTGCCATAAGGTTGCCTCTCTGTGGCTTTCTTGCAATTAAATGTTTGAATGAGCTCTTCGCAAAGATACCTAGACGCTTAAGATTTAAGCGTAGTACTAGACAGGCGTTGAGATAAGCTGGCTAGATGTAGCCGTAAATTCTATGCTAACAGTTTCTTTTCTCGCACTTCTCATTTGTGGTATTCCCTTCTGGCTCGATGCTTTCCAACCAATTTTAATTTCCCCCAAAATTTAAATATCAATCGCTATCTACTGTTCTCCTCGTTATTCTTTTCTCTTCCCACTCATTATTAATGTTTCTGTTTCCAATTCTTCTGCAACATATAACCCCTTGTGTCTTAGTGGCTTTTATCTCTCTCTCTCTCTCTCGCTCTCCCCTTCTCTCTCTCTCGATCTCCCCTCTCTCTCTCTCTCTCTCTCTCTATATATATATATATATATATATATATATATATATATATAAGGCAATCATAGAGATGAAAATGATTTCTTATATAATATATAATCATCTCCATAAAGCTTCAAAATTCCAATTTGTTATGAGATTCCTTTGGATCGTCGATTTTTATACTGATAGTTCTCCAACGCAAGCCACAAGGTCCCCTCACAGTAGTGGTCTTCTGGGCGTGACTGTTCTAAGAGTAAGGGACGTAAGAAATCCACATTACAAGGACATGTAGGATAGATAGCGGTTGGCACTGGACTTTTCAATACAAGTAGATAGTTTCTTCAATCGCCCGGTTCACGTTCTTTCCACGTCTTTTCATCAGGAGTAGAGGATATCTCCTCTTGGGATTGGGTTCTCAGTTCCTTCTCATAAAGTCTTCTCATTCTCTTCTCTTCCCTCGCATACTAGTGGCATTATTATTGCCTTGCTTGGGGGGAAATGAGTATATAAATAAAAGTATTTCAACTTTTGAGAATAAATTTGCACAAAAGTTGAAATCAATAATTAAAATATTGGACTTTGAAATATTTAAACTGAAATCTTGCTACTCTTGATGTAATAAGGTAACAAGAAATCGAATGGGAGTTCCATAGGCAAGAAAAGCAACTATTAGATTGAACATACGATTGCATTTAGCTAGTTCAACGGTTAAATTATGTGTTATGGTCCAGGTTAGGACCAAGGAAGAACAACACGAACACAAGAGTAGAAATAACGAAGGTATATTTCACGAAATAATAATACAAGATGTGGAAGGTGTTAGTATGACTGTCAGTCTGGTTTGGAGTGAACGACTATCGGCTCGACTCGATTCGGTATCTAGCTACCCTCCCACGAGGATTGCATGTGGCACAAGGCCGAGTTTAACGTGGGTTTCCCGAGCCCGTAGGCTCGGCCCAAAAAATGCCCGTAGAAACTGTAAAAACAGAATCGGGTTGACCAATCTCCCCGAACGAGACTCTACCCTTCGGCGGAGCCTCGTCCGCGTTCCTCTCTGCTCAGAAGCAGAGAGTTCGACCGTCAAGCCGAGGAGCTCAGCTTGATTCGACCCTCTCTCTTGAGAGCCGTAGTGTTAGGAAAAGTTCATTCTGTAGTTATAGGTAAGGATCCATGATATGATGAGACCTATTTTCGAATCTAGTAGCATGCTTAAATTCATGCAGTGAAGGCGCTAAGGACGAAGTTCAACAGAAAAAACACCGTGAAAACATTTATAGAAAAGAAAGGGAAGCCATGTCAGGTCCACAAGAAAGTGACTGAAATCGAGATAGCAGGACAGGATCGATAACACTACAGACACTTCTTTGAATTGGGTCAAGAATAAAGACATTCGGATTACTAACACAAAAACAGAGAATGTCTCATATCGAGAATATTTAACATCCAAAAACATAAGGGAAAAAAAATTATTTTAAATAATATGTGGAAATCTCCGCCTTTTACCTGAAGACGGTCGCGAGACCGGAAACGCGTGTAGTAAAATTATGGAAAATAAAACATAATATTTTTTTTTTAATCCACATTACAACCAGAAACGTTTGCGGTACCTCTCTTCTCTTTAATATACACACTATTCACTCGTTGGAACCACTATAACCTCTTTCTTTTACATATATATATATATATATATATATATATATATATATATATATATAATAAATAAATATTTTTTCGCTACACAGTTCCAACCATGTTTCAAAAAATTGTTACCTAATATACATACTTATACTTGATGTGAAAATAATTCAACATACTGTAAGGGATTCTAATTACATTTACTTGTTCTTAAAGGATAAATAGTATATTAAAAATTAAAAGTGAAAATATTTTTCAAATCGTAGTTAAATAAAACGTATTTTAACCTAAACACCCCCAAAAAATATACAAATAGAAAAAAATGCCTTTAGAATTTTTGCCGTTAACAATAAAATAAAAAAAAAATCCAGACGACATGCATTTAACGGATGTAAAAATTCATTAAAAAATACATTTCTACCCCTAACAAAACGTAACTAATAACTGATACGTCAAAATTCACCAATAATGAACACGCAAACACCCCTTGTCTGGTTGAATTGGATTTATCAGTATCCTTGGAAACGTGAATTATGATTTTTGCTGTGTCTTTAAAACCCAGTAATTTTAAAAGTTACTCCAAAATTCGCTTGAGGATGAAATGAAACTAATGTCTTTAATTTAATTACAAAATTAAATTCGAAGCTTTCAGCTTCCATTTTTGAAACATGGTTAGAACTGTGTAGCGAAAAAACATATATTTTAAATCAATTAATTTATAATATTAATGCTCTGTAAATTTACATTGAGCACTATTTTGTAAAAATAAAAATATCTATAAGAACACCGGATTATATATCTTACTGTTCTTTATATATATATATATATATATATATATTATTGACAGACAGTATTGTATCATAGCTCCTCAGGTCGACTAGACATCCGAATGCCTCAAGCCCGGATCGAAACCCAACCGATTGGTTGTCAGTCAGAGTTTTTACTACAGAGCTATCTTCATTCGACAGAGAGGAGCAGCTAAATCTAGCGTATTTTTTTTGTTTTCCTTTACGAATCCCGGAGTGCTCCAATTCATTTTATGGAAGAGCTTTGCATTAAGACAGGTGGCTGTTTATAGAATTAGTTTATCACTCAATAATGCACAATTGAAATATATTTTCAAAAGCTAAATTATGTCATTCGCAGGCAGTACTGTTTCGCTGTATCACAGCTCGTCAGTGCGACTATACATCCGAATGCATTATGCCAACCGATTTGCCGCTAGAGTTTCTTCCACTGGGCTATCTTCATTCGACAGAGAGAAACAGCTAAATCTAGTGTATTGGTTTTTAGCTTATATATATATATATATATATATATATATATATATATATATATATGAAAGTGAACATAGAAGTCAACACTTAGAGGCCTCTAAGTGTTGACTTCTATGTTCACTTTTATATTTACACACGCTCTATCTCTGATATTGAACACTTTATTCCATAAATATAGCACACCTTAAGACTATATTTCTTTATATATATATATATATATATATATATATATATATATATATATATATATATATAAAATAAACACTTGTTTACCTTTAGCAATTGGACTTTTTTAAGCTTCCCCCCCCAAGCAAGGGGGGAGTGCCACTAGCACGCAAGGGTTTACAGAGAGTGGGAGCAAGAGTAAAGAGACGTGAAAGAGAAAAGGATGATGAGAAAGATGGGGAACAGATCAAGTTGTCTGGAAATGTCGATTGACATTGCATTTGAATATTTGGAGATTATAGCCATCAGGGAAGCAAGTAAGAGGAAGAGAGTTCCACAGACAGGAAGTGCGAGAAATGAAGGTATTGGAGTAGAAGAGACGGCAACATTTAATCCTTTTCGACAGTGAAAGGGTGGGACTCAGATGCCGACCTAGCGGCTCGTTTAAATTCATGCCGTTTGGGAACGAGCGAAAATAGCTCGTCGGAACAGTTACCGTGAAAGTATTTGTAGAAGAGACAGAGGGAGGGGACGACACGTCTGTGAGAGAGCGACTGTAAACGAGATGCCAGATCAGGGCCAACCATATTGCATATCAGTCTCTGGATTTTGTCGAGGACCCTAAGACGAACAGCGAGGGCACTAGACAATATATGACACCAATATTTAATGCAAGGTCGAATGGTTGATTTATAGATTTGAAGGATGGACTCGTTTTTGATCAAGTTTGTTGTCAACTCAGTATTTCAGCTCAACAGTTCTATAAAAGAAGCTCTCTGAGTGGAAGTTACTTCTTACAAGAAAAGAATAGGAATTATTTGTCACCAGGAACATGGAGCAGCGGGTCCTAGTTGTGATGAACTGAGTAGGTGGAACTAAATAATTTAATTTGTTCAAACATCTGCAATAGTGTTAACAATACCATAGTAAGATACTGGCAGCATTTCGTACGTAGAATAAGGATTACAATTTGGAGACTAATTCATCACCCACAAGGCCGCATAAGCACTTTTAAACTCTGCCGAGGCTGATCAGCGAGGATTAGGCCGCACCAGCCCAGATACGGCAGTGATACTCCATTCTTGGTCTGATCTTGTTCTTGCGAAGATAGAGCATGTCAGAGGAAGTTAGGTATTTCTTAGATAGATAGATAGATAGATAGATAGATAGATGTACCGTGTGTGACAGGTGGATACGAAGATTGTTGGCAACATTTCGTATGTGGAATAAGGATTGCAATTTGGAGAATAATTCATCACCCACAAAGCCGCATAAGCACTTTTGAACTCTTTCGAGGCTGGACAGGGAGGATTAAGCAGAATCTACCCAGATATGGCAGCAATATTGGATAGTGTGATAGACAGACAGACAGATGTAGAGAGCGTGACAGATGGATATGGATAGTGTGATAGACATATATATGTTTAGAGCGTGACAGAGTGATATGAAGAATGTGATAAATTGATGTAAAAAGCGTGACAGATGCACATAGATAGACAGATAGATAGATAGATAGATAGATAGATAGATAGATAGATAGATATGGTCAGACTGAAGAGATAGATATGAAGAGACTGCGATAGATAGATAGATAGATAGATAGATAGATAGATAGATAGATAGATATGGTCAGACTGAAGAGATAGATATGAAGAGACTGCGATAGATAGATAGATAGATAGATAGATAGATAGATAGATAGATATGGTCAGACTGAAGAGATAGATATGAAGAGACTGCGATGGATAGATAGATAGATAGATAGATAGATAGATAGATAGATAGATAGATAGATAGATATGGTCAGACTGAAGAGATAGATATGAAGAGACTGCGATAGATAGATAGATAGATAGATAGATAGATAGATAGATAGATAGATAGATAGATATGGTCAGACTGAAGAGATAGATATGAAGAGACTGCGATGGATAGATAGATAGATAGAGAGATAGATAGATAGATAGATAGATAGATAGATAGATATGGTCAGACTGAAGAGATAGATATGAAGAGACTGCGATAGATAGATAGATAGATAGATATGGTCAGACTGAAGAGATAGATATGAAGAGACTGCGATAGATAGATAGATAGATAGATAGATATGGTCAGACTGAAGAGATAGATATGAAGAGACTGCGATAGATAGATAGATAGATAGATAGATAGATAGATAGATAGATAGATAGATGTACAGAGCGTGATAAATGAATATGGATCGTGTCATAGATAGTTGTTCAGAGTGTGACATATGCATATGAAGAGTGTGATAGATAGATAGATAGATAGATAGATAGATAGATAGATATGGTAAGACTGAAAGAGATAGATATGAAGAGACTGCGATAGATAGATAGATAGATAGATAGATAGATAGATAGATAGATAGATAGATAGATAGATAGATAGATAGATGTACAGAGCGTGATAAATGAATATGGATCGTGTCATCGATAGATGTTCAGAGCCTGACATATGCATATGAAGAGTGTGATAGATAGATAGATAGATAGATAGATAGATAGATAGATAGATAGATAATCTTTACTTCTCTATCTACTTCGTGTTCAGACAATTCTACAAATTTGTGTAAATAACATTACGCATGATTTCATACAGATACTGAAAAATATTATAAACACTGGAATACGGGAAAATAGAAAAAATATAAACATATTTGAGGATTAAATTTCATGAAAAATAAGACAAAAATCTTAATTTGATGCTGTTTGCCAGATTAAACTTTGTCATTATCTTGGAGTAGTGAAGGGCAAAAATAAAACAAATGATATATGCAAACAACCCCGACACAATCAGGCACTCTTATGTGCGTGTGTAGATATGCGCATATCGATAAAATATATCAAATTATATTTACAAGCAATATATATATATATATATATATATATATATATATATATATATATATATATTACCATTACAACATCCATAATTTGTAATTGCTGTGTCTCCAAAGATAAAATCTGAACCAAAAATTTAGAAAAATGCCTTAGCAACAATTTTTTTTATGTTTACTCAATTTTTTTTTTCAAATCCAGAAAATCAGAAGCAAAAAAGAATATACATTAAAACCTAATGGCAAAATAATATAAGCAATACAAAATTAACTTATAAAAATACACGCGCACACCTACTTCACCCCCAAAGAAATTATATTTTGCCGCCCTGACTGGCATCCATGTTGTCTACTTTCAAAAGAATATTGACGTTTCTCTTGTTTTAGATTGTCAGAAGAAACAATATGTGAGATTATCGTCGCTTTTCCCGTCCTTTGGCACTGCCATGACGACAGATAAATATTATTAAAATATTTGTGTATTACCGTAGAAAATAACAGGTTTATTCATTCATACGATAATAATATGTACTTTTGATACAACTCTAAGGATATGTTCAGTGTGCGGCGCTTGAAATACAAGGAAGTGCCGAAAAGTTCTCAACCTGACAACAACGCCTTATAAAAAAAAAGCAAAAAAAGAAAGAAAGAGAATATGATTATTTTATTTAATTTTATTTTATTTTATTTTTGATTCTTTGCATATTCTTGGGAACGGGTCGCTATGAACATCTCTCGTAATTTCCGAGAAAATGTTGCACAAAGAAATGTATATAGTGAGGCGATATATACATTTTTATTTATCAAGAAGAGTTTTAGGGACATCTATGACATATTGGAAAAAATTTTCGTTCGACGCGTTTCGTCATTTAGGGCTTCATATAACTAAAGTGAAAAAAAATATAATGTAAATTTCTCAGCGTCCCCTGTCCGCAAAAACTACTTTAGTGCGATAAAGTCTGAAAGGACAAAACGCTTAACAAGAAAACTTTCTTCCCCTCATATACATACATACATACATACATACATACATACATACATATACATATATATATATATATATATATATATATATATATATATATATATATATATATATATATATAGATAGATAGATAGATAGTCATCCACATATATCAATATCTATAATTCTCAAAATGTGTGTGTGTATGTATGTATGTGTATGTATGTGTGTGTGTATGCATGTGTGTGTGTATGTATGTGTGTGTATGTGATTGGTGGTTGTTTATGCATTTTCACAGTTTTCATCCGATTTCGATGAAATTTATTTTTGTTTAAAAGATAATTCTTCCGTGCCGGTGTTGAGTCCAAATTGTTGTCGACAATGGCTCTCCACTATTTCCTGTCCATTGCAACGTTTTATTATTTATTATCTGTTGGTGGATATATATATCTTTCATGAAAACTTTAATAAAAATAAATAGTTCAAATTGTTACAATAATATTATTTATTATTAGGCAGTTCCCTTTTCAGAGCCCAGCCCCCCTTCAAATTGTTTCCCACCACACCCCAATTTGGGGATGTGCCTATGCTGCACCCAAATGTTGTTACTAATATTTATTTTCAGGTGGGCTGACTTTAAATCCTTCAATGGAACGGTAAAAATTCCCAGTAATGAAAGAGCCGATCAAAAACGGGTTATACTGATAGTACATATATATATATATAGAGAGAGAGAGTCATCCACAGATAGTTTTGCAGCAGTACATCAGTGTGGCTAGATCACTTGAAGCCGGGATCGAAAACCGCCCGATTTGCTATCAGTAGGAGATTCTAACACCTAGGCTATCGTCACCCGGCAGGTTTTATATATATATAAATATATATTAGGTTGGTGCAAAAATAATGACGTAATAATGTCGTTTTTTGACGTTAAAAATACGTCAAAAAACGACATTATTACGTCATTATTTTTGCACCAACCTAATATATATATATATATATATATATATTAAAGACGTTTTTTATGTCTAACGTTCTTTTTATAGATACAAGTATTTAAGTAAATGCTCTGTTTATAATAAACAGTATTAAATAACATTTACCGGCCTGAATGCCCGCGAAATTTTCATAGAAAATATTCGTCCTTTGACAGGATTCGAACCTGCATCCTATACGGAACCGCCATTTATCCCGGTAAATGTTATTTAATACTGTTTATTATAAACAGAGTCACTAAGAATTGAGCTGCTTGATCATCATACATCGAGAGAGTCCACCTCACATATATATATATATATATATATATATATATATATATATATATATATATATATATATATATATATATATATATATATATATATATATATATATATATATATATATATATATATATATATATATATATATATATATATATATATATATATATATATATATATATATATATATATATATATATATATATATATATATATATATATATATATATATATATATATATATATATATATATATATATATATATGTGTGTGAGGTGGACTCTTATTTGTACACATAACTAAATCTGATCATAATTTTGATTCTGTGAAGATTTTAAAATATATTCATAATAAAAATCTTAGACGGATTTATGAGGCAGGCATAATATCTATCCCACGCACGGTGAATACTAGATCCGGCTTCTTTAATATTTCACCTTTTCTAGCAAGATTAATGCTCGACAAACGTACTTATAAATTTTAGTTAATTATGTTTTAATAACTATGTCCTGAGGAAGGTCTGCTAGACCAAAACGTCGGACGTCGACATTGAAATAACATTAAAACAGCATATTTGCATATTCAGATTTTTGTTTTTTCATATATTTTTCTTCATACTGTCGCTTCTATATCCATATATTTGCTTACATACATACACACACACACACACACACACACACACACACACACATATATATATATATATATATATATATGATGATATTATTGTTTAGTATAGGCATTTCCAAGAGGATATAAATCCAGGGAGAGCTCTATGTTAGAAACATAGCAATAATAATCCTTATAAAAGGCACAAACACTAAAACTTCATGAGATAATAATTGATTTCATTAGGGTCGTAAAGACGGCAATTCATCAGAGAGAGATGGATGAATTGTGGCCATTTATATTTTTAATTTAGCACATATGTGTTGTTAATTTTTGTTGTTGTCCACTGCACATTAGAATAGGGTCAGTTGGGCTCCGTCTCTGAGAAAAAGAGAACCATGACGCAATTCACTCTGCCAGAAATTTGGAAACAGCATGCTGTACTGCTTGGCATTCTCACCGGAAGTCCCAATAACAATACTTCAGTGTGTTTTGTTGTTAATCTGAAGACAGTGCAAACATTTTGGAAAAAAGTTGGATCAGTCTAATGGCGATTACGGCAGTACGGCAGGTCAGAGGACTCACTGATAATTCTGATAAGGAAAGAACTCCCGAATTTCTTGGTGGGGGCCTCAGACTCAACATAGAGGCTTACATCAAGTCCCTTGAGAATATAGTACTGCTCTGGGTCAAGAGGGTGGCTGCTGGAAGACATCATGTCAGGCAACAGAACTCTTTACGATGGCGCACAAACAGAAATCAGCCATGGCTGTCAGACAGTTTCTGAGGCTACATCACCCCTTGGACATGGTCAACTATCTGGCCAGAGTGGACCCGCTTGATTATTCCGTATCGGGCACAGTTGTGCCAGAACAAAACTCCTTGGAACACCAAAGATGAAATGAAGACAAGGATAATGGCAGCATTTCTCCACTTAAACAGGGAGACCACCGAGAAGAGTTAATGAAGATTCAGATGTTCTCTGGAGGCTGTCATGGTGCCAATGGCAATTTTATTGAAAAGAAAAATAACTCTTTAGTATTTCAAGATATTTCGGTAAATATATCTGTTAAAAGGAGATGTCTGTGTTATTTTGTTAGTGTTTTTTGTCAGAACTGAACTTTATTATATCTTTAAGAATTCCTCCTTCAATTCATATACAAAAGAGAGGGAGATTTTGTTTGCTGAGATATGTATGCATACTAGTGCATCATGACAATGTGCACATAACTACGTAAGGTGTAAGATTCTGTTAGGGGTTGGGGAGATATTTAAGTGTTTACTCTGTATTTACCTATTTTCTTTTTGTATTCCTGATAATTTATTGAATAAGTTTGTGTGTTTGTATGCCCTCAGCAAAGGTGGAACATAATTTTCTCGTAGCGATGGGGAGAGACGGCAGGGGAAGTTTGGATCACTTTTTCGCCCTGCCTTACTGAGTGTCAGTCATTATCTTCTTGACATCCTCGCTCTTTCCCCTAATAACACATTCTAACATCAACGAAATTGATGGTTTCCCAAGAAATAATAATAATAATAATAATAATAATAATAATAATAATAATAATAACAAGACAGAGACATACAAAAGTGATAAGACAAGTGAGTCGGAGTGAAGAGAAATATGTATCTGTAGGTATAAAAAAGAGAGAAGGAAACTGTCTTGGTGAAATGGAGAGAAACGTAAATAGAAAAGTGGCAAGTTTAAATGATTTTTCTCTATTTATACACATACATCTCTGCGTATATAGAAAAGGTTTAAAGAGTGTGAGAGGCGAATTTATAATATCTGACTATATATTGGTATATATGTATATATGTGCGTTTCTGTTTAAAATATATAGGCACTTATGTTGATTTACAAGTATGCTAATAAATATAGAGCAATATGATACAGCTTTAGAAAAGCATATGGTGTTATTCATGCATACGCATGCATATATATATATATATATATATATATATATATATATATGTATGTATGTATATATATATATATATATATATGCGTGTGTTTGTATTAATTCTATATATGTGCATATATTATTTATTTTAATCATATATATATATATATATATATATATATATATATATATATATATATATGTGTGTG
>OZ010582.1:84554257-84564257 GCA_963932145.1 Acanthosepion lycidas | reverse complement strand
TTGATTTCAATAATGAATCTGCTATTAAAACACGTAAATTTCAGAAATAAGTTATTCCAAAAAAAATTTCGCTTGAAGATGGAACAGAGCTTACTTTAATTTAATTCAAATAATTATATTGAGGTTTTCGGCTCTTGTCTTGAAACATTAGAACTCTTATGTAGCGTGTTGGAATCATATTTTGAAATAAATAATTATATTTATGCTCTACTTGTGTATCGAGCACTATCTTTTTAAAATAATATCAAAAATACTAAAGAACTTTATATTATTTACCTAACCAGTTCTTTCCTATTTTCACACACACACACACATATATATATATATATATATATATATATATATATATATATATATATATATATATATATAGATGTGCACACCCAAACAAAGATGAATTAAAAAGATGGAAATGACAAAGAATGAATAAGATGGAAACGGCGAAGATAGAAAGAAAAAATATATACGTTCAAGATTAATTCTCCTATATCTCAATGAATTCTGGCAATCTTCTTCCAGATAAATAATAGACTTGTAGCAACAGAAACAGTATGTTGAGAATACCGTGGAGCGGACAAGAGTGTGCAAAGACGGTGTTTTAGAGAAAATAGAAATAGAAAGCACATTTATACTTAACACCAGGAAGAGACATCTAAAATTACTAGGACCCATGATGAGGACAAAATACTTGGGAAATTTAATATTCACAAGGACAGGTTATAGGCAATAGATGCAGAGGAAAACAACGCATAACTTCCCTAGCAACCTTTGAGAAATGGATGCTGGAGCAACGTTCAGGAGAGTTAATAAAAACAAAACTTATTAAAAGCTACAGAATACAGGGAATTGTAACGGTCATGATCACCAACCGTCCTGAAGGAGATGAATAACAAAAACAATAACAAAAACAACGAAATGATAAAAAATGAATGAAAACGAGGTAAAAAAAGAAATTAAATAGAAAAAAAAATGAAGAAAATAAACTTAAATAAATAGACAAAAGGAATTACAAATTCTCTCCTGTTTCTGTCTCATAATGTCATATTTGGTATTCTTAGAAGATAGCGACGAATATGTGATGCCTGCCGGAAGTGACGTCGCCAGTGTGGCAAGCCAGACGCATCATTAAGGCGGGAGAAGAACACGTGTTCCTCGGGCCGTTTCAGCTCGAAATAGGATGCCACGAATGCAAAGCGTATATTTTCTTTCATCCTATTAAGCATAACATTGCAACCGCGCTGGAAGATTGTTGTTGTTACGACTCTGTTTTAGCGCGTCTAATAATGTTCCTGTTATTGGTTGTCTACGCTCTGTTTAGCTAGGGTTGGGGAGACGGTTGGGTATATGTTTTGTTTATTTTTTTTCTTTGTTTTTTCTTTTTTTTTTCTTGTTGTTTGTTTCGTCAATTTCTCTCTTTTCTACAACTGTTTTTAACGCTTTCCGTTCAGGTAATATTTATTGTTTCACCATTTTTCTTCTTATATTTATTTTCTAGATTCCATTACCTAGCAATTATTATTCGACTACCTTTGTCGTTGCTGCAGCAATGTATTTGCTATTCTTCCTTCTTGGACAGAGCTTTCGCGCAAAAAGTATTTGAGGAGTTTCTCTGGAAATCAAGCTACAACAAGGACTGCATACCATTGGTCCTTGCTTAGAATAATTGCTGCCACATATGGTCCAGAGCCCCTGCTATTTACCTTGCTTCTTCATAAGATCCAAAGAAGTTATTATTGACAGCTCAGCTTCAGTCACTTTCCCACCGACGTAAGGTTGACTCTCTGTGTCTTTTTTAAAATAAATATGAGGTTGGTGCAAAAATAATATCGTTTTTTGACGTATTTTTTATCGTCAAAAAACGATATTTGTTTTTGCACCATACTAATACTTTCATAAGAATTGTTCGTCTGAGATCTTCGCTATGGTACCTAGACTTTATGAATTTAAGCGCAGTTCTAGGTTGGCATCGAGATGTCATCGATTTACTGTAGAGCTGGGTAGATGTAACCGTAAGTTCTATCATAAGTTTCTTTTCTTGCACTTATTACCTGTGGAACTCCTTTCCTGCTCCATGCTTTCCAGCCAACATTAATCTGCAAAAAATTAAATTCAATGTTAATGTCTGTCTACTGTCCTCTTGATTATTCTTTTCTATTTATTAATGTTTCTATAGCAACCTGTACTCCCGTACGTTTTAGTGGATTTACTGCCTTACATAGGTGGGTTGTACAGATTCAAAGAAAAAAAAACTATCAACTCAACACGGCAGCACCTTTTTTGGTATTCAAAATAATCTTAGAATGGTCTAAAAAATCACATACATTGTATCAAACAACCATCATTCCCTTCGAATTCCATTGGTGACATATAAGTTTTACTCGAATAGTTTCTCACTATTTTGGGACCGACTCCCAAGAGAATGCCTCCCCAAGATCTTAACCCGTTCAAATCTAGAATATAACAGTTTTATTCATCATATATCCTCATGAAATGTTCGCCTTAACTCTTAATCTGTTATCGTCTGGGTTTTTTGTCTTGCATAGAGTGACTATTATTGTAAAAATGTTCCTCCTGCCTTTTCGCGGACGTTCCCAGTACTCCGAATGTTATCGACACGATTATCACCGTTATATTTGATATCTTCCGTTCTTCGACAAGAATATTCGCTATCTTTCAATTTTACTTTGTGATCTGCAGAAACCACAAAAGTATCACCATTTTCTCTACAGGGAGTTAACTTTATTCGGCAGAAATATCAAACAAGCAATATTGACGTATTGACAATTTTTTAAATAAACACTAACAAAAGAAAGAAAGGAACAGGACAAAATAATACAAAACACACAAACACACACACACACTCATACAGACACACAATCACGCATATATATATATATATATATATATATATATATATATATATATATATATATATGTGGGGGGGTGTTTGTGTGCATGTATGTATGTATGTATGTATGTATGGGTTTAAAAATGATGGAACGCATTATTTTAAAGGGACATTTTTCGGCGAACACTTCTCCAGAAAGATTCATTGGAACGGCAATAATCGAAATGCCGAAACTGTGTTTTTCATTGGTCAATCACATATCACGTGCATTCGATTTTTTTAAAACCAGCGTTAGTATAATTTGTGGTGTTCCGAAATCAAGAAAATATCAAACAAAAGAAAAAGAAAAATAATTGTTCTTTTTCTCCATATCTCAGTCTTTGACGAAGCTTTAAGAAAAGTGAAGCAAACAAGTTAGATTGATAAAAGTTTCTTATTTGTTCTTTATCTTATCATTTTGTCAGATTCCGATCCATATTTGACCTACATTTGATACACACACATACACACACACACACATAAATATATATATATATATGTGTGTGTGTGTGTGTAAAAATAGCCAAAGTAACAGTAATAAGTCAAAAATTTCACTGAGTAAGAATCGTGTTAATACAAAATAGGATTGGTTAGAGAGTTCTGACTTCAAGACAAGAAACAAACAAAATATGGCGGACGAGACTGAGAAGTGGGTTATTTTTATTGGCTAGGAAGAAATCCCAGATTTGTCTTTACATTTGTGGAGGGGGTGTTGTTACCGTCATTTAGACAGGATGCAACCAATTCTCCTTGCTTATATTATTTACATTCGGACTAATGTCTTCATCTTTTACTTTATTTTTTGTTATATATCACAACAAGATGGTAGATTAAAGCATCGGTTCGTGAATTTAGTGGTGCGGTAATTGGGAGCACAATCTAGGAAAAGGAAAACTGAACTCAAAACTAAAACGAAGGAACTAGGAATACCATTCCAGTATTCCCAAGATGTCATAACAATTCAGAGAAAATAAAGAGGCAGTGAAGAGTCATGATCGCCAATATGGACATTAATATGAAAGATATTATTATTATTATTATTATTATTATTATTATTATTATTAAGTGAGAGACCTGGGCAGCCATAGAGTGACGCTGGTGTAGAAATATACAACGTCTAATACATATGTAACAACACAGTCTGAGAAGGGTATGCAAGGCACATGTAGCACAGCCAAAAGTGAGCGATATCGTGACAGGTTTTCATAAAAACGGCACATAAACTTGCCCCTGGGTTACCGTTTTTGGAGGTTTCGAAGAATCTAGCTATGACGCCTCACTCACCTTAAACTGCCTCATCCTTCAAACATACAAAGATAGCAACTCTCTCGACCTTCGACCATAATCCTCCGCTCATGAACATTAGGCCCTATGAGAGACGGCCTTCAGGAAACTGAAAAACGTCTCTTTACTACCAAATATTTAACGCAGCCATGTTAATTCACCAAGGCATATTAAGATGTCTAATCAACTAAGACCAGAAAACATGCGAGCTATTTCTAGTGTAACATCAGGGTTATTATTATTATTATTATTATTATTATTTTATTATTATTATTATTATTATTATTATTATTATTATTATTATTTGATATATGGTATGTACTCATTTCATTTCGCGTCCCGAATATCAAAAATGGTCTCATGACATTTTCCGCTGAGAATTTTAAAAAAAAATCACACATATTTTACATAATCGTGAGAACTATTAGGTTGGTGCAATAATAATGTCGTTTTTGACGTTAAAAAATACGTCAAAAAACGATATTATTTTTGCACCATCCTAATATTTTTAGTATTTTTTTAAGGGATGCGCTTCAAAGAGTCTGTTGGAATCTTTTCGAATCAATCCGACGGCACCAAGTACTACTGGAATTCTTCATGTTTTCATGAGACAAATTTTTTTAGATTTCGATTTCAAGGTCCTTGTATAGTTCTTTTTTTAAATATCTTCAAAGATAGATGGCACTCTTAAAGGATTGCCAAATAAGTAATGAGGCACTCGTTGTCATTGCGATTTCTAATCACGATATCTGGAATTTTAGCGTTTATTGTTTTGTCTATGTATTATGAAGTCCCATAAAATTGTAACAGATCCTATCTCCGTAATCATGTTTGGGTGGTGTTCATGCCAATTTCTTGCAGTTTTTTTTTTTCGGTAAACGTTGCAGATTTTCCAGAGCAGATATTGGTCCACTCTGTCATGCCGGGTTTTATATTCAGTGGGTTTCTATCCTGAGCAAACTGATACAAGATGGTCAATTGTTTATGGATATTTATTAGAGAATCTGCATTTTGGGCTAACAAGTTTTCAGTATGTGTCGTTGAGAATTTCTAATTAGCAAGCATTGGTCCTGTGCTGCAAAAATTAAACCTTCGGTTTCAGATTTTAATCCTGTACTACATAGCCATTGACGGAAACAGAGTTGGTCTATGTCAGTTTTTTTGGTACGGGCAGAATATTGACTATGAAACAGTTTATCTTGCCATCGTTTTTGTATCTGGTAGTTCGGATTTACCTTTGCTTTTTTTTTTAAAGTGTTTTGCACCTTCATCGGTGTATTGTGCTTTACTTGTATTTCTTCAGCCATTTGAAATTCTAATTTGAATTTGTTGGCTTCATTTATGGCTGAAAAAGTCCCTTACTACTTTCTTGTTCTTTGATGCAGATTATCAGCCAGTCTTCTGTAGATTTCAGGTATCTTTGAAGGCCAATTGCTGTAGATTTGTCGGACATATCTAGTTGAACTAATCCTCTGCTTCTTCTGGATCTGGGCACATACAGAGTATCAGCATCAGCTTTGGGATTATGCATGTGATGGCAGGTGAAAAGCTTTCGCGTTTTGGCGTCCATTTTCTTAAAGTCAGCTATGGTCTAGTTATAGATGTTGAAAATGTTTTGCACCAAAGGGACAGACAAGGTGTTTATTGCTGGTATTCTGGTTTTGTTTTTGTTTTTTTTTTTTTGATTTTTTAATTCAGCTCGGTATTCAGTACCAGATGCACACGCCTGTAGTACTCTTTTCTTACCTACTCCTACATTTGGGTGTACTGTATTCCATCACCTTCGCTAATTCCTGGGTATGTTTTCGGCATATACATTTTTGGGTCATCTGTTTCACCCGGTTTTGGCAGGAGTTATGTAATAACTTCAGTGATCCATTCTGCGAATTCATTGGGATTATTAATAAGCTTTGATAGAGTTTGTGCGAGGGTTTTATGGATTGATGCTAAATAATAGAACCAAAACTTGGGTACATTCTCATTTCTTATGGATATCCATTTTGAGGATTTCGCAAGAGCTTGCCTAACATTATTCGTGATTATATTTTCCCTCTCTTGTAGAGTTTATCCAGCATTCGTTTGAAGTCATTCTGCATTGAGGTTATATTCCTTTGGGTTGCTCGATCCCCAAATGTCTGCACTTTGTCAATGCATTTTGGCTTTTTGACATGTACAGATGCTTTTCCAATTTCCCTGTAAAAATTCTTAAGTTCCGCTTGGAATATTTTATTTTGACGACAGAACCTACAACGTTTTTCGTGTCGTCTTCTTCTCTGTGCCTTTAACTGCACTTTCTGTTTCAGCATTTTCTTGATAGATGGAATTTTATTTAGTGATTAAATTTTTATTATTATTCATCTAATTCACTCACACTTCACACCATTAGTAACTTGTTGGTTACATGGGTATGACGATAAACTGCATCCGCGTCCTGGGCACGGCGATAAACTGCATCCAACAGCAAGGTCTCACATGATGTTTTCAGAAAAATAATGTTGCCAGCTCAAAGTTTTTGAAACAATAATGTTGTCAGCTCTACGTTTTTTTGTAAAGGAATAATGTTGCCAGCTCTACGTTTTTTTTGTAAAGGAATAATGTTGATAGCTCTACGTTTTTTTTTGTTTTTGTTTTTTTTGAAACAATAATGTTGCCAGCTATACATTTTTTATTCCATACAAAATAGGCATTTAAAATTCATATAAACTGGATTTGGCATTAAATAACCCACAGTGGTTGATATGCCATAAAACCCAAACAAACAAACAAACAAACAAACAATTGTTGGTTACATCGAGGATAAAATGTCAGCAAATCTCCCCAATTCTGCAACATCATTTTCAGTAACATTTGCGCTTTCAACTGCTTGTGGCATGGATTGTTACAATTCATTCTCAGATTTTAATTTCCCCTAACCATTCATCGGAGCTCACAAAACGACCATCATTTTATTTACTCAGGATTTCCGCAGCTTCCTGTAAAAGTTGGCATGCTTATTTTTCTTTTAATTTGCTTTCAGATATATATTGCGTCATAAGTAATTTCCGTTTTTTTTTATCTTTCTTAAAAATATAAGTACAATAAAATTTTATTCGATTATAAATTTAGCATTATTGCAATGGCTTATTGCCACTTACCAGGCAGTTCTTCGATACCTTCGAATAAAATTCAGCAGTTTTCGACCAACAATTAAATCTGGTTTCGAAAAATGTAGCGTTAGTGTATGATCCGCCCAAATGCAATGTATATGATAGAATAGACGAAACGAGCTCCAAAATGTTCTTAATGTTAATCTTGCTGTACGCGGACTTCCGTTGTAATCCCGTAGAACACCATTTTTCCAACTGACGAGCCCGGGTGGCTTTCAGACCAAAGTTTTATGGACACGTTTCAGCTACTGGGTGTATAAATGTGCATTTAATAATTTATTTGCGTTTTAAAAACTCTAACTGAATAATACTGCTACGATCCCACTAGATTAATTTTCTTCCATGGAGTTCAACGTTTTGGGGCTGTTGTGCTGATTTAGCCTTGTCAATACACTGTATTTGCGTTGGGCATTGTTCTATATAAGCAATTCTTCATCGCCCGCTATGAGATATTTAAGAAACGATTATTTAGGATGCTGTTTTCGTCATTTCAGTTGGTTTCCGAAACCGGATATTGTTTATGACTCAACCTAATATAACAGGAACATTCCATCTCATAAATTATCAGAAAAAATAATCCCCGATGTTATCGCCATAATTTTCTATATTCGGTCCAGTCATCTTCATAATTATTATTGTTGTCATTTACAAAGATTTCTTGGGAGCTTTTAAAACACGCATACAGTGTTTCTATATGGTTAATATGTATGTCAAGATTGCGTCCCACTGGACCCCTTCGTATCAGCAGCGAAAAGAGACTAGGCGGAGGCCCGAAACGACGCTTCAAAGATCAGTTGAAGACATCCCCGACACAAGCCAAAATCGACCGTCAAACTTCGTTGCTATCGTAGGAGCATTCAGGCGTGGTTGACCGAGACTTTTGAGCTCAACCGTCGATATGAAGAGGATCCGCGACTTGCTGCGAGGAGGGCCCGACTTACCATATCCACCACCTACATTCCTCTGTGACTCCTTTTCACAACTTTTCAAGAGTAGGCTGGGGATTCACAGTCATCTCCGCAACCGCCGCCGCCATCAGAGGAAGGTGGAATAGGGAGAGAGGTTGACGATCTTAATGCTCGGGTGTGAGCGAGTGCCAACAACGATATTGTCAAAGTTTCTTATAGTCAGAGAGGGGTTAAGCTCCCACTGCGTATAAAATGTCCCTGGTATGCGTCTCAAATGGCGTCTAACAGATCCAAACCGGTGAAGTGGGCTTCATAACCACCTCCTTTGGGTTGACGGAGCTCGTCAGCTCAGGAAAGCAGTCTACTGATTTTAACCTTCCGTTGACTTGCAGTATTATTTAAACTGGGAAAAGGCCATGGCATAAATCTAGACAGAAAATATGGAGTAGATTTTTGGCTGTTAACACTGGTAACTCCTGCACCAAATGTAATGCAATTTATTCCTTTGGTCCTTGTCGATACGACCAAGAGTGGGAGCTATGTGGATTGAGCAGCACATGGCCATCATATTCCACTGACTCGGCATATCACAAATGGTTGTATTTAAAAAAACAAAAACAAAAACAAAACAGGTCGCTACCATTATCTTACGAGATAAACGGATGCCTACTAATATCTGCAAAGAGAAACTAAAGATTGGGGTAGCCCATGAGGACAGAGCTTACTGATCTTGCTCACAGTACTGAACATAAATCCCTTCCTTACTATTACGCAGACACGAGGTGCCGTTGTTTACTACACTTAATGTTTAGCACAAAGGTGTGATTAGTATGGCGTGCGGACTCCGGATTAAGCTTTCTACTTCGTGGTGACAGTCACCAAGACTACCTCGCTAAACATTACCTCATTCTGAATCGACTAATATTTTTAACGTTATCTTGGCATTAGCAAATATGAGATACATAGTGAGGATCGAACTGACTACAGATTAATTTCAAGGTCAGTTTTCTAAACATTACATCAGGTAATGAAGTTCGAATTGAACGTTTTGTTGTAAGGATCTACAAGACGAGGTTGCTAAAAGGATGAAATGCGCGTTATTTCTTAAGCGTAGCTTATTTCGGACATATGTTTGTGGCACCCAGTGAGGATCGGGCTCACTATTTCGTAGTAATTATATGCGAGACGAGTTTGTTAAGCATTACGCCACGAAACGTGCCCATTAATAATTACGGTCTTGTTGAAGTTATTCGTCTTCTAATTCTCAATCTTTCATCTTTCATAAATGTTCAATCGGTTTGCTCGAATAGTTACGATTGTTTATTTTTGATAACTGTCGAGTTTTTCCTCGTTATTTCCATTGTTTTGCTATTTTCTAGCATTGTTGTACCTTTTGTTGTAGGATTTAGCGTTTGTTCCGATTCATGTTCTGTTAGGTTTTTTCTTTGGAGGAAAATATTCTTTGTCTTACGTCTTTTGCGGTTTTTTTTTGTTTTTTTTTTTGTTTTTTTTTTTTCATTCCGTTTATTGATTATTCCAAATTAATTGTCTTCTAGCCTTATTTTCATTATTTTATTTCTCTTACTTTTGCTGGCTCCTGTCTTTTTACAGTTCTTTCCTACATACTTTTATTTCCTTTTACGATTATTTAGGACACTTTTCTTTCGATTTGGATGCAATATTTTTCACGTTCTCTCTTTTTATTAATTTTTCATTTTATTCCTTTTTTTTTTTTCCCCCCCCCCCCAAAAAAAAAAAAAAAAAAAAAAAAAAAC
>OZ010582.1:84534257-84549257 GCA_963932145.1 Acanthosepion lycidas | reverse complement strand
TACATGCTTGAATCACTTTAGATTGTTCATATGTATGTCATTGTGTATAAATAAATTCAAAATAAATATATAAAATAAATGGATAAATGAGATTTATTTCTATTACGTATATTTTTACGTATATTTAGTTATTATGCGTTTGTGTACAGTTACTTATATGAAAATTATGTCTATTCATTAATTGGAAATACGATTAATTAAAAATTTGTATCTGTATGAATATTTTCCCCAACTGTATATTATAGATAGATAGATAGATAGATATGAATAGAATGGGATAAATAAATATGAACGGACTGATAGATAGATAGATAGATAGATAGATAGATAGATATGAATAGAATGGGATAAATAAATATGAACGGACTGATAGATAGATAGATAGATAGATAGATAGATAGATAGATAGATAGATATGAATAGAATGGGATAAATAAATATGAACGGACTGATAGATAGATAGATAGATAGATAGATAGATAGATAGATAGATATGAATAGAATGGGATAAATAAATATGAACGGACTGATAGATAGATAGATAGATAGATAGATAGATAGATAGATAGATATGAATAGAATGGGATAAATAAATATGAACGGACTGATAGATAGATAGATAGATAGATAGATAGATAGATAGATAGATAGATATGAATAGAATGGGATAAATAAATATGAACGGACTGACAGATAGATAGATAGATAGATAGATAGATAGATAGATAGATATATAGATAGATAGATAGATAGATAGATAGATAGATAGATAGATAGATATGAATAGAATGGGATAAATAAATATGAACGGACTGATAGATAGATAGATAGATAGATAGATAGATAGATAGATAGATAGATAGATAGATAGATATGAATAGAATGGGATAAATAAATATGAACGGACTGACAGATAGATAGATAGATAGATAGATAGATAGATAGATAGATAGATAGATAGATAGATAGATAGATAGATAGATGTCCGGAAAGTTCATGCCGTTTATGTTCCAAGACTAGAACACGTCAAATTTATTGACAAATATAATATGCATACATTTCCGATTAGAGCATACTTCCAACTCTATCTTGAAAAAGAAAGTTTAAAATTACTTGATTCGTGTCAATATTGCATTTCTGTGAAAACGACAGATTAGACAATTGATTTTTTTTTTATACTGGAAAGACAATAATGCCTCGCAAGCAACAAAAAAAAATCTGCTATGTACGGTGAAGGTTCTTCAAATGAACTTTACGGAATTGGTTTGTTAAGTTTAGAGTTCGTGTTTGTAGCCTTTTTGGTGAAGAATGCTCAGACAGACCCCGACTACCGATGACGACCAAATCAAGACACTGGCTGAAAATAATTCGCATTACAAAACGCAAGAATTGGTAGAACTTCAAAATTTATCAAAATCAACCATCAACGAGCTCTTAGTGAAGCTTGGGTACTCAAATCGCTACGATGTTTTGGTATCATCTGATCCGAGTGAAAAGAAACTTTTGGATCGAATTTCGTCTGTGATTTGTTTTATAAACGCAATGAAAATGCACTATTTTGAAGCAAATTGTGACGGGTGATGAGAAATGGATCGCTTGCAACAATGTTCAGCGAAAAACATCTTGGGGTAGCAACATGACCCAATTTTAGCCATTTCAAAAGTAGGTCTTCATCTTAAAAAAAAGTCATGCTGTTCATCTAGCGGCATTACAAAGGAAATATTTACTATGAATTTCTGCTAAGTAACCAGTCAATTGATTCTGGATTGTACTGGTCGCAACTGGAAGAATTACAAACAGCAATTCAAGAAAAACGCTCAGATTTGGCGAAAAGGAAATATCTTGTTTTTCATCAGGATAGTGGCGGACCTAAAATTTCTTTGGCGAACCATTAAAAATTGTTGCAGCTTAGTTGGGATGTGTTACCCCACCCACCATGTTCACTAGATATTGTTCCATTGTATTTCCATTTATTGAGGTCCTTGCAAAGTAATCTAAATGGTAAAAATATTAATTCTTCGGATGACATAAAAATCACCGTCATGTGTTCTTTGCCGAGAAAACAACGAAATTCTGGAAAAATGGAGTCTAAGTTGAAGGAAAAATGAAGAAAGATTATGCGACAAAATGATTCATATTTAGTTGAATGAATATTTAATGGCATAATTATGTTTTGTGTTCTAATTTTCCCTTAAAAATCGTTATGAACGGTGCGGACAACCCAATATATATATATATATATATATATATATATATATATATATATATATATATATATATATATATATATATATATATATGTTATGGTCCGGTTCCTTGTACTACGGTGATAGTCCAAGGTAGAACCAATAAAGAAGAACTCGAACGCAGGTATGGAATAAAACAGATATATTACAAACAGGAATATATACAGAGAAGTAGAAGTGTTAGTATGAACAATCAGGTTTAGTAGAGAGAACAATGTAGTCTCGACCAGTATCACTATTCCAATGTCTTACTGTTATTATCTGACCGCGACTCTGTTTCGGACTGCCTTTGACTCGACTTACCGTAAATAATAGCTCGCCGGAACAGTTACCGCAAAAATATTTGTAGAAGTGACAGTGGAATGCCACGACACGTCTGTGGGAGAGCGATTGTAGACTAGATAACAGATCAGGACATATCCTCTTGCATATTCATCTCTGGATTTTGTCAAGGACCTCAAGACATACAGCGAGAGCACCAGACCATATATAACAGCAATAATCCATGCAAGGACGGATGATTGATTTATAGATTTGAAGGATGGTCTAAGACGAAAACACATTCTGGTACGACACGGAGAGCCAATTTTCCTTGCGGTACATGTTGCTATTGATTCAATGTATTTATTCTACCTCATGTCAGTGGACAGAGTGAAACCAAACAGGTTTAACGATGCGCTCTCAAGAAGTTGAAAATTAATCCTTCTGATGAGAGGAGAACCCGTTTAGGGCGACTTTCATTTCACGGTATATATACACATATACACACACATACGCACACATATACACACATACACGCACGCACACACACACATATATATACACAAACACAAATATATATATATATATATATATATATATATAAATATATACAAACACACGCACACATATATATATATATACACATATATATGTATACACACATATATATACACACATATGTATACACACAGATATACAAACACATATGCGAACTGACACATATATACACACGCACATATGTATACAAATACACATAAATATATATAGATATATACACGCACATATATATATGCACATGCACATAGATATACACACATGTATATATATATACATATATATACACACACACATATATATACACAGACATATATATATATATATATATACGTACACACAGCCACACACACATATATATATATTTACAGACACATATATAAACACTCATATATATATATATATATATAAGTGCGCACATATATATACACACGCGCAACTATATAAATACACGTATATATATAGGCATATGTATACACACACACACACACACATATATATATATATATATATACACACAGCCGCATATATACATATTTACAGACACACATATATACACTCATATATATATATATATATATATATATATATACACGTGCTCACACACACACATATATATATATATATATACAAATATAAATACGCACACATATATATGCACACACCCCTCCCCTACACACACACACACACATATATTATCCTTCAAAAAACAGTCGACGGCATGTATTAATATGTGCGCACGTCCATACATGGAAATAGATAGATATTAATATTATTAGAAATAGGAGTAATACATATTCAAACAATATATTTAAATTTTAAAATCTTTTTAAAATGTGTATTTTGTTGTATAGCCTAGCCCATTTTTTTTATTTTCTTTTCTTTTTCTTTTTTGTTTTTGTTTATAACTAGATAGATAGATGGATACGAACAGATTCTGTTAGATATATAGATTTGAACAGGTTCCGATATATAGATAGATATGAATAGATTACGCTATATAGATGTGATCAGATTCTGATAGATAGATAGATAGATAGATAGATAGATAGATAGATAGATAGATAGATATGAACAGATTCTGTTAGACATATAGATATGAACAGGTTCCGATATGTAGATAGATATGAATAGATTACCATATATAGATGTGAACATATTATGATAGAGAGAGAGAAACAGAAAGCGAGAGAGATATGGACAGATTCTGATAGATAGATAGATAGATAGATAGATAGATAGATAGATAGATGGATACAAACAGATTCTGTTAGATATATGGATATGAACAGTTTCCGATATACAGATAGATATGAATAGATTACTCTATATAGATGTGATCAGAATCTGATAGATATATAGATATGAACAGGTTCTAATATATAGATAGATATGAACAGATTACGATAGATAGGTAGATAGAACATTCCCGAGAATTTCCGTTTTTTTAAGTAATGACAAATAGAAATGAGAAACACTTTTAACGTGGCTATATTTTTCTTTTATCTCGGAAGGTTACAATCACATGAGATATTTCATATAGTGCAGATTTTTTTTTTTTAGTTTTTCTTTAATTATCGTCATTTCGTTCAAGCCGGTGAGAATGTTTATCTTGTTTAGTGAATTATTTTCTTTTTTAATTTATTTCAAATTTTCGTCTGTATGTCTCTCGAGATATTTTGAATTTTCACGATAACTATCTCATCTTCTTAAAACATCAACTCACATTTTGCGATCTGATTTCTTCCTTTGTGCATGCATACTAGTAAAACAGAATGAAACAACTTCCCTAGTATATCATTCTGTTAGTTAATCTACAGTATTCTCACGAATGCCGCCACGCTTATTAGATGGTCTCGTCTAATTGTCGCACCTATCGGTGGCGCTTAAAATAAGCTGACTGCATCCACTTCAAAGAGCTAAGGCAATCCCTGAATGAAACCCCTTTCATATGAATGCTTGCTTACTCTGTTATAATTGGTCAATGTTTGTTTTGGACCTCAATTATGAATACAACTACCTGTAAAATTCAGTACAGATACAAGTAATGTATACCAATAGAATCAAGTATAAAGACGGCCAAAGTTTACCTATTGGCTCAAGTATGAAGACGCGAACGTTTATCCATTGACTCAAGTATGAAGTTGGCCAACGTTTATCTATTGACTCAAGTATGAAGACGACCAACGTTTATCCATTGACTCAAGTATTAAGACGGCCAACATTTACCTATTGACTCAAGTATAAAGATGGTCAACGTTTACATATAGACTGAAGTATGAAGACGGCCAACATTTACCCATTGATACAAGTATGAAGACGGCCAACGTTTACCTATAAAATCAAGTATGATGACGGCCAACGTTTACCTACTGACTCAAGTATGATGACGGCCAACGTTTACATATAGAATGAAGTATGAAGACGGCCAACGTTTACCTATTGACTCAAGTATGAAGACGATCAATGTTTACCTATTGATTCAAGCATGAAGACGGCCAACGTTTACCTATTGACTCAAGTATGAAGACGCCCAACGTTTACCTATTGACTCAGGTATGATGACAACCAACGTTTATCTATTGACTCACGTATGAAGACTGCCAACTTTTGCCTAAGGGGGCAAGTATAAAAACGATACACGCTTACCCACTGATTCAAGTAAAAAGTCAACCAATTTTTACTTGTTAACTCAAGTATAATGACGACTCGCTTTTACCTATTCACTCAAATATAAAGATAACCAAAGTTTACCTATTGTCTCAAGTATAAAGAAGATCAACATTTAGATATACAGTAAAATGAAATAAAGCTAAAAATAATGCGATAGGAAGCTGAATGAGGTCGAATTCTACACATTCCGAAGGCAAGAAATTCAAAATTGAAATTTAAGAGCCACTGCATCTTTACTATTTCTCTCGATGTACATCTATAATTGAGGTTTGTTATATTTCATTTCTTCCTCCTACATATGCAAGTTCCATCGGTAAAGCATTATTTACTTTGAAGAACTCCTTTCGAATGGCCAAATGCGTCACTTAGAATTTTTTTTCTATTTTGTCGTTGAATTATTGTTCAAAAACCAAGCACTTTTTAAGTGAAATTCACAAAATTTTTAATAAACAAGAGAAAACAGAACAGAACAAAATAATGCAAGAAAAAACATGCAAGGCAACGGAAAGCAATTATAAAAAAAAGTAACAAAAAAAGTAACATTGTGTGCACGCAAAAGAGATAGAGTCAAGATTTTTGACTTCAAGATTAAAAAGAAAATTTTTTGGTCAGTCCGATAATTGTCCATTTTTATTGGCCAGGAAGAAATCCTAGCATGAATCTGTATGATTCGTCTATACATTTTGGGAAGGTGGGAATCTTAGAAGTCATTCCTCCAAACGGAAATCAACAATCATTATATATGTTCAAGTTTAATTCCAACAAATTTCTGTCTGCAAACTCAAATAGAAACAGTTATTTTACATACGAAAAAATAAGTCAGATATTAGTAATGGTTGATAGCGTCTCGGCTTGAGGAATCGGAGTGCCGAGTTCGAATTCCAGTCGAATCCATTGCATTCACTGACGTGCTAATACCTTTGGGAAAAGGTATGAATTCTCTTCTTCTCCCGCCAGCTATGGGTAAGTAGCAAGATAGACCGGATTCTATAGCCTTAGATGGCAACTGGTCTACCGCAGAAAGAAATGACAACCTACTGCGGGAAAAGAAAATCTGCCTCGTCTGTCATGTATCGAAAGATACATGAACGCCTAAACGTATATCGCGCATGGCTCATAATTGGTTGACTGAAAATCCACCAATGTAGTCGATAACAAAAGTTCAAGAGCACTTAGTTGCATCAAATTTATGTTCGTTTTATTTCCATTAATTTGTATCATCTGAGGCTGCAGTATGCAATAACTTTTTTTGATAGCGAATCAGCCATTATTCACACATAATTTATAGTTCAAAAGGTTTTGTCATTGCCAAATTAGCGGGCATACTGATAGAATATGGGCAAAAACACCACTCTTCCAGAAAGCCTGGAATTATGGTGAAGGCTATACTGGAAGGGAAATTAGCTTCAAATTATATTGTAGCAAAACAGTTGCGCACACGGTTATCGTGAATTTCCCAAATTCAGGAAAATTCAGCGAAAAAGAAATAAGTGATCGGCCAAAGAAAACCAATGCTACAAATGGCCATTTGATGAAGCATATTGCTAAACGATCCCCAAGAAGTTCTTTTGAAGAAATACATGCTGCTTTTTTTCAAAATTATATAACTGTGAGTTTATATTATCTGTGATATGATCTGGAACCATTCAAGCTCGCTGGTAAACCACAGCTAACCGCAGTTATGAAATCCAAACATCTGGCATGATGAAAACTGGATAGTTTGTGACAAGATTAATGTTATATTTTCAGACAAAACTACTCAGCACGTGTCCCCCATGCGTAAAAGAAATATTTTAAGACACACTGGTAGAAGATTTTTTTTAAATTGGTATCACTGCATGTAGTAAAGACCCTAAAAAAGAAGGTGTGACAGGGTATGGAAGAATTAGTAACAGAAACATTAATAATGAGCGGAAGAGAAAAAAAGTAATCAGGAGGACAGTAGATAGCGATTGACATTGCATTTAAATTTTTACAAATTAAAGTTGGCTGGAATGCATGGAGCCAGAAGGGAGTTCCACAATCGAGTAGTGCGATGGAAATGATGTTAGCATAGAACTTACGGTTACAGATAGCCTGTTCAACTGTAAATTGATGAGATCTCGACGCCATTCTAGTACTTAGTATTTATAGAAAAGGCACAAACAGACAACCTTATGGTTGTGGGAAAGATACCGAAACCGAGCCGCCAGATCAGGACCAATAATATTGCTGATTCTTCTTTGGATCTTATTAAAGCGCTCAAGGTAAATAGCAGAGGCAACTGACTATATGTGCCAGCAATATTCTAAGCATAAATGAATGGTAGACTTATCTATAAGTCTAGCATGTAGGATAGATTCTGGAGAGAAAAAATGACTCGCACGAAACAGTGAACTTTCTTAGCAGCTGACCTAGCAGTGGATTCAATATATTCTTTCTACTTGATGTCAGCTGAGAACGTGGGCCTGAGAAGACGAAGCTAGTCACTTTCCTGGAGCTTAGCATCAGCCATGCCGATGGAAGTCTCTCAGCTGATTAATGGAGATACGTTTTGACAAAAAGTATACGATTCAGACTATGAGACATAGAGTAAGCTATATGATTTGGGGTGCCATGTCGAAATCCTGAACAGATGGACTCTATATCTTGGGTCTAGGAACAACGACGAATGCTGTAAGGTATGTGGAATTACTACAGGAGAATCAAGAACTGCATAATCACATTCATCAGCGCACCATGTTTATGTATAACGATACTCCATACCCACAAGTTGATAATCACTAAGAATTCTTTGGAGAGGATCAGCGTAACAACATTGGACTAGCCATGGAAGAGCTCAGATCGGGACGCTTTTGGGGAATTATCAAAAACAAAGTTCCATAATAATAATCTTCAAGTAGCGAAGGGATCTATTTTAAAAAGTCTGGAAAGAAGAAACCTCGGTTAATGCTGTAAAAACTTGATTCATTCAGTCAGTGATACAAGCTTCTGATACGTGACTGACGAGGCAGATTTTTTTTTTTTTTTTTTTTCGTAGGTTGTCATTTCTTTCCGCGGTAGACCAGTTGCCATCTAAGGCTATAGAACCCGGTCTTCTCCTGCTATTTATCCATGGCTGAAGGGGGAAGAAGAGGATTCATGCTTTTCTCAACGGTATTAGCACATAATGCATTCAACTAGAATTCGATTCCTCAATCTGAGCCGCTAACCATTACTCCACCGTGCCTCCCCTCAGCATACCCCGATAATAACTAATATCTGAAGGCAAAAGAGGTCTTGTAAAATATTGAACACGGGACTATTTTGCTTTAAATAAATGATCAACATCGACATGTAGACATACGCGAGTAAAACGGAGTCAGTCTCTCAGATTACTTTTTACGTACTTGTTCTTAAGTTTAAGATACTAAATTTACAAGGGTGTTTAATATGTTGTTAATGGTTGTATTTCTTTGCAAAATAGATTACCAAATCTGGTTGGAGGCACGATAAGAGGAACAACAAATATATGTTCAGAAAAATGAAAGAAAAACACGTAGACTAGTGAGTAAACAGGAACAGGGACGGAAGATGAATCAGTCAAATAGGTGAAGAGAGAAATTGAAAGAGGGTAGAGGCACAAAGAGAGAAAGGCGGTCTGGAGGAGAGAAAGACCGACTGGAAGAAAGAAAGACCGAGTGGAAGAGAGAAAGACGGACTGGAAGAGAGAAAGACGGACTGGAAGTTAGAAAGACCGACTGGAAAAGAGAAAGACGGATTGGAAGAGAGAAAGACAGACTGGAAGAGAGAAAGACCGACTGGAAAAAGAAACACCGAGTGGAAGAGAGAAACACCGAGTAGAAGAGAGAAAGAGACTGGAAGAGAGAAAGACGGATTGGAAGAGAGAAAGACCGACTGGAAGAGAGAAAGACGGGTTGGAAGAGAAAGAGAGACAGGAAGAGAGAAAGACCGACTGGAAGAGAGAAAGACAGGCTGGAAGAGACAAAGACCGAATGGAAGAAAGAAAGACCGTCTCGAAAAAGAAAGACCGAGTGGAAGAGAGAAAGACCGACTGTTAGAAAGAAAGACGGACTGGAAAAGAGAAAGACAGACTGGAAGATAGAGAGACCAACTGTTAGAAAGAAAGACTGAATGGAAGAAAGAAAGACTGACCGGAAGAGAAAAAGCCCGACTATTATAAAGCAAGACGGAGTGGAAGAGAGAAAGACGGACTGGAAGAGAAAGAGAGACAGGAAGAGAGAAAGACCGACTGGAAGAGAGAAAGACCGACTAGAAGAAAGAAAGACTGACTATAAGCGAAAAAGACCAACTGGAAGAAAGAGAGACCGACAGGAAGAAAGAGAGACCGACAGGAAGAAAGAAAGGCCGACTGGAAAAAGAAAGACCGACTGGAAGAGAGAAAGACTGACTGGAAGAGAGAAAGACAGACTGGAAGAGAGAAAGACCGACTGTTAGAAAGAAAGACGGACTGGAAGAGAGAAATACAGACTGGAAGAGAAAAAGACCAACTGTTAGAAAGAAAGCCGGACTGGAAGGAAGAAAGACTGACTGGAAGAAAGAAAGACCGACTGGAAAAAGAAAGACCGACTGGAACAGAGAAAGAGAGACTGGAAGAGAGAAAGACCAACTGTTACAAAGAAAGACGGACTGAAAGAAAGAAAGACCGACTGGAAGAAAGAAAGACTGATTTGATGAGAGAAAGACCGAGTGGAAGAGAAAAAGACCGACAGTTAGAAAGAAAGACGGACTGGAAGAGAGAAAGACCGACTGGAAGAGAGAAAGACCGACTGGAACAGAGAAAGACCGACTGTTAGAAAGAAAGACGGACTGGAAGAGAGAAAGACCGACTGGAAGAGAGAAAGACCGACTGGAAGAGAGAAAGACCGACTGTTAGAATGAAAGACGGACTGGAAGAGAGAAAGACCGACTGGAAGAGAGAAAGACCGACTGGAAGAGAGAAAGACCGACTGTTAGAAAGAAAGACGGACTGGAAGAGAGAAAAACCGAGTGGAAGAGAGAAAAATGTAAAAGATTCACTGAGGAAGAAGCTAATGAGATTTTAAAAAAAGAAAATTATTTTACAAAAGATTAATGAAAAAAACCCGACTTTTAAATTATATTAGATATCTAAGATTTTTCCATTGTTTTCTGCAAAACAAAGGCAAAGATCTCATTTCTGAATACCTTTGCTTTCATTTGTAAATATTTAGCCCAAAACTGAAATTCCCTGAATTAAAAAAAAATCAAATAAAAATATAAGTACCGTATTTGACGCACTCCAATTACAACACGGCAAATAAAGAAAAATTAGTAATTAGTAAAATTAGTAAAATTAGTAGTAAATGATACAGCCGAGGCTATATTTATGAGGTATCATTTTGGTTAAAAAGCCATGATTACAATTAAACGAAAAAGATAGGGAAAAAAAGAACACAAGCCTATAAAAACTTTATTATATCCAAAGGTAAGAAAACAAAATAAAAATCAAGCAATTATTACAATTGAGCAAAACATACGTTACCATTAAAATTTTATTCATCTTCTAATCCATAAAATTCGTCATTCTTTGTTATCAAAAGTCAGATATTCATTTTCAATACTACTATCATGGACGTTAAATAATGTCATCTAATTTAGGCCGACTATCGTGAATTTTAAACCTACATATGGCATATAAAAAGCAGGGGAATTTTAAATATTTTTAGTAAAATAAGTAGGCCTTATATGCCGTTAAATACGGTAAATTACTTCTCTTTCAGTGTTCGGGATAGTGACTGAGAAAAATTGGAATAGTTTCTTCTTGAATATATACATGCGCTTATTATAAAAATAAATTTGTAATTTACAGAATTTTACTTAAAGAACATATTTGTAAGCATTTGGTTGATTTTTTTTAGTGAAACAAAGTACTAATATTAAACTTGATGAGATGAATATAATAAATATTATCAATGATATATTTAATCTGCATAATAGACTTTTAAATAATGACAATGGGAATATGAAAGTTACTCTAAAGTTTAAGCTAATTAGAGTTGCTAGGTAGCTAATTATTAACCTACATATGACATATAAGACGCAGGGGAATATTAAAAGATATTTTACTAAAGAAATGCGTCTTATATACCATCAAATACGGTATTTCCATTAATATAATGAGAACTGCAAAATATGCTCTTTATTTGCTGTCTATTACGTATGATGATAGTCTATCATAATTATGGCACATTTTGCTTTTTTTTTTCTATTCAAAGACTTGCGCATTCCAGGAGCTTATATAAGGCTAGAAGTAAAACTGTATTGTAATAATTATCAATAAGTAATTAAAAATACCCAATAAGCAATAAGAGGAAGAAGAAAAAAACTGGACAAAATAATATGAGACTAACAATAAAATGCAATGACAAAAAAAAAAAAACAGACAGTCACTAAAAGATTCATGAAGTAAAACCGTTCAAACAGAAGGAGTAGTTTTCACATGCCAAAAGGTTACAGTGAACTGGTTATAGCGTCCTAATTTCAAGGCGAAAATGTATGGATAAGATGAAGAATTGACTTTTTTTTTTTTATTGGTTCGAAAGAAATCCTAGCATGCATTTAGAGTGTGTGTCTAGGCAATTTGGTGAGTAGACTTTTTTTTACAGTATTTCCAACTGAAACATTACTAAGATTCCAAAATATAAAACATAAATGAGAATGGCACAGGAATGAGAAAATAAACACTATGCCAAATATTGGAAAAAAAAGAAATGAAAAATTTAATAGGTATGACGAAGGACAGCGGTAATAGGGATCTACAAGTACAACGATAATAGGAATCTACAAGTACAACGATAACAGGGACCTACAATTACAACGGCAATATGGATCTACAAGTACAAGATTAATAAAAACTTACAAGTACGAAGATAATATAGATCTACAATTAGAACGGTAATATGGATCTACAGATGGAAGATTAATAGGGAATTACAAGTACAACGATAATAGGAATCTACAAGTACAACGATAATAAGGACCTACAATTACAACGACAAATGGATCTACAAATACAAGATTAATAAAAACTTACAAGTACAAAGATAATATAGATCTACAATTAGAACGGTAATATGGATCTACAGATGGAAGATTAATAGGGACTTATAAGTACAACGATAATAGGAATCTACAAGTACAACGTTAATAAGGACCTACAATTACAACGACAAATGGATCTACAAGTACAATATTAATAATAACTTACAAGTACAAAGATAATATAGATCTATAATTAGAACGGTAATATGGATCTACAGATGGAAGATTAATAGGGACTTACAAGTACAACGATAATAGGGATCTACAAGTACAACGATAATAGGTATTTACAAGTACAACGATAATAGGGATCTACAATTACAACGGCAATATGGATCTACAAGTACAAGATTAATAATAACTTACGAGTACAAAGTTAATATAGATCTACAATTAGAACGGTAATATGGATCTACAGATGCAAAATTAATAGAGACTTACAAGTACAACGATAATAGGGATCTACAATTAGAACGGTAATCGGGACCTACAATTACAACGACAATATGGATCTACAAGTACAAAATTAATAAGAACTTACACGTACAAAGATATGGATCTACAATTACAACGGTAACATGGATCTACAAACGCAAGATTAATAGGGACTTACAAGTACAACGTTAATAGGGATCTACAAGTACAACGATAATAAGGATTTACAAGTACAGCTATAATAGGGACCTACAATTACAATGGCAATATAGATTTGCCTGTACAAGATTAATAGGAACTTACAAGTGCAACAGTAATAAGAATCTGTAATTCCAATCGTAATAGGAACCTACAATTACAACGGTAATAGGGATCTAAAATTACGATGGTAATAGAAACCTACAAGTACCACGCTTTTTTAAGAGGATAAAAGCGTTGGTTTGTGTATTTGGTGATATAATGGTTATAATTTCAATATGTGTGTTAGGTAGTGTGTAATTGCTCTCAGTGGAAATGGTTGAGATAGAACAGAACAATGTTAAATAAGGGCTAGACGATATCCCGAAACATTAACTGTGGAACGAGAACAGTCTACACCCGTAGATTAAATAAAAAGTCCGGTTCGGAAATCACTGTGCGTTACACAGATCTATATACGACTGCGGAGAACACAACGGCCGAAAAGTTATGGCAACGACAACAAAAAGCTCGAAGAAAAAGACCGTAAATAGTAAAAAAAAAAATCATTGGGTTGGTGCATAATTATCAGGCGTTTTTGTAGGTGAGATATTTGTTAATAAAAATTGCTATTTTGTTTACTTTTTTTTAATAAAAATATTTTATTTTCAGGTTATAAAAATGCGAGTCGACAATCATACGCTCCGGAATAACTATTTAAAAATGTTATTGTTGAATTGTTATATTTCTCGTATCCGAATAAATACTGTTTAAAAAACGCCTGATAATTATGCACCAAACCGATAATATGAATAGTCATGTAAAATTGATATGAATCAAGAACTAAGTCATTAATAAAGATCTTGAAATTAAACCATAACAGAAAACTTTGTGTAACATCTCTTGGTCGTCTATTTTTTTTCGTTTTTTTTTATTTTTCGACTTGATTTAAATTTGAAGGATTTGACCGTCCTGTTTATTTTTGTAATGTCGGTATTCGAAGCTTTGATTTTATTTTTGTTTAATTTAATTTTTGTTCAGCCGGATCGATAATTTTTTTTTTTTTTTTTTTTTTTTTGTTAACAAAATCCACACATTAAGTCCTGTCAATTGTCTATTTTGTTTGTGTTGTCTTAGTTCGGTTGCTGCTTGGATTTGTTTTTATCCTTCTGGTACGGCGACGTCGGCGAGGAAATAATAAGTAGATTAATTTTGCACTCTTTCCTTAATCAAACCGCTATCGACTAATTAGTTACAAAGCCGACATCAAAGTCCAAAAATTACATTCTTTCTCTCCAAACCTTGCCATCCACTAATTTGACCCATTGTTAATATTGTTTTTATTCCACATGTTCTTCAAGAATTACGGGATACTGATGATTATTTATTTTACAGGAGACACATGAACCTGTTCAGACAAATAACGGTTTTATTAACGGAATTAATCCTATATAATGGGTAATCGAAGGACAAAATAGAAGGAAAATCCTATGTTACGTATTGCGTCCTTCAGATTAATAACGTTTTTATCGATGAAATAAATTTCATATAATTGGTAAATGAAAGAAAAATGATAAACAAAGAAATCTGT
>OZ010582.1:84511757-84529257 GCA_963932145.1 Acanthosepion lycidas | reverse complement strand
ATATTGTGTTAGATGGACGTTGACGCTACAAATCATCCGCCAGTTGACTTGTTTATAATACTCTCATATGTATAGACACAGTACTTACTAGAAACACTCGGTGGGGGAACCGGTTTAGTCAAAGACCCGAATGTGGGGCAGTTAGTTGGTATCAGTAGCGCACAAAAAGTGACCTGGCATAAACAAAACTAATTGCTAAAGAAATCAGCACGCAAAAACCCCCTCAGTAGACCCAGGATAGAGAGAAATAGAATCTAGAGACTTCTAAATAAAAAAGGCCACTGAGTACAGATCAAGGATTAAAAAAAAACTATAGTAACACTCTAATTTTGTTTTCATTTTCTACTGATCAATTCTGGACATTTTTTTCATTTTTGTCTCTGCCATCATTTCACGTTTTCATTATTATTATTATTTTTTTTTTTTTTTTGTTCTCGATATATTATGGGTTACATTGCAGGGATGGAAGATTGGTATAGAAAATAATTCTATTCACAAGAAATTATTTCATTCGGTACACTACACACGGAAGACAACAATAAAAAATAATTACGGAAATAAATTCTTCATTTCATTTATTTTCTTAAAATAGGAGAAGAAAAGCGGAACAGTCCATGAATTGAAAATAAAATGAAATATTGTGATAGAAGACTGAATTTTCACCCAACGTATTTGTTTATTTAATCAATACAGCATTTTTTACGGGCTGAAATTATCAAAATATAACTTTTTATAAATTTGAAAAATTGATTTGCTACGTAAGTGCATAACTATATAAATGAATTGGAAATTAATCAAGAAAGTAAAATTATTCTTCAGAAAGACCTAAAAGCAAAGATGGGAGAAGAACACAGCGTGAATATGCGAATCTGTGCATAAAAAAGTACGCACACATGCATACCTATATCATTATACATATATCGTTGTTATATATATATATATATATATATATATATATATATATATATATATATATATATATGTATATATATATATATGTATATATATATATATATATATATATATATAAACATATATACATATACATATATATATATATCGCTGTTATATATATATATATATATGTATATATAGTTACATATAAAAAATAGATTTATATATATATATATATACTGAGAGAGAAAGAGAGAGAGAGACAGAAAGAGACAGTTTTGACAATGGTGTATTGAGGCAGCAATTCTTCATTTATACATGTTTCATTAAAGACGACGGCAAAGGTACTGTGATTAAGCTTTTTACTTAATTTTTTCCCGTGTTCAAAGAAGTGTTTTCTTTTCTGGACACAGGGTGTGTAGAAAATGTCCAGATATTCTGTAATACCAAGCGCTTTCGGCTATGCTTTAATCCATAATCAAAGATGATTTTATCTTTGATTTTTAACTGGGTGTATATACTGTGTGTATGTTTCTAGAGTTATAGTGATGTTTTATTCTCCGAACACAGTACATTGTAGAGGTGTTCGTTGTTAATATTATTGATTTGGAGTATTTTGGTGCATTTTGTTTAACGGCGTATCAACCTCAATAGGTTACTTATTGCCGACAACATTTTTTATTGCTGGTAATATTTTGTTTTGTCAAAAATCTGTTTCTGGTAATATATTTACTTCAAAATTGTATTGCTGGTAATATTTTTTTTCAAAAAAGTATTGCTGGTAATAGTTAACTATTTGCCCATACCTGGGACCCTAACAGATGCTACCACCCCGGGTCATGGTGGACCTGAGAACACCGGCAATTAAGAAGTGGTTCCACGCTCCTCAAAACTTCCTGATCAGAGGCCTTGCTGCAGGACGTAGTTAAACGTCTTACCCAGGACGCGGATATAGTTTAACGTCTTACACAGGACGGTAATATTATTGAGTGTTTGGCTTTTTCCTGTTTATTATTAAGGCTTCCATTATTTTTAATCTATTTTTTACATGTGGTTGAGGTTATTATGTTTGTATTTTCTAATATTATGTTTAGGATAGAGTCTGAAAAGTGTGTGTTTGTTTAAATACGTTCGAATGGAACTGAGATTAGATATGTGTAACATAAGGCGTCTGAAAAGGTATATATTAGTGTGAATCATGTAATTTTTTATGTATTCGGTTTGATCCGGAACAGAATTCCTTCAGTGGGATTCGAACTCATAGATAATGTTCGTTCGTTGTAAATTTTGACTTTGCTAGTGTGTTGTCATTTTCAAGGATAAGGTTAGTTGTTTTAAATTTTTTGTAGTAGATGATTAACTTGATATTTTTTATTCGGGGCAATTGTGATAGTGTATTTCTTTATGATATTTCTAAGTGAAGATTCACCTGGTTTGTAGTTGAGGTGCATTTACTTTTGTAAATATTTATGTTATTTTTTAATTGGTGTTAGTATGGGAAATCGGCTCGGCCCGTGCTTCTCTAGTTATTACATGTCTCATGTAGAAAGCATGATATTTAAATAGGTCTGTAAACCTAAAATATATGTCCCCTGGGTAGACGATGTTTTTATTTTAGCGAATAACACAAAAGAAATAGATACTCTCAAGAACACATTTGAAAATGTCAATATACACACACACACACACACACACACACACACACACACATATATATATATATATTTATATAACCATATGGTTATATAAATGTATATAATCATATATATATATACATATGTATATAGTTATATAAACGCATGTAATATATAGTATATAGTCTGTATATGTCTATATAATTATATCTAGTTTTGTATATGTGTATATAATTATATATACAAATATTTGGTTATATATACATATATTGAAATAAATATATATTTTATATATACATTGAAATTTATACATAGTTTTAGATATATGCATATATATATATAATGCATATTTATAAATTTATATATCTATTGTTATATATATATATATAATATTATTTTATTGATTTAATCAGTTTCATAATAGTGGTTTATGTAAATATATATATATATATATAGTTTATATTTGTAATTTTATATATATATATATATATATATATATATATATATTACGAAATGGACAAAGTCCGACAATTTATTTATTAAAGACATTTTTTATGTTTAACGTTCATTTTATAGATACAAGTATTTAAGTAAATGCTCTGTTTATAATAAACAGTATTAAATAACATTTACCGGCCTGAATGTCCGAGAAATTTTCATAGAAAATATTCGTCCTTTGACAGGATTCGAACAAGCATCCTATACGGAACCGTCATTTACGCAGACGTGCCTTACCGTTAGGCTACAAAGAAGCGTTCGGTAGGCAAGGTCGAATTTACTGCTTATAAACTTCAATCTTCCATGAATCTCGAATATTCATAACTGCTCATGGTGTATCAAATGTAAACAAATGACGTCATATATCTCTCTCTCTCTCTCTCTCTCTATATATATATATATATATATATATATATATATATATATATATATATATATATATATATATATATATTACGAATATTTTCTATGAAAATTTCTCGTACATTCAGGCCGGTAAATGTTATTTAATACTGTTTATTATAAACAGAGCATTTACTTAAATACTTGTATCTATAAAAAGAACGTTAAACATAAAAAATGTCTTTAATAAATAAATTTATATGTGTATGTAGTTTATACATATATATACATACATATATATAAATTTATGTGCGTATGTAGCTTTTATATATATATATATATATATATATTAGGTTGGTGTAAAAATAATGACGTAATAATATCGTTTTTGACGTATTTTTTAACGTCAAAAAACGACATTATTACGTCATTATTTTTGCACCAACCTAATACATACATACATACATATATATATATATATATATATATATATATATATATATATATATATTTATACAATAATTTTTATGTTAATGTAATTCATTATATATATACACATATATATATATATATATATATATATATATATATATATATATATATATATATATATATATATATATATATATATATATATATATATATATTATGTATATACATACTATCCAACGTCGATAGCACTGGTAATTTCATAAAGTTAAGTTTGACCGTTATTTATCGCGTTCTCCCGATCATTATTCAAAATTGTATGTATTAGGTCGGTGCAAAAATAATGTCGTTTGCTGACGTATTTTTTTAACGTCAAAAAACTTATTTTTGCACCAACCTAATGCATAGATACATAGATATAGATTTTATAGATAGGATACAGGTTCGACTCCTGTCGGACGACGAATATTTTCTATGAAAACTTCTCGAACATTCAGGCCGGTAAATGTTGTTTAATACTGTTTATTATAAACAGAACATTTACTTAAATATTTGTATCTATAAAAAGAATGTATAAACATAAAAATGTCTTAAAATAATTTTCGGACTTTGTCCATTTCATAATGTGTGACGTCATTTGTTTACATTTGGATACGCATTGAGCAGATGTTAATGTACATGAGAGATTCATGGAAGATTGTTGTTTAAAAGCAGTAAAATCGACCTTGGTAACCGAAAAGATTATATATATATATATATATATATATATATATATATATACATATATATATATATATATATATATATATATATATATATAGGGCACCTTGAGGCGGTGTAATGGTTATCAAGCTTAATTACAAAGACACAATTTTTTTAACTGCGATAAACTCTACGTTGTGATGGATTTTTTAAAAGCACGCACGAACGCACTCTTTCATTATTTTTAAATTTTAAATTCATCCGTTGTAGAGTCTGTCTATATTTCTGAGATGAGGTATTATGTACAGTATTCACATTATGTGGACCATTGTCCTCATCTTTGTCACCATATTTGTCACAACGTTTCGGCCGTTGTAAGCTCCGGCCTTCTTCAAGTGGTTGGAATTTCGAACTGAACCCTTTATTTCGATCTCTGGGGTAGACTGTTCTAGTTCCACGTGCCATGTTTGATGGAAATAAAGGGTTCAGTTCGAAATTCCAACCACTTGAAGAAGGCCGGAGCGTACAACGGCCGAAACGTTGTGACAAATATGGCGACAAAGATGAGGACAATGGTCCGCATAATGTAAATACTGTTCATCCGTTGTAGCTACGAATATTTTTGCAAAGCAATCATTTCAATATAAGGAAGCTGGCCAGAAATGGTTATACATGTAAAATGACATTAAATGTTTTATGCATTTTAATATGTTATTCTTATATTCGTAATAGATTTTGTTTCTTGGTTGGTTGATTTTGGTATAGATGGCGTCCAAGAATTGGAAGTTTTCATATATCAAAATATATAAAATCAACCAACCATCTCTCAATATAATTTATTACGAATATAACAACAACATGCGTTTATATTAATGTGTTTATAGAAACAATACAGATATGAAATTCAATATTGCCTGACGACTGGCATTCTATTTCTGAAGATATCATTAGACATTGTTTGATGATCGATTAATATTAGAGACTGCTAATCCTCATGAAGTGTTCATTTCTTTTCTCACTTTAAAAACACATGATGCCGGATAATGAGCGATATAACCCATAAATATAGCAAATTTCAAACAAAACCCGCATGCATGTATATGGCAATATATATGCTCTGGGGAAATCTGGTTGAGCTCTCTTAAAAAAAAGAGTAATTTTAAAAGCAGTGGCTCCTACTGTTATTAACGCATTTCTCTTCAACTGAATTGAGCTCTCCGGGACACTGAAGTATTTCTTATAGAAAACGTTAAAATTTCATTTTCTCTCTGCCGTGCGACGATAGCCTTGGGTTACGATTGATGCCAAACCGGTTGGGTTTAGATCCGGCTTGAAGCAATTGTACGTCTAGTCACACTGAAGAGCTGTGATATAGCGAAACAGTCTGCCTGTGGGTGACACTATATATATATATATATATATATATATATATATATATATATATATATATATATATATTTATTTAAAAATTCGCTCTACTCTGTATTGAGCACTCTTTTAAGAATAGTAATTGTTGGTTATTGGAATTTATTCCGTATACACCAATCCTATATATATATATATATATATATATATATATATATATATATATATATATATATCAGTTCAGTTATGTGCCATGCATAATATACTCTAAGGCTATCATGTTATCTTTCGATATATGACTGACGAGGCTGATTTTTTCCCGCAGTAGGTTTTTTCTGCGGTAGACCATTTGCCATCTATGGCTATAGAACACGTTCTGTCCTGCTATTTACCCATAGCTGTAGAGAGAAGAAGAGGATTCATAACTTTCCCAAGGGTATTATCACATGCATCCTCATGTTCTCCTCCCCCACCAAGCTATGAATATACACAAGTTAAAAAGATACAACAAGCTACTGCGGTTTCAAATCCATGGTCGTTCAACCTGAAGATCCCTTGGCATATCAATTTAAGATAACATTGATGTATATTGATCTACGCTCTAGGTATTAAGCCTAATATCTCCTTTTGGAATCGGTCAATTGAGTTTCTGAACATATGAAGTTATAAAGTATCTAATTTAATTTAATTCATGATACTACTCAGAGAACATACAGTTTTGTCTTTCTTTTTTTTTTAACTGGAGGAAGCCAAAGACAGAGGACGTTTTGGTGAAACACAACATTAATAAATTTTCCGTTTTGTCCCATCTTTTTTTGCTATTATGCAACCTAGAAACACGCACATAAGTAAATAAGGAATACATTTGTGTAGATATTATGTGTTGCATTCATCTCTGCAATCTTTGAAAATAAAGAGGTAAATCTTTTTTATACGAAGCAATTATTAGGTTGGTGCAAAAATAATGTCGGTTTTTGACGTTAACCAACCTAATAATTACAATCTGTTTCATTTCTTTAATTAGGTTTTATTTACGTTTGCTATTTCATTATCTCCTCCTAATGCTATTGGAAGAACTCTAATGAAGACGCTTAATCGGGTTTCAAATATAATAATCCCGGTCCAAATCATTAACTTATCTAGAAACATATGGAAGGGTTATATTTACTTGCAACCGAGTGTTGCCAAGGTTACAGTTGCATATCAGCGGACACTTTGAAGCCTTACCAGTCCCTGTTTATTATTAGTTTGGTGCAAAAATAATGTCGTTTTCTCACATATTAACATATGTGAAAAACGACATTATATTTGCTCCAACCTAATATTTGACTTATTTCTTTTCTTTTTTTTTTCTTTGATTTCTTCTTCTTCTTCTTCTTCTTCTTCTTCTTCTTCTTCTTCTTCTTCTTCTTCTTCTTCTTCTTCTTCTTCTTCTTCTTTTTCCTTCTCACTCGTGGTTGCTTATTTTTTTTGTCGTTTTTTTTTTATTTTCCTTTATTTAACTCCTTCTTTGAATTCTTCATTATTTTGTCTTTCTTGTAGTTTTTTCTTAATCATTTGACCTCAAGCAAGGCAATAAAGCTACTAACACGCAGAACTTTACAGAGTATGAAACAATATAAGATAAACATTATTAAAGAGCGAGAACAATAAAAGAACGGGAATTAAGAGGCGAGATAACGATTGACATTGCATCTAAATGATTGAGCACCAAAATTGACATAGAAGCAAAAAATAAAATAAAATAAATTAAAATAAAAATAAAAAATAAAAAGTTCCACAAGCGAGAAGTGCGAGAAAAGAAACTGTTACATTAGAAATTACGGTTACATCTAGCCATTTCAACTTTAAAATGATGAGACCTTTTTTAACAATCAGGTACTTCGTTTAAATTCAGAGTCTAGCTACCCCAAAATAAAGAAATTTTATTTTGTGTAATAATAGAAAATGTGGTACCAGGCTAAAATAGAGTGGAGAGTATGGTCTTCAGTCTGTCTTAAACTTAGTTAGCCACAAACACTGACCGAAACAACGTAGAATATTCCTTCAAATCAACACATTCTAACTTACCATTCTTACTACAGCCATCGAAGTATATCAGTCCTTACTAGTTTCCATATTTACAGTTCGTCATTTGGGTAGAGATTAAAAATGATTACTTTTAAAAAATGAAACCCTAATTAAGAAATTTCATCAGAACAATTGCCATTAAAATATTTATAGAAGAGGGACTGGAAAGGTACGTTATGCCAGTGGGAAAGTGACTAAATCCGAGATGTCCGGTCAGGACATATAACATTGCAAAATTTTTGTATTTTTATCAAGAACTTCTGAATCGATTGTAGAAGCACTATACGCGGTGTGCCAGTAATATTCAAAGCATATGAACTAAGGAGAAGTTATAGCAAGTATTATGCATTAATTATTCAGTTTATGTTTGAAGCCTCTTATCAGGCTGATTTTATTGTACGTCTATATATTAAATGCAGTCAGTAATATCCTAATGTCGTTCTATTCCATTTCCGTAGTCTTTCTTTCGTACTGTCGACTAAATTCAGTAAATATTCCTGAACATCGTCCTGTCTTTCCTATTCTTGTGACTTTCTTTCTCGTAATGTTAAACTTGAGCCTTGCTTTTTGTTTTGTCTCTATTCATTTGAAAACATATATTCAGATTTCCCCTTTGATGTCATTTCTTTTCAAATGTGATCAGTTTGTGTTGCATGCATGTATTTATTCAATGTTTTCATTTTTTTTTTCCAAAACACGGTCAAGATATTGATATGCAATAAACTATTTCTGATTTAATAATTAAAATATTTCATCCTTGAAAATGGGTAAATGTATAGCCGAAAGCGACTGGTAAAAAGAACATTCGGACAGTTTTTAAATAATTTATCAAGCTATTAGATCGCATGGGATATAAAAAAAACTAAATCAAATCACCTTGTCTGTTGTATTCAATGAAATGTGCATGAAAGAAGGACTGTTGCCAAAATGCCAAAATACACACACACACACACACACACACATATATATATATATATATATATATATATATATATATTACTTAAAACAAAATGCAAAATAGGAAATTATGTTCGAGAAACTGGAACGGAATTCCTTCTTTCGTTCAATAACTATAAAACTATTAAAGACAACAACATCAATTTTACTGTCGCTGCACATTTCAACCGATCGTTTCGTAGCATTGATAACATTAGATGCGTGCTTTTAGCGTCTTAATTCAAAAGCCGACAAGAATGACGTAGATCGCAGCTGAAAAATAAAATCACACATTGAAGGATTAAAAAGGGATTTCGGTTTACTCAGAGAAAATGATTTCCACTGGGAGCCCTCTAGTCAACAACAACAAAATTCCCATTTCTTTGCTTATTCCTTGTATCGTTGAAAAAGGATACAGGCGTGTTCGAAAGTTTCAACTTTGAAATCTTTCTCTTCGTCATTCATTTTAGCCAAAATGTTAATATCATCCATTTTATTGCCAATATTATCATTTTCTTGGCTTTTTATTCCTCAATTTTTTTAACCGGCCAGTTGTATATATATATATATATATATATATATATATATATATATATATATATATATATATATATATATATATACACTGCGTGCCAAATTATTATCGAGATAACTTTTATTCTAATATTTCAAAAACCGTCCAATCAATTCACACAAATTTTTTACACAATGTTGGCAACACGGACTTGCGCATTTACTGAAATTTTCGTACTGATCAGCGCAATGTAAACAAACTGGCGCCATATTTGTTATCAGCACGGTGATTTGAGTGTGCCAAATTATTAGAAAGGTTAAGCAACTGTGTAACATTTATTTATTTTTTATTATTGCCTTTAATTGTTTTTGACAGTTCCTTACAAGATCACTACACAGACTGATAAATTCCATTTTTATTTTTAGTTCTTTCAAGTTCTTAATTTTTTCTTCAAATATGCCAAGACATTTTTCATGCTGTTTAGATCAGTACTTTGTGCGGAGTACATCAATACCTTAATTTTGATGTCATCTAAGTATTTTGAATCAACGCGTGCCGTGTTTTTCAGATCATTTTTCATTTTGGAACGTTTGGTGACGCTCCAAATACAGCATTCGTGCTCTTTGTTTTAGCTTATTTTTAAGAATAGTCAAATCCTACTCTTGGCTGTAAAAGCTTTTCGTAACTGACAACTGACAGAAAAGGCGATATTTCTGCTCTTAGTGGGACGACGCATAAACTCTACCGAAATATACATTTTCTGCACAGCCAGCCGATTCACATTTAAACTGTTTATAAAACAGGAATATCTACACCGACACGTGTAGCTACTAAATAAACACTTATTTAAGCAATGCGAATACATACTGATGCAAATGCTTGTGTTGTTGTATAAACTTGAAATTACCAAGTGCTGCAAGAGATATGTAACATTAAATACACGTTACGTATTGCCATCTCGTTCTCTCACATATAGAGATAATAGAACATAAGCAAACCAATCACATTCATCCAGCGCCACCGTAGATTTTCCTACTATCACACACAGAACACAAATAGTTAAGCTATCTGTACATACAATCTTGTTTGTTAACTGAACGCTGTTATCAATAAACCCTAAAGACATTATATCAACAAATCCTGAGCGAATGTCATTATTTTAATAAAACTGAGACTTGATGGCGTCTCTACTGATTCAGGAAAGGGATGCGACAAATTTTGAAGAATTTTGTATTTCTTCTTTTCTAGAATTTGTTATCTATCTAAACCTGTGTTGTTACCTTGTTTATTGCCTCATACCAGAAACTGTGGCGTACATACATGTCTAATTCCAGTTGAACATACCTATGTAAAGGGAGACCTGGGAAAACTTGTAAAAGTATGTGTATGTTTATAGAGATTGATTTAGTTATCCAGATACATACATGAAATAATTTAAATTGGAAACGTCTAGCCTCTCCCTCCCTCTCTCTCTCTCTATCTATCTATCTATCTATCTATCTATCTATCTATCTATATATATATATATATATATATATATATATATTGTCATCCACAGACAGACTGTTTCGCTGTATTACAACTCATCAATGTGACTAGACTTCCGATTGCCTCTAGCTAGGAGCGAAACCCGGCTGAATTGGCGTCAGTCGGAGACCTCCAAGACGTTGACGCACGGCAGGGAAGAAGGTGAATTTTAAGCGTATTTATTTTTAGATAAACCCACAGTGACCGAGAGGACTCGATTCGCTTTACTGAAGAGTTTTGCATTATCAGCCTTAATAGTCACTGCTTAAAAACTCACATTTCCTTCCCCAGAGAGCTCATCCGAAATAAATTTTACAGGAGCATATATATTGCCATACGAAATTGGGATCAAATTCCTCACAAGTTGAATCCAAGATTAAAGTATTGTATCTCTAGTATTTTGCATAACCTAAAGACACGTGCTAAGTTAAATGTTGGCTAAGTTAATATCCATGGTGAGTCGAGATGGACTAATTTACTAATTAACTAACAGGAAGTAAAGTCTTAGTTTTTAGTATACCCATAGTTTTTTTTCAGTATACATGCAGTAAAACAGTCAATGGCAATCTTTCTTTTTTCTTGGGATATTTCGTAAATTTATATATTTATTCCACCCATGGGTAGATTGGTGTCTCATTGGTAACACTTCAGGATTTCTCTCCAATTGTCAATACGTACAGCTGTTTCTAATTATATCTAAGCAAAAATTTCGAATACTTGAGGTCCTCTGTATCAAAATCAATCAACCAACACCCAACAAAATTTATTATCAGTGTAGCAGCAACGCATTGAAATGTATATAACAAACAATTTTTTATGCAATTTTGTATTGCTACTATTTTCTCGTCAACTCACTCATATTGAAGCGCTTGTTTTGCAAAAATATTTCATGGCTACAACGGACAAATTAAAATTTTGAAATAAGTATAACAGAGCGCGTAATCGTTGTTTAGATGTGGTACAAGGCCAAAAGTATAGGGAACCCAGTGCGGAACGAACTCACTATTCCCTCGTAACTGATCTGCCTAAGCATTACACAAAGTGCCCGCTACTAAGCGGAGCAAGGATAGGTCACCAAGTTAGGATCGAAATTAATCCCACGAGACAGGCATTAGACCATGTCGAAGTGCTCATTGTTCATGCAAAACAGTGTACATTGAAGCCAAAATACAAAGGAGACTATCCGTTTCAAGTTAAACGCAAACAGGCCATATTTATATATATATATATATATATATATATATATATATATATATATATATATATATATATATATATATATAATACAAAAGGATTACAATGCAATAAATTCACTTACAAAAGGATCAAACACTAATATTCCACGGTTATAATTTATTGCATTGTAATCGTATTCACGATCCAATTCATCAGGTGTGATAAATTGGATCGTGATTACGATTCCAATATAATAAGTTATAAGCATGGAATATTAGTGTTTGTGCCTTTTATATTATATTCTTACTCTGTTCAGGATATTGAGTTCTACCTGGATTCTATCTATCCTCTTAGGAATTTATGAATATATATATATATATATATATATATATATATATATATTGACCACTAATATTATATATATATATATGTGTGTGTGTCTGTGTGTGTACACACACATGCATAAGCATGAACACACGCACTTGGACTAAAGATCGCACCTCAGGCGTGAAATTGATAGGCAACATTCAATTTGGCCTGCCCCAAAGCTTCATAGTAATGCTTAATGGAAAGTGCATAAGTCTTTTCGCAAATGAAAACATTTAGAGATTTTATTTCTAAGAAAAATGTTGGTATTTTTCTTAGATTCACGTCTGTTTTTGACCTTAAGTGGCTACATCACAGTGCATTAGATGGGTCTAAGCAAGGATATACAGGTGATTATTTTGGGGATTTTGTCTAATCATATAGTAATTCGTCGAGCCTGGAATATTCCTCAACAGAATGCAGAAAGCACTAGACGGCCGTTTCGTCCTATCTGGGACTCATCAGCAGTGCGCATCCACTAGCGAGAATCGATCCCGGACCGTTTCGATACTATGCACACACACACACATACACACACGCATGCACACACACACACACACATATATATATATATATATATATATATATATATATATATATTATCACTATCAGCATAATCACAATCGTCATCATCACACAAGTAGTTACGTTGAAAATAGAGTGAGCATCATCACCACGCCCACAAGAACCTAAATTAACCAAAGAGCCGCACCAATAGGCGTGTATGTGCGCGTCTACATATGTGTATGTGTGTGTAAGTTTGTAAGATGTGTAAGACAGGAACATCGTCACGTATATAAAAGCTACGGTCTCGACACCGAAATAGAATTACAACTGCGTATGTATGTATGCCCGAACGCATGGATATATATCTGCGTCTAGTGTCGGATAGCTTATATGGATGCGTGTCTATGCGTACGTGAGTGCCACACCAAAAACAGAGAAGGAGATTCTCCCTGCCACCATCAAACATAGTCAGACAAGGCTAAATATATCCAACTGAAAAAAATAAACCAGTTTGATCGCAAGCGTGAAAACCAGGGTTAAATCTCATATACATACAACTGAATATGTTACATTTATCGCGCTTTCCACTAAGTACTGCGCATGTAAAATATCATGTGTACATATATATATATATATATATATATATATATATATATATATATATATATATGAAGAAATATAGTCTGAAGGTGTGCTATATTTATGGAATAAAGTGCTCAATATCAGAGATAGAGCGTGTGTAAATATAAAAGTGAACATAGAAGTCAACACTTAGAGGCGACAGTCTGTTTCATGCTATATGCAATCGTCACACCTCTGTATATATTTATCTGTTTATGTGTATATGCAGTACCTGAAGATTACGTTGTGTATGATACTTCGCGTCCTGCTACAGGTAAGGGATTATATTGCCTCCTGAAAAAAATATTAATTTCAGTTGAGCTCTCTAGGGAGTAGGCTTGGGTTTGTAAACAGTGACTATTATAGCTTATATATAGCGAGACTCTTCGCATAGCGAATCGAGTTATTGTCAGTCACTGGGCGTGTTTCTAAAAATAAATACGCTAAAAATCCACCTGCTTCCCTGCCGTGCTTAGTGGTAGAATATCCGGCTGATACCAATTCAGTCGGGTTTCGATCCGAGCTAGAGGCAACCGGATGTCCAACACACTGATGAGCTGTGAAACAGCGAAACAGTCTGTCTGTGGATGACGTTATATATATATATATATATATATATATATATATATATATATATATATTCTCTGCTTTCTGTTGAAAACTCAACAGAATGCACAAAGCACCGGCCGGCCGTTTCGTCCTATATTTGGGACTCGTCAGCAGGACCCAACCACTACCGAGAACTGAAACCCGGATAGTTAAGATACGATGTAAACGCCATACCAACTGTACCAATTTATACATACAAATTCTTATAGAAAATTAAAATCACGATACAGTAATACTTCTTCATTTCGACTGCAAAACCATAGACACTAATTTCGCTGATTGGTTTTGGCAGTCGAAGGAAAAGTATTGAAGAATCCCTCAAATCAATTTGAAGATACTAAAAAAAATCAAACTAGGCAGAACGTGTGACATTTGTTGCCAACTATACCAAGAAGAAAAGCTACGATAGCCACATCCCTTGATCGTTCTGAATAGTTGAATTCAAAGACGGAAATTATGTCAGAATGTAGATACATAAGAAAATACGTTATAGCTCTAATTGAACTCCCACTACTCTCCTGTCCACTTCCGGTATAAATAAGATAGTTCGTGTGCGTCAAATAAAACCGTAAGCCACCTGATGAGATCATAAGATTGAAACACGGGTCGGAAATGTACTGTTCAATATTTTCATATTTATTATATATTAAAAATCAATAGCTATTAGGTTGGTGCAAAAATAATGACGTATTAATGTCGTTTTTTGACTTATTTTTAACGTCAAAAAAACGACATTATTACGTCATTATTTTTGCACCAACCTAATATTATATTGTTTTTTTTTATTTCCGATAATAATCAATCTCTCGAGATTCATAAAACTTCCAAATAATTTATTGCATTACATAGAGTCATAACTAATTTCCATTTTGGGGAACCGATTCTAATGATGAGAGCATCATCCTTACATGGCAAAAGAAAGAGTAAGCTCACATGCGTGAGTCTTTACGCGGTATTAGCAGCACAAACTGTAGATTAAGTGAGAATTTTACTCTACTCTTCCGGATGACCGAAGTTTACATGCAGCAAGAATCACTTTGGTAAAACTTTTCTAACTTTGGTGACTCCTCTACCAACCGTATTAACATGACGTTGCACTAACCGATTAGTACCTGTCACGATTGCTTGAAAACGGTTTGAAGGAAAAAAAAACTTTCTCTAATGAAAACAAAAAAAAAAAAAAAGGTGTCGTCGAAAGTTTTCCTCATCAAAACTTACAGGATTTTAATTAAAAGGTATCGAAAAGTTGCCTAAACCGATATCAATAAATCATTGCAAATAATTGTGGATCATCTCAAGTGTTATACGCGTTCGATTCATGACTGACTAGGCAGATTTCCCGCAGTAGGCAGCTGTTCTTGCGGTAAACTGGTTGTCAAACAAGGCTATAGGACTCGGCATGTCCTGCTATTCAACCTATAGCTGGTGTTGTGAAAAAAATAGAATTTTTCCAAGAATGTAATAAACCTGACCGGAATTCGAACCCGGATCTTCGACTTCTCATTCCGAAAGGTTATACTTTGTACGACACCCACAACCACAATATATTGACAACGTAATTGAATAAAATAATTTTTGAAGATTAAAGTTTATAAATATTAGGTTGGTGCAAAATAATGTCGTTTTCTTACGTAGTAACATGTGTGAGAAAAAGACATTATTTTTGCACCAACCTAATAGAAACGGAAATTAATTATAATTTAGCCTAATTAATATTTACAAGAAATATCAATGAAAATTTCACGCTTTTCCTATTTTTATTTTCTGATGAATATTAATTCTTAAGTTAATCTTTGAATAAGCTCATGGTGCGTTCTACGACAATAAAATATGAGTGAGATTTCACGATCGAATTGTCAGATATTTTTTAAGGAATTAAAAATATTACAGTAGCAATAAGAGGGAAAAATGAAAATTAGCAATAAGGGGTTCCAAATGAAAAGATAGCAATAAGAGGGCACAAATGAAAAGATAACAATAAGGGGTTGCAAATGAAAAGACAGCAATAATAGGGCACAAACGAAAAGATAGCAATAAGGGGTTGCAAATGAAAAGATAGCAATAAGAGGTCAGAAATGAAAAGATAGCAATAAGAGGTTGCAAATGAAAAGATAGCAATAAGAGGACACAAATGAAAAGATAGCAATAAGGGGTTGCAAATGAAAAGATAGCAATAAGAGGTCAGAAATAAAAAGATAGCAATATGGGGTTCCAAATGAAAAGATAGCAATAAGAGGGCACAAATGAAAAGATAGCAATATGCGGTCGTATAGAAAAGATTGCAATAAGAGGTTGCCAAAGAAAAGTTAGCAATAAGGGGGCACAAATGAAAAGATACGAATAAAACTTTACAAATGAAAAGATAGCAATAAGGGTTACAAATGAAAAGATAGCAACAATGAGGCACAAATGAAAAGATAGTAATAAGAGGTTACAAAGGAAAAGATAGCATTAAGCGGCTAGAAATTAAAAAAATAGCAATAAGGGGCCACAAATGAAAAAATAGAAACAAGGAGTTACAAATTAAAAGAGGGCAATAGCAGGTTAAAAATGAAAAAATAGCAATAACGGGGTGGAAATGAAAAAAGGCTTTACAAATGAAAGATAACCATAAGGGGACACAAATGAAAAGATAGCAACAAGGGGGCAAAAATGAAAAGATAGCAACAAGGGGACAAAAATGAAAAGATATCAATAATGGGACAAAAATGAAAAGATAGCAATAATGGGACAAAAATGAAAAGATAGCAATAAGAGGGAGCAAATGAAAAAATAGCAATAAGGGATTACAAAAGAAAAGATAGCAATAAGAGGTTACAAATGAAAAGATAGCAATATGCGGTCGTAAAGAAAAGATTGCAATAAGAGGTTGCCAAAGAAAAGTTAGCAATAAGGGGCACAAATGAAAAGATACGAATAAAACCTTACAAATGAAAAGATAGCAATAAGGGTTACAAATGAAAAGATAGCAACAATGAGGCACAAATGAAAAGATAGTAATAAGAGGTTACAAAGGAAAAGATAGCATTAAGCGGCTAGAAATGAAAAAATAGCAATAAGGGGCCACAAATGAAAAAATAGTAACAAGGAGTTACAAATTAAAAGAGAGCAATAGCAGGTTAAAAATGAAAAAATAGCGATAAGGGGGCGGAAATGAAAAAAGGCTTTACAAATGAAAGATAACCATAAGGGGACACAAATGAAAAGATAGCAACAAGGGGACAAAAATGAAAAGATAGCAACAAGGGGACAAAAATGAAAAGATATCAATAATGGGACAAAAATGAAAAGATAGCAATAAGAGGGATCA
>OZ010582.1:84484257-84506757 GCA_963932145.1 Acanthosepion lycidas | reverse complement strand
GAGGATACCTGTCTACTAATGGGGCTAGCCAATCCCTATTGCTGACGCTTGCTCAAGCACATTTGTATTTGTTCAACACCTACAGAGCCTATGGTTTATATTGCAACTATGCTGAGCAGACCTTCGTTGCATTTTCTAGGAGAGAGCGTGTAATCTAGCAAGCCAGCATAATCAATCCTCCGTCAAATCCTCCATCACGATGACTTGTGACTTTTCTATCGACGGCGCCCAAGTGTACCGTCTACACAATTTCGCTCACAAGACTTTGGTCAACCCGTGCTTTTTTTTTTTTTTCAGGCACTTTCCAAAGGTGCCGCACTCTTGGATCGTCCAATCCAGACTGATAAACAGGAAGTCTCGCTCTTGACAAATCGACCATCATGAGATTCGTGGTCACAAAGCGAACGTTCTAACCTCTCAGCCACTTGCCCAACATAAAAGTATAATAATTGTGCATTTCGGCAGCAATCCCTTTTTTATACAAGTTTCATTTAACACGACTGACAAGGTACTGCGGTTAAGTTTTCTATTAAAACCTTTGGACAATTTCTACATAATTTACGTTCAGAAAAGAAGAAAATTATTAGAACGCAAGAAAAATTAAATAAAAAATGAACCTCAGTATCTTGTCATTAGTTTTAATGAAAATTGTATAAATATCGTTGTGTATAATATACATAAATTTAGTATTAGTACATAAATATAATATATATCACTGTAGATATGAAATATGACTATATCTTCATAGATGTTAATTCCAGAACCTAAAGATAAGAAAATACAGTTAATTCTATGGTGAATATTGATTGTAGAGACAAAACATTAGACAGAGACAAATTCGGGAAAAAAAAAGATTTTGCAATTAACGAAGTGTTAAGCTACGAATTTTTATGTTTTAAATCATTTCACCCCAAGTCAGACGAAAAAGTCACTAAGACGCAAGGGTTTACTGAGACTGAAAGAAACAGAACGGACAATAAAATAAACTGTATTCAAGGGGACAGATGAAGAAGTTGCATTTAAATTTTTGAAAGTTGACAGGAAAGCTAGAAGCGGGAAGAAGGTTCTTCAAAAGAGAAATAGTGAAGAAAAATTTTGTGTAGAACTTACGGTTACATATAACAACTTGAACAGTGAAATTATGAAACCTAACTGCCAAACTAGTACTGCGCTTAAATTCTTGAAGTCGATGCATGAAAGACAAAAAGATATAGGAATATCACCTATGGATCTAATTTTGTATATACATATATACACATAATAGATGGCCACTCGTAATTGAGGATACCCGTCTACTAGAGCGGCAAGCCAAACCGTATTGCGGCCGTCCGCTCAGGCGCGTGTGTTTGTTCAACACGCACAGAGTCCACATGTGATTTATACGGCAACTATGCTGAGCGGACCGTAGAAATTCTGAACAAGGCCAGCACACTCAAAACCTCTGTCATCACATACACACACACACACACACACACACACACACACACACACACACACACACACACACAGAGGGTGTCCCAAAATAATATATGCACTCTTTGAATCGTTATAACTTATTCAATTCATGTATTTTGACTTGTAAATAAGATTAATACAAGAGAAAGAATACACATTTAATGAATTTGTGAGAAAAATATACAAATAACATAGAAAATTAACTTTAATAAGATAAAACCTACTTGGGGCAATGGCAGAATGTTCATATAATGATGACTGCACATCATATACTCAAACTGGTTGCTGTTCTGTTCAATACACTTTTCATATCTTGAAGAAATAGACCTACAAACGTCCAGTATTATTTCCTCTGGTATTTGCGCACATTCTTCTTCAATTGCTACTCTCATTTCAACAGTTTTTTCAGGTGTCCTGCAGTAAACTTTGTCTTTTAGACCCCCCCCCCAAAAAAAAAAGGAAATCCAAGGGTGTCAAATCTGGTGATCTAGGTGGGTATTTAATTGTCCCTCTATAAGTTCTCACATCACTGTAATATATTATTAACTATTAATATTTAAATAGTGTATACATTATTTTGGGATGCCCTGTATATATATTAAAAAAAAACTGTTAACTGAAAATAACGTCAGTATTTGTCACGTGTGGAGAATATTGTCATTCTATCTGTGTTGATGTATTCAACCATTTTCTTTTGATTTTATGAATCTTTTGTGCACATTTGTTTGTGAGAGCAGTAATTTTGTTAAGAAATGTGAAATGGAGAAAAAACCTGGTCGTAGATTAATATTTGGGTAATATTTTATGGCGGCACTCTCTAGAATTTTCCTTCTGAGTGAGTTATTTTCTTTTTTTTATGAGTGCAACAATATGAAAATAGGGTTTCTCTACATTCCAGTTGCTAGGAACATTCTGTTTTTGTTTTTATTAGTTACCCTGTTCAATTAAATTCATTTCGTATTTTGCTTTGATAAAGTCCACATTGGACGAAACGCGTAAGCGATTACTAGTTTTTCTATTGTCATTTCTATTAAAAAATATTGCCTCTTCTACTGGTTAAATCGGAGAAATTTTCATACATACATATATATATATATATATATATATATATATATATATATATATATATATATATATATATATATATATATATTATTTACATTAATCGGACTATTGGCCTCATCTTTGTCGCCATAATTTACCACAAAAATCTCCTAAGCCGACCAAGCATAGAAATAAATACAATATGGGAACCAGTAATAAGGAGTGCCAAAGAAAAGCAATGATAACTTCAAAATTGCAATATGAGCACTGGTAAAAATGGTTGCTGAAGATATGTTTATAATACCCAGAAATTCATACCCAGATGTCCTCAAGTCCACATGGCACAGTGGATAAAGGCGTTGAATAGATCCAGTGACAAGACCCAAAGAGTGTGAGTTCAATACCCGGTTAAAGGAAAATTAACAGGAGATAATTGAGAGCTGACATCCATCAATCATGGCACGTGGAACTAGAACAGTCTACCCCAGTGATCGAAATAAAGGGTTCAGTTCGACATTCCAACCAATATTATAGACAAGTGTTGTCTATTTATTTTATGCAAAATTTTTTCGTAACATCTGATAAGTTTAATAACATTATCGTTGAACGAAGAAAGAAATTGACAATATTGATCCATATTTTTTTTAATACAATCTAAGCTTTCGGCTTACATAAGCCATTATCAAAGATGTCAATTACAACATATTAAACAATATACGGAGAAGACAGATAAGCAACGATAAACACGTGCATAAAGACGCTAGAAGCGAAAATCGCACCACATCTCATGAGGTCACACATGACCACACGAGAGTGAATTGAGAAATATAAAGTATGGTAAGCCGTTGGTATAAACCAATGGCTTCTGTTACCAATTATAGACATTTAAGAATATTTGTAGAGATGCCATAATTGATTTTGTTTAGGTTAGGTTTCAAATGTTTGATGTACAATGCTTCAAGGATTTTTAGTTTTTGTCTATTGTTTTCATGTCGAATTTAATAACCACCAAAACAAAGATCAGCTAACAAAATAATAAGAACACAACCTAGTCGAACGACTACGAATGAAAAAAAAAAATCTGTAACACAAGAGACAATCTCTTACCTCCGGGACGAAAACGGATTTGTATGTGTCTCACGTGTATAATATTCCGAAAAAGAAATATAAAAAAGATAGATCTTGGAGTCGGATAGATATACGCGAGAATCTCTTTTAACATATTCAAATTTGAAATGTCATTCAATCTATAAAAAATGCTTCAAGAGGCGACAGAGATGAAAGTAGAGAACTTCAAGTGGTGTTGAATTGTTTGACTTACGCTACTCCCTTGGTTAAATGGAACGGATTAGGGAAATTTATTACAAGGTAGAAAAAAAAACTATCTACAAAAACATAGTAAAAACGTACCTTAACTTGAAAGGGCACAATTTTCTGTGTAAACCAGAAAAATACCCCCCCCCCCAAAAAAAATAGATCAGAGCAGAAATATTAGGTTGGTTCAAAAATAATGTCGTTTTCTCACATAGTAACATATGTGAGAAACCGACAATATTTTTTGCACCAACCTAATATAAACTGGAAACATTAAAAAATTACTCAGCTGTGATTAAAAGTTTCATGAAATGAGCGAACTTTAGATGCTTTAGAGGAGGGACAACTCTGTATTCAATACAGAATGAATGATTGTCGGCTAAAGGATGAGCCCAGGATACGAACTATGAGTTATAACAAATAACGATTTTTATAAGTACAAAAATTTAACGAATTACGCAAGATTTAAATATATGGGAAGTGTTTTAACAGAGGACAGAAGACGCGACGCCGAAATCCGAAGTTAGGAATAGCGAAAGATGCCTTCTAAAAGCTAAGTAAAGTATAAAGAAACAGGAAAATTGCGTTAAGAAAAAAAAAGGAGAATGCTGAACTGTTATGTAATATCGGGTCTCCTAGCAGTGAATGCTGAACAATCTCTTCGTAGATTAGAAGAAGACTTGAGACAACAGAAATAGGATTCTAAAGAAGGACGCTGAAAATACCATGAACTGAATTGTGCGTAACGACAACATTTTACAGTAAACAAAAACATTCATGGAAAGTAATATCTGCAGGCCAAATTGAGACTTTAACCTAATCTGATTTGATCATTTTTGTACCTCCTTTTTTCTCCCACTATGTCTTACATAACAGTGTCAACGCTGTTCTCTTTCCTTGACTGACAGCTCGTCTAGCTTTGTCAATTCTCATATGGATTCCATGGCATGGTGTCCAAATTCTTTGAGAAATGTCAAAACTATTTTATATATAACCGTTTTCTCGGACCAATGATTACAAATAGCCTCAAGCAAATTAATCATTTAGTTTTTAAGAATATATTCTTCATCAGACCCTATCGACTAGTACTACAGAAGGACAAACAACATAGCTGTCCACATTAGCAATTCAGAAAAATTCTTGTCGAAAATACTTCTGTACGTTTTCATGAAAAGAATAAAAATAAACTAAAAATTTCCGAAGCTTTCTATATTAAAAAATGGAAACCAAACCTAAATAAAATTAATTACGAATACCCAACAAATGTTTTAAAACGTGTATAATAGATAATTCGAAATGCCAAGGTTTTTTTTTTTACTGCCACTTATTTCCTAAAAACTCTCCGCAACTATACATAGTTACCTCTCCTTACAAGGTGTCGGCGATAATGCAATGACTCAGCGTTCTTCACGACACAATGAAGAAATTTAACTTCCAGATGAACACAACAATTTTGTTTTCGAAATTCATTAACACTACAATATTTGTCTCGCAATAAACAACATCCTAATGATGACATTGCTATATGTCGAAAGTACTCAGAATTAGTATGTATCACCACGACGTGCCAAAACACATGGTACAGTAGATAAAGCCGTTGATTAGATCCAGTGACAGGACCCAAAGAATGTGAGTTCAATACTCGGTTAAGGAAGTAGAGAAATTTTAGAGGGAAATTAACGGTAGATAATATATATAATGATTTTATACATATATATATATATAGAGAGAGAGAGAGAGAGTGTGGATGGATAGGGATCTTCGTGTAGCGGTTATCAGTATGCAAACTGGAATTGATGTGCCAAGTTCAAATTCCACGTGGCTGTTACGTTCCCTTTTAAACAAATACTCTTGAGAATATGATGATTCCATGTGTTTTACGCCGAGAAACAGGTTAAATCGTAGGGCAGACTCCGCTCTCTAGCTTTGGTTGCAACTACACTAAGAGAAGGAGACCTATCATTTAAAAACTGCCCTCCCAATCCCATAAACACCTACTTACAATGGAAACCAGAACAGCAACACCTTATGTGGTGCGGCTGGGGCACTATACATTACAGATGATTCTAGTAGCTTGTGCGTGAATTTTTTGTTTTTCTTTTTGTATAAAACTATCCTTTTTCACCAAATCTGTAAGTTTTTGTTAACAAAGCCTGGTTATCTTAAATATTAAAGAGTCATTCCTGCTTTTAAGATTGACGCAACACAATCTTTTTTATCACTTTGCTAATATATGATATCTTAATTAATAAAGACGTATATTTTTCTAACTTTATGGAAATCTGTTTTTCTGTTCCGGGCTTTTTTTTTTAACACATTTTGTTTTTACATCTGTTAATACACTTGGGTATATGTGTTTTTTCAAGAAGTTAACTTGTGCTTGTTTTACAAACTGAATGTTTCCTCGTATGAGTGTAAACGTTTGCGAGTCAGTTTCTGTATGCGTACACGCGTGTACGCCTATGTACAATCATAGTTTACGTTTATTACTGTGCTTCAGTACTTTGGAGACGTGCGTGTTTTCTTCTTTCTCATCGCGTCTAAGAGACGCCTGATTCACTCCACTGATAATTTCTTGTTTTCCCGCCAAATCTTTTTCCTTCCCACTTTTTTTTTTTTCTCGCCAAATCTTTCCTCCCTTTTTCCCGCCTGAAATCACATTTCCGGGATCAAATGCCGGCAGTAATTGATCTTGGAGACTCGCAACTTTCTGTCACAATTCTACTGTGTACTTCTCGCTTCCTTCGCCTTAAAACAAAAAGGAAAAAGCAAAAAAAAAATAAGCAAATATATCAAACAAAAGAAAATCCTTGCTCCAATGACCTCTCATCAACTTTTATTGGTCCTAAAATAGAACCCTTCAACTGAAAAGGCAACGAAAAAAGTTTACAAACCAAACTGAATTGGAATACAATATCCGAGCGGAAAGATTAATCCTTAATCTATAAAAAGACGCGCAAAAAACACAAATAGATAAGGGTAAATTGACATACCTCCTCCGCCATTCCTCAAAAAGAATTAAGATTAATGAACTATATATATATATATATATATATATATATATATATATATATATATATATATATATATATGTGTGTGTGTGTGTGTGTGTGTGTGTGTTTGTAAGTGTAAGGGAGCCGGGAACCCTTAAAAAAAGCGACAAACAGATACAGTAAAAACAGGAGAACCCTCGTGCATGAAAAGAAAAAAAGAAAATAAAATGAAAACGAATGATAGTAACATGAAACAAACTTTCGATTAAGAAAATGATAAGCGAAGCTAACGTAAATAAATAAATAAATAAATGAAAATATCACCCCATAGAAAATTTTAAAAATAAAAAACTTAAAAAATTATTATGAAAGTTACACAAAACACAATAAAGACATTATAAAAAAAAAAATAAACAAAAAATAACTGAAAGTTTTGACAAATTAAAAAAAAAGAAACAAAACAAATGATTGCTTCTTTACCAACTCATTCTGTTGCCATTATTTTTGTTTAGTTTTTTTCTTACAGAGTTGATTTGAGATTTCCGAAAGGTAAAAAAGCATTTGAATTTGAACATTTTCCCGTTTGTAAGTAACCAATAGTTTCTTTAGCGAAGGTAGATTAACTCTTGCACTGGCGGTTTTTCTCTTTACCATTTGTTTTCTCTTTTGAAAGATTATGTTGGCTAACATTTAAAATAGATCGTTTGGCCATGAGCCCAAAGCGTAACACGTTAAGAATGGTGATACTTCTCACTTAGCACGATAATAGACAAAGAATAAAAAGGCTAACACCTAGAATTATAGCAGACGATTCGCAAATGAGAGAGTTTTTCGAGCTTGCGAATTCTAATTATTTAAATCGTTCCCTTCTCAAGGTTTATAAATTAAAACACATTTTAATTTTTATTTTATTTTTTCCCTTATTTTTAGATAAATTAAATAAATGTAAATAAAATACATGTCAATAAAAGGCATGTAAAATAATTTAAAATAGACAACCAGATAGAATGACGCAATAATTCAGGATTAAATGGAGTTGCTTATCGGGATTTCGACTCTGAATGAATGAGAGAATAAAATGGGTTTTATATATTTTTAGAACTAAATGTTAATCGATCTAAGGGCAGGTATCTGCACATTGATTATCCGCGCATCAGTTCATCTTTGTATCTTGTGATCGAAAATATGGCGTTTCTCGCACCATTGCCTACGTACGGGGTATAAAATGACGGCAAACACCCTCATTCCAATTGGACGTTTGGGGAAATACAAATTGCTTAAAAGTCTAACGTTTAGTAAGTACATTTGTAAAATCTTTAGTGTCAAGAGATTTGTTAGTCTTGAGCATGACGATAAACTACATCTAGCAGCAATTCCCCTCATCAGGAGAATTGAGGCTTTGAGGATTGTGAAATCACCACTTAATTGTCTGTTTTATCCTGCTCCCCCATGATTCGTGATGGCAGCACCTGTTAAGGACCTAGCTATCGGCAAATAGCATACTACCAAATAAGAATCAAAAGATAGGAAAGTGTACAATTACATTTTATGGTAAAAATGCCAACAATACATTTTTATGGCAAAATTACCAGTGATACATCTTTATAAGGCAAAAGGTAATCAATACATTTTTGAAGGCAAAATGACCAGCAAAATACTGGCAATACATTTTTGAAGGAAAAATAACCAGTAATACATCTTTATAAGGCAAAAGGTAATCAATACATTTTTGAAGGCAAAATGACCAGCAAAACATCTTTTTAAGGCAAAAGATCAGCAATACATTTTTGAAGGCAAAATGACCAGCAATACATCTTTTTAAGGCAAAGGGTCAAAAATACATTTTTGAAGGCAAAATGACCTGCAATACATCTTTTTAAGGCAAAGGATCAACAATACATTTTTGAAGGCAAAATGACCAGCAACAAATACATTTTATCTACAAAGTATATATCTAAAAAATATACGTTTGCCCTGAAAATATAAAATTATGTACAAAATATCTGCAGTTGAATCCATAAAGTTGCGTACAAAATATTTAAATTTCGGCATTAAATAACCCATAGAGTTGTTATGTTGCTAAGCAAACATAACCCAAACTAAAGTTTGATGGAAGAAAAAGCTACGACCTTTCATCCGTTCTGATTTAGAATTGAGAAAACTAAAAACCCCGATTTGCTAAATCTGAAATGCAAACATAACAACTAAAATTGAAACAAGAATATATTTCCCTCTTGTTCCTGGGATAATCTGATCTGCTAAATCAAATACGTCATAAATACAGGGTGCGATGGATAAATTGTTGTCTGAATTACGCACAAATTAAAAATAACACTGACATCACGTTTTAACATACATATTTAACAAAATTACTGTTGCAGTTTTTTATGCGTATCTATCTACTAGTGAGTTAGCTCAAATGACATGACTCGCTTCATAGTCCACCAATAGAAGGTTAACCAATCAGAAGACGTAGAACATTCAATCCGTCGTGTATAAAGGCGGCCATTTTGTCTACTCTACCCGAATGTCCAGTCCAGCTTGTCAGGCGAAGAGAAACAGAAGGACAAACTACGCTAATTTTACCAAAATATCCACTGCTAACCTAAACGCTTTCCTACTGTCTTCGAAATATTCACTGCTAACCTCTGGATTACCTCTCGAAGACGACCGTCATCATGAACAACAATTACATTTTAAGAAATTACACAACTGCATCTTGAAATACTAATAATGAAATACTAATTCTATAAAATAGCTATCGACTTCAACCACGACCCCCAGAAAACTTCAGAATCTCCTTCAACTGAGCTGTATGGTCTCCTTGTGTAAGTTGGTGAATCCTTGCCTTCAATTCATCTTTGGTGTTACAAGGTGTTTTGTTGGTCTCTCGCCCAATTGCGTCTCACATATAATAATCAGGGGGTTGCAGTCTGGGGAGTTAGGTGGTTAGATATAAGGAGTGACGTGGTCGCAGAATCTGTTTCACAACCATAACTGGGTTATCCTCTTTGGGCGGCATGGTGAAGAATCCTGTTGCCAGATATAGTGTCTTTCAGCACACATCCTCTTGATCTAGGGAAGCACCACTTCATCAAGGCATTTGATATAGGCCTCTGTGTTGCCTTCACCAAAAAATTCGGGACTTGTTTTATTATTAGAACAATCAAAGTCAATTTTCTCAGCTCCCGTATCTTCGTAATCGACATTAGACTCATCTAACTCTTTCTGAATCCTCTGCACTGTACACAAATTGACACCCAAACACTCTCAAACGTTCGTATTGGAGGTTTCGGTGCCAATGCTAAGCAGTGCAGCATACATTTTCCAAATTTTTGGCGGATTGAATTGCGTTATGCTACTGATTTTCTCACAGAAGCTGCCCAACTGTCCCTCCTATACTGTGCAGTCGACAAAATAAAAAACAAACAAAGCGCATGCGCGAAATTTAAAATATAAAATGGTGACAAGTAACCTATCGCATCCTATATATATGTATATGTGTATACTTTTGACATACCGGGAAAACTGCTCGGGTGTTTATGTCGAACGCAGCCTGGTATATTTGAAAGCTGTCAGTCCTTCTATATGGTAGTGAATACTGGAAAATATCCTCACAAATAAAGAAGATACTTGAAACAACAAAAATATGGTTCTGCAGAAGGATGCTGAGAATACCATGAATCGAATATGTGAGCGACGACGGAGTTCTAGAGAAAATGGAAATAAAAAAGGAACAATTATACTTATCATCAAAAGACAGTTGACATTACTAGGTCACAAATTGAAAAGTTCTCCACTGTCTTAACCGGGTATTGAACTCACACTCTTTGGGTCCTGTCACTGCATCTAACCAACGCCTTTAGCCAGCCACTGCGTCCTTGAGAGGGAAATTAACAGGAGATAACTGATAACTGTCATCCATCAAACATGACACGTGGAACTAGAACAGTCTACCCCAGTGAGCGAAATAAAGGGTTCAGTTCGACATTTCAGCCACCTGAAGAAGGCCAAAGCGTACAACGGCCGAAACGTTGTGATAAATATGGCGACAAAAATGAGGACAATAGTCCGAATAATGTAAATAGTAACCTCATTAATAATTTAATTTATGCCTCGTTTTTGGTCAGAGATATTTCTCACTCAGATTATCATTTGAAAGTACTTGGGACCTTATACGTGGAATCTAAGCGGCACTGCATATGCTAGCAAAAAGGGTAGTTGTTAGGTCTTAAGGTTTGTTTGTGAGTATAATTGCTGGTAATGCTTTCTAATAACTATATTATAGTCGCTGTGCAAAGATTTGTGATCTTTTCGTTTTCAATTAAGCATTGAATTATGAGAAATGATAACCTTTTTTTGTTTGGTTTCTTTATATAATTTTTCGATTTAACATTTTACACTAAATATTTCTTTCACTTTCTCCTTTTTTGTTTGAAAGCATATTATATTTTTTGCTTAAATACATAATAGATAATACATATTTTGTATTACTTATTAATATCTACCGCGCTAACATGTCCATTTTTAAATTTATAACATCCACAAATATGTTAATTCAATGAGAAAATAAAACAAAAACATATTATTAAGCATTTTTCTTCAAAAGCATTACTTCAAACTATATATATATTGTTGTGGAAGAAGCAACTAAATATAAACAACAGGATTTGAGACCCTCAGTAATTAACGGGGAGTGGGTGCTCTGGGGAAAGGACGGGATTCAAGAGGATGGCGGTTGATTTTGCATTTAAATGTTTCAAGTTTGTATCGGATTGGTGCATAATTATCAGGCGTCTTTGTAGGCGAGTTATTTGTTAATAAGGATTGCTCTTTTGTTTATTTTTTTTTAATAAAATTATGATTTCATTTTCCGGTTATAAAATGCATGTCGATAATCATACGTCCCGGAATAATCATTTAAAATGTTATTGTTACATTGTTTCATTTCTTTTTTCATAATATATATTGTTTAAAAACGCCTGATAATTATTCAACACCCCAATAGTTATCAAGGAAGCAAGTAAACGGAAGGAAATTAGGCGAGTAGTGCAAGAAATGAGACTGTTGGAGTAGAGGTGGCGATGGCATTGAGCTAGTTCAATAGTAAAAGGGAACCTAGATGCCAGTCTAGTAGCATGATTGAATTCATGGAGTTGGGACACCAGGAATCAAAGATTGCCAGAACAGTTGCTATGAAGATATTTGTAGAAAAGACAGAACACACAATTAAGCTCTTTTACTATCCATTACTGCTCTCTAAGAACATTGTCTGATATCCATCAGTATGTCTGCTGCTAACCTCCAGGAGAGTGTCTCACTGCGCCTCCATGGGCTAATGTTTTCAGCTGACATGAAGTAGAAATATATTAAATCAATGTCTAGCTCTATTTATAAGTCTACCATACTCCCATGCTTTGAATATTGCTGCCAAACACGTCCGGTGCACCTGCTATATATTTAGAGAACCTAGATAAAATTCTAAGAGGACTATGTATGTCTTCTTCCTTAATCTCGGCTTCAGTCAATTTCCAGTCGTCTGAATGTAGCTTCTATACGCCTTTTCTCAAAACATTTTTATGATAATTATTCTGATGTGGTTTCTTCTTTAGTACCAAAACTTTATGAATGCAATCATACGACTAGACTGGTGGCAAGGTTAGAACATCTTACAGTTAAATGATTAGATGTAATCGTAAGTTCTATGGTAACCACTTCCTCTCTCGCACTTCTCACCTCTGGAACTTCTCCCATTCTAATCATATCAATAATTATCTTGTCGTTTTGTTCTATTGTTATTTTTTTAATTTTTTCTCACTCATTTACCCACCTGCGTTTCGTGGCTTTGTTGCTTTTCTTGGGGTAAAATGATCATATATATATATATATATATATATATATATATATATATATATATATATATATATATTATAAATTAATAGACTTAAAATATGGTTTTTCGCTACACAGTTCCAACCATGTTTCAAAAATGGAAGCTAAAAGCGATCGCTTGAGGATGAAATGGAACTAATGTCTTTAATTTAATTACAAAATTAAATTCGGGCCTTTTAGCTTCTATTTTTGAAACATGGATTGAACTGTGTAGCGAAAAACCATATTTTAAGTCTATTAATTTATAATATTAATGCTCTGTAAATTTACATTGAGCACTATTTTGTAAAAATAAAAATATCTATAAGAACACCGGATTATATATCTTACTGTTCTTTCTTTTTATTAATATATATATATATATATATATATATATATATATATATATATATATATATATATATATATATATATATAATTATTGTCGCAAGTCTCTTCGTAGTCCTGGTATGACGATAAACTACATATGGCAACAAGAATTCTGATTGGCACATTGGAGTTTTTGAGGGTCAAGGAACCACCTCTTAAACGCTGTTGTTCTCAGGTCTACCGTACCCAGGATGGTAGGGCCCCATCTATGGGCAAGTAGAGAACCTCCCAAACAAAAACAAAACACTATGAAAGTATAGAAATGCATATTTGTAGTAAACTGACCAGCAATACATTTTTATATTAAAAAAAAAACAACTAACAATACATTTTATCTGAAGATGAAGCCATAAAATTATGTTCAAAATATTTAGATTTCGGCATTACATGATCAATAGAGATTGATATGCCGCTAAAGAAAATCAACCAAACGATTAGCATGAAAGAACTCTTTCATACCATTAATCGACATAATATCTTATGATTTCTTAAAGAAATGAAACTTTATAACAAAATATAAAATATAGTCTGGCGAAGGATAATTCACTTTATATCTTGAAAGAAGTCTTTAGTCTTGGGTGGTAGTCTTTCTGGAGATTGATGTGTTGATAAAAAATTAAAAAAAAATAACCGGAGGTAGTTTTGTCGTCCCACATTTTCTATCAGCTCCCCCAAAAAACTGATTCCGACCATCCATAGGGAGGTCGGAAGAGGATGATGATGACTGCAAAGAAAAATAGAAAATAAAATTTTAGAGTTTAGGCTGAGACGTTAGATGTATTGAAGCCAGACGTTAGGCGAAACTATTTACAGTGTAACCCGGATATAAGAGGGCTGTCGGGACCGGAGAAGTCTCTTATATCCGGGTTTGGTCTATTATATATACATTAACACAGGATCTAATTTGGGACCAGAGGAGATCTCTCTTATATCCGAGTTTCTCTTATATCCGGGTCTCTTATATCCGGGTTAGACTATTACTATTAAGAAAAAATAAAATAAAATTACAGTGTTTAGGCGGAGAATTTAGAAGGAACCGGAAACAAAGGATAAACAATCTACTCCTTTTATTTACATTAAATATTGCAGTGAATGCGACATAATATATATAAGCGAAACATCTAGGAATTTAAATAAAAAAAAAATACATCAGCACAAAATGACCTTCAGCTAAACAACACGCTCAGCGTATCGCAATAAATCTCACGATAATTTTGATTTCAGGAAGACAGTTTTAAACAAAGGTGAAAATAATTTATTAAGGCGAAAATGTATAGCAAGTGCACTAATTTCTGAAACTCCCTAGTTAAATTTACGCACCCGTTCACACAATATATAAGGCTTACGGCTACATCACATTCAAACACCGGCCCCAGTACGACCACCGAAGTTAAGCAACGACAAGCCTGGTCAGTATCTAGCAGGGTGACTGCTTGGGAATATCAGGTACTGTAACCTTGAATGTGCGGGTGGTATAATTGATAATGGCTTGGAATTTTTAATCGGAGAGTCAAGTTACAATTCCCATTGTGTTTGGTATATGTATGTGCAAAACCCTGGATAATTGTATGTATTCATCTCTTCTCCCCCAGCAATGGCTTAATTACTAAGACTTGTCTCATTAAAGTATTATTATTTCAAAACATTCTTAAAATCGAAAAATATTTTCTGGCATTAAATAACCCGCAAAGGATTGATAAGCCGTAGAAAATGAGTCAATAAAGAAAATAAACAAAATATATCCCATTACTTAAGAAAACCAAGTGCTTTACAATGTATAATATTTTAAAACAACAGCAACAAAACAAAATGCCGTATGGAGCTGAATAAATTCGGTTAGATTGTGCATCTAGACGCATCGAACGCGAGAAATTGAAATTATAGTATAAGATAATCATAAGTTTCTTAGTTATTTTTTCTCGAGGTATAATTATAATATAAAATACTTCTTTGTATTTCGTTCCCTTACCTTATATATATATATATATATATATATATATATATATATATATATATATATGATGTCATTAGTCAAAAAAAATGTGCCGTGTTCCCCGTGACGTAAACGATTATGGATCTCAACAACTTCCCGTCCCTTGTAGCTCTTAATCTTGTCTTTGTTATTTCCTCTAAACCCTGTTCCGCCATCCATTTACTCAAGCTCACTAAAAATGTTATGCGTCTTTTATTCTGTCCTTCTTGCCTTCAATCTGCTCTGTGAGTATTAGATTTTCCAAGCCATCTTTACTTATCATTTGCCCTAGAAACGTCATTTGTCTTTTCTTTATGTTCAGTATAATTTTCCGTTTTGTTTCCATTTTCTCTAAAGCATCGTCGTTGCTCAAATGTTCGGTCCAAAATATTCTCACCATCCTTCTGTAGAACTACTTTTCTGTTGCTTCAAGTCACTTCTTTCTCTACACTGCCACACAGGAGGACAGGTAAAACATAACAGTTTAGTACACTTTTCCTGATTTCTAGCGATTTTTTTTTCTGTTTCTTAATGCTCTGCTTAGATGTTAGAATGCATCTCTGCCTATCCCAATACGCCTTCGCGTCTCAAAAAGTCCTTTTGAAGGACAAAACACGTCACACCAGATGTCTCTTTTTCATTTTATCCTTCAGTTCCCTACGATTATATATAAAGTGTTTATATATCATAGTGACCCAAATACAGGAACAAAAGCACCCACGTTCGATGATACCCTAGTAAAAGAGACAGTTATTAAATATTGTTAACGCACGTGGGTACGCAAAAAATACGCACTCGCATGCGCACAATACGCCCATTCTTTTTTCACGCGCATTAAATTTTGCAATCCCACACGTGCCCCCGGTGCACACAAATGCAGACACCAGGGGCATAAAAACAGAAGTTGATATTTTAAGGGAGAGTATATCGTCATCTACACTAAAAAAAAAAAAAAAAAAAAAAAAAAAGGTTGGTGGAATATATCACCGGCAGGGGTTTTCCTATCTCGTAACTTATCCTGCTTTCATCCCACTGAGATTTAGACTTTGATCACGTGGTCTGTCATGTGGGATGCACTGAATCGCCCCTGGTAGATTCCAGCATTTTGTTTCCCAATTAAATATGAAATTTAGAGATTTCGATCTTTGAAAACCTTCTTTTTTTTGAGTTTTTGTCTTCGTTCTTTATTTATTTTAATGATTGGCGGGGGAAAAAAAATGGCATATATTACCGACGTTTTGGCAATATTGTTTAGTCATAATTAGCACTGAGACAAACTTTGCAAATTATTTGCTAACGAGCGTTCTTTTGTTAAAACAAAATTAAAAAGGTACGAAAAACATGAGAGGTGAAAATCGCTTACCTTGACTTTTGTTAAGAGTTTTCATTCTATTGTTTTCCTTGCCATCTTCTAAGCGTCTGTTGGTGATTCAATGATTTAAACCGAAATGAAGATAACAAATGCGCATATATATGATAACAATATAGTTTTAAGGCATGTTACATTCATGGATAAAATGCTCAATATTAGATCGTGTGATAATATGTAAGTAGACACCGAGATGAACACGTAAATGAACACCGAGAACAACACTGAGTGACGACAGTCTGTGTCATGCTTGAACGCAATCTTAATAGCCTGCACGTGACATTCAGTCATGAAAGACTATCGACACTCACTGTTGTTCTCAGAGTAAACTTACGTATATATAAAGGGACATGTAAGTTAACACCCATAGGCGACAGTCTGTTTCATGCTTGAACGCAAGCGTCATTGTTATATAGTCTGATCGATTGAATATAAACAGGAAACCGACTGTCGCCACTGAGTGTGGAATTCAATGTCCACTAGTATATTTACATACACTCTATCCCTGATATTAGGTAGTTTAACCCATAAATATAGATTAGCTTAAAACTATATATATATATATATATATATATATATATATATATATATATATATATAAAACTAAATAGCTTTCCCTGACGATCCGCTTAGGTGAAACCTGGGTAGGTTTGTCTGGCTCACTAGGTTTATCTATAAAACTATATATATATATTAGGTTGGTGCAAAAATAATGACGTTTTCTCACATAGTAACATATGTAAGAAAACGTCATTAATTTTGCACCAACCTAATATATATATATATATATATATAAAACTATATATATATATAAAACTATATATATAAAACTATATATATAGTAACATTGAAGTTAACACTCAGAAGCAACAGGCTGTTTCATGTTAGACGCCATCATCAGGCCAGACGATTGCATCTAGCATGAAACAGCCTGTCGCCTCTGAATGTTGAATTCAATGTGGACTTTTATATTTACATACACTCTATCTCTGATATTGAGTACTTATCCCATAAATATAATACACCTTAAAACTATATTTCTTCATATATATATATATATATATATATATATATATATATATATATATATATATATATATGTCGGAGGTAGCTCCTCCTTAATTTCCTAATTGTCACTAGGGGTCGCTCTCCCTACACTATAAATAGTGGTGACTTCTTGCATCGTTAGCTTTTTACTTCGCATTTCAGCGGACACATTTAAAAATGTGACCTCCCGCAGTGATCCGCGTTTTTTGCCCACTTGTGGGAAAACGCCATGAGAAACACATACATGTATGTACGAACTTTCACCAATATACAAACTCATTACGTTCACACACAAACACAAATGTCAATGCCTGTGTCCATTGTAATTTTGTCGTTTAATACATATATTTTTGATATATATATATATATATCGTTCTTGTTTGTTTTCTTTACATCTTCAGTTGGACTCAATTTGAGTCCAACAAGTTCTTGTAGTTGGACCTTCTTCTAACAGGAATAAACACACATGTACCTAATTTAACAACCCGCTAAACCACATTCCTCTTTCTCTCTCTCTCTCTCTCTCTCTCTCTCTATATATATATATATATATATATATATATATATATATATATATATATATATATATATATATATATATATATATGATGTGTGTGTGTAGATGGACGTGTGATGGTGTAGTGGAAAGTTGTTTGGATTAAGAAACCCGAGAATGGGGTTCGAATGTCATTCGTGCTCATTATATTCACTTAGGAAAATATATCAAACCATTACTTGTCGTGGCCAGACTGGACTCTATAGCCTTGGTTGGCAACCATTGTACGAGAAAAAACTGAAAACCAAAAATGTGGTGGCACACTATATGCACCAGTTATCTGTTTTGGGTTCTTCCAAAAATTATGGTTGCTTCTGCACAAGTCTTCACCTTTATAATCGAATTATGTTTGGATTGTCTAGCTTTTCGATTCTAAGAACAGAGCTGCTGTACACTGATATATCGAAAATGACATACTAGTCTAATATATATATATATATATATATATATATATATATATATATATATATATATATATATTGGGAGATCCTGTTGGTTTGTGTGTGCGTCATTTAGTAGAAAATGTATACTTAAAGGATGAGAAAGATTAAATTCAACAGAATTTTTTAAAATTACAGAAGGTATTATGTTAAGAAAAACAAAGCAATGAATACAATAGGATCTCAGTTCACAAATTTAATTCGTTCCTGAAGGCCGTTCGTATCCCGAAATGTTCGTAAACCGAAATTATTTTTCCATTAGGAATCAATGTAGAGAAAAAACTCACACTAGAATAAAATTGGAAAAGAAAAGCGTGCGACAACACACGGATGTATAAAACACGGCGGTCGACTCAGAAATTATTTCGTTTGGGTTAACTCGGTTCAACAATGTTGTTTGAGGACCAAAATTTTGTTCGATAACCAAGGGATTTTATCTCGAATTCTCTGTTCGAAAACCGACATAGTGCCTTACTAATATCCCTATGTCAGATTATGTTGATTGAACTCTTTACATAAGCAAATAGATTAGCTAACCATCACAGTATGCACTTCGGCTAAAGGAAAGATTTCTCTGATGGCAAAACGGAATACATGTTTGATTTTTCCGTGGGGAAGTATATTTAGTCAGCAACGAAATTTCGATATATAAAATGCTCGACATTAATTTAATGCAGTAAATAATTGGGATGTCAACTGAAACATGTGTATCTAATAAAAGTAACTTTTGTATCTAAGTATGTTTTAACTAATACAAGCCTGCAACGGAAAAGGCTAAACTAATAACAACGATTTTCAACGCACATTTAATAAAAAAATGTATATATAAACATTTCTCAATCTCATTTGACACCAGACCAAAACTTGTCACGTAATTCTTGACAACGACTGACATGGATGAAAGTCGGACAGTTTATTCACAGTTTTGATTGCGATGTACATCATCTTTTTCGAAAAATTGCAAAAAAATAAAATCAAAATTTAAACATCCACACCTTGTCTGCAGAATTTACAAAATCTTCTTATATATGCAGAGTACAGATATCTGTCTTCTCTTGTCTTGTAACGGAATTCAACCGGGGTGAGTTGAGCCGGCTCCAATTGAATTAACTGCATCGCGCGTCAAGGCCATCTATCCCCGTCGATCGGCGGCAGAATCGACGGCATGATCGAGCCATTCGCGATTCCAGAGTCGGACCCCAAAAACGCGAGGTTCGGACATGAGTTCCATATCTGCTTTGACAGTTGAGTTGACCACCTCGGCGCTTCCTCCAAACAGTGGGTGCGTTTGGCGCCACCAGTTTACGGACGAACTCATCACCAGGCCGCCGAATCAACTGGCCCAACCACCGGAGTCTCCTGTTAAGCAGAGTTTCTTCCAGGCCCAGAATGTTGCATCTGGCGCCGATGGACGAGTTGGGGATCTGGTCGGAGAGGCGCATGCGCAGGATACGGCGGAGGGAGTAGTGATATCTGTAGTTGAAGTCATAAAATTACATACAAAATATTTAAATTTCGGCATTAAATAACCCACAAAGGTGTTGATGTGCCGCTAAACAATAACAACCCAAACTAGAGTTTGATGGAGAAAAAAAAAACTTATGAGATTTCATCCGTTTGGATTCAGCATTTGGAAAACGAAAACATCCGATTTGATACATCTTAAATGCTAACATAACAAGTAAAAGTTAAGCAAGAATATATTTACCTCTAGTTCCCGGTACATCTGATCTGCTAAGCAATTACGTCATAAATACAGGTTGTGATGGATAAATTATTGTATGAAATACGCAAAAACGAAAATAACATTCGCATCTCATTTTAACACACATATTTACATCTTAAAGTAGTAAAGATTAAATTTATTCAATAAAATCGCCATTGCATTCAAACACTGTCTTCAGGCGACTTCGGAATCTTCTGCACCTCTTCTGAGCGGTCTCCTTTTTTAAGTTGGTGAATGCTGCCATAATCCTTGCCTTCAGTTCATCTTTATTGCTACAAGGAGTTTCGATGTTCTCTAGGTCAACTGCGCCCCACACATAATAATCAGGGAGTTGCAGCCTGGGGAGTTAAGTGAACAGATGCAATGGTTGATGTGACTGCAGCATTTTTTTTTTTTTTTTGACAGCCATTACTGGGTTATCCTGTTTGTGTGGTATGGTGAAGAGTCCTGTTGCCAGATATATGGTCTTTCAACAGCTACCCTCTTGATATAAGGCTGTACTAGCTCCTCAAAGTAATTGGCGTAGGCCTCCATGTTTAGTCTGGGCCGCTGTGGGAAGATGAATGGAGGCATAATTTCGGTATCACTCCAAACACCTTCGTAATCATCATTAGACAACTCATTCTAAATCCTCTGCACTGTACGCACATTGACAGCCAAACATTCTGAAATATTCGTATTGGAGTTTCCGTCGTGAATGCCAAGCAGTGCAGCAAGCTGTTTCAAAAATTTCTGGCGTAGTGTTTTGTGTCATGGTTCCTCACAGATGTCCAAATATATATATATATATATATATATATATATATATATATATATATATATATATATATATATATATATATATATATATATATATATATATATATATATATATATATATATATATATATATATATCAAAGGTACGGAGGAGTAATTGATAGCGGGATGGATTGAGGAATCGCAGAGCCGAGTTCGAATTCCAGTCGAATCAACTGCATTCACTTACGTGCTAATACCCTTGAGAAAGGTGTGTATCCTCTTCTCCCTCCAGCTATAGGTAAATAGCAGGACAGACTGAGTTCTATAGCCTTTGATGGCAACTGCTCTAGGAGAAGGACAGCTCTGAATTCAAAACCTGCGGAGGGTCGTTTGGGGACCTTGTGACAGTGCACCAGGTCTCTGTATTCGGCCCTTCAAAAAGTGTGGATAGTCCTGCACGAAACCTTCACCACTATAATCAATTCTCATGTGCTGTTGTCGGGCTGTCGGTTTCCTGATCTGCTTGACCCTCGTACATCGAATTCGACGGGAGAGTCGACGACTATATATATAATAGTGGACACTCCTGTCGGTTTCGACGTATGAGGATCTGACAACAACCAATTGATTCAGTTATGAATTTTGTGCAATTATCTTAAGTGGCACTGAGGAGGCGCTAGTGATTTGCAAAGGAGCAAGAGTGATGATTTTGGAATGAGATCACTGTTAGATTGGCTCAACTTTTAGATCTTGCTCTCACTTCTTTAAGACTATTCAGACTAGCAGATTGAAAACTGTTGAGTCGGCTAAAACAAGTAGATCTCCAATCTACCCGTATCAAGGCTAATCGCTCGGGAGTGTTATGAGGTATATTGACAGCTGACAAGTTGATCTTCAGCTTGTCTTTGTATCTAAGTCATGGACCTCCTACATTCCTGTATACCTGATCTAACTGGCATTTTATATATATATATATATATATATATATATATATATATATATATATATATATATGGTTGGATAGATGTGAGCTTGTGACCCTGGGTTTCACGCTTTAGCGATCGTCAGACAAACTGATTAATTTTTAAAAAATTTTGGTTTTATGTAGATTGCGTGTATTGGTGTTATTGTGGAAGTGGTGGGGAAAACTTCGTCGTTTTTTCATCGTACTGACGCAAACATCGATGTATGCAGATACATATACATACTTACACACTTTTCACACACACACACACATATATATATATATATATATATATATATATATATATATATATATATATATATATTTATGCTTGATCATTCTAATAGCTTCGCCTTGTTATATATATATATATATATATATGTGTGTGTGTGTGTGTGTGTGTGTGAGTGTGTGTATGTGTGTGTTTGGCAATCCCATTTTCTGAGTGTGTGATCTTGCCAATCTATGCCTATTTAGTGCGAACGTTGGTATGCGCGTTTTAAGAAACAGGTGTTGGTAGCAGTAGGCTCTGCCGCCCAATGTCCGGCGTGTATCGAATCACAAAATTATCTCCAGTAAATAGTTAACCACTTCTAATCTTCGGTCGCCCAGTCATCCT
>OZ010582.1:84451757-84479257 GCA_963932145.1 Acanthosepion lycidas | reverse complement strand
CACCTAAGATACTTGTTTAGCTCTCAAAGACGTCGTTATTCGAGTTTAAACAAAGACCCACTTGGCAGACACCTGTTGTCAACGATCTGTCTCGTAAGATAATGGTAACGCCCTTGTTGATTAGAATCAGTCCCGCCAAGATTAAAAATCTAGAACGACTTAGCAATCCTATTCTTTAATGACAACCTCGAACGCATGCCCAACCGATCTGCGGATCTTAAACTTGATTTTGCCGTCCTTTCGCCGCTTTCCTTTCCTAAACATTTTTGCTGCCCCCTAGAACAGCCTGTCACTAGTTGCTGCATTCACGTCCCAAACACCCCCCCAGGTTGCTCCCTGTTATCTGGATCAATCTCAGTAAATTGCATGCATCGCTTGCAGACATCCGTAAAGGACAATGCAATTCGGTCTCCTGGGTATTGTCGTGTAGACAGCTTACTATACGTATCATCTTTTTGGTATAGGGTCAGCCCCTTTCCCATGAAGATGCTCCGACCATTGCAACAATCAATGCCAGAGGAAGAAATTACCTCATTATAGTCCATTTTATACCAAAATTAAATTTTCTTGCGAAATTTGAAGTAATACGCCGTAGAGGACACTCTGCTTTTCTACATATACATGTTTCTTTTGGACATAATTACTAGAAGGAGTGATACGTTTCTTTTATAGTGTAGTTTTGTTAAAGTTATATTTTGGAATACAGTTTGATTAAAAAAATGTAGGATTTTATATGGATTAATATCATGAAAGAGTTTTTTCCTGTTAATACCAATGTTTTACTTTTAATTTTTGGTAATAATTCAAGGCATGATGTATTTACAAAACCTGAATAAGTATTTATTTTTTATTAATAAATATTACTTATACCACTTAGGGAATACAGTGTAATTTTGTCAGTATGAAGTCTGGAATCAGTGTTCATTTTTAAACCAACTTCTTTAAATCTCTGTTAAATTCCTTTTCTTGTACATTATTTACATTATTCGGACTATTTTCCTCATCTTTGTCGCCATATTTATCACAACGTTTCGGCCGTTGTACGCTCCGGCCTTCGTCAGGTGGTTGGAATGTTGAACTGAACCCTTTATTTCGCTCACTAGTTCCACTTGCCATGTTTCAATGGATGTCAGTTATCAGTTATCTCCCCAGTGAGCGAAATAAAGGGTTCAGTTCGACATTCCAACCACCTGAAGAAGGCCGGAGCGTACAACGGCCGAAACATTGTGATAAATATGGCGACAAAGATGAGGACATTAGTCCGAACAATGAAAATAATATACATAATAACTCATCTCAGAAATATAGACAGTCTCATTTTCTTGTTACAGAAATGAATCTTTGCCAACTGAATTTTAGTTTGAGAAGGTATCTATGAAGTATTTGTGAAGCGTCTAGCTGAAGCAATGATTGGATGATTTTGTTTTAACGGCATATCAACCTCTATGGATTATTTAATGCCGACATCTAAATATTCTGATCGCAGTTGTATGCCTTTGACTTACAGATAAAATATATTTCTGGTCATTTTTTTTAATATATAAAAATGTATCCCGGGTATTTTTATGATAAAAATGTATTTTTATACTTTCATAGTGTTATGGCTTTGATTGCGGTTCATTGTCTTCCCATAGCTGGGACCCTAACTGGTATTCTAGCCTCAGATCAGGGTGGACCTGGGAACAACAGCAATTAAGAGTTGTTTTTACGCTCCTCAAAACCCCCAATCCACCGATAAAAGGCATTGTTGCCAAATATGTAATTTATCGTCATAACCAGGACTAATGAAAAAAAGGAATTAATATTGGACCCCTTATTACTTCTCGAGATGTAAATAAGGTAACTATTTTAATTCTAGATAATTCAGGATTTTATTAATTTTTTAGATTGTTTAACGTAGCTCCTTATGGGTCATTTAATACCGAAGTTAAATTTTCTTGGGAGCTTGGGTAATATTTTCAAAAGAAATTGCTGGTAATATTTTTTTTTTTTTTTACTTACTATAAAAATGCATTTTTATAGTTTCACAGTGTTTTAATAACAATTTGGGAGTTAACTATTTTCCCATAACTTGGACCCTCACAGGTGCTACCACCCCGAGCGATAAGTGATTGTGACACGCAATTTATGCAACTGAGATTGAAGTATTCCATGTTTTTTCTCTTATCTGGTTCATGCTTAGAATATTGCGGTCACATATGGTCCAGCGCTTCTACTGTATATTTTGAGATTCTTGATAAAATCCAAAGAATAATCTGCAATTTTATTGGCTTTAGACCCTTCCCCACCACCCTATGTCTTTTCTATAAATACTTTCATAGCAATTGTTCGGATGAACTCTTCATTGGGGCTAGTTTTTAGAATTGTTGTTTTATTCCCCTCCCCCAACAGACAATACATTGTAAATATGGGGACTAATTAGTATTTTCATAGAGACAATGAGGTATTATGGTGATTGTAGTAAGAAAGGTACGTATGAATGTGTTGTTTTGGTGTAAGGAATATTGTTCGTACGATTGGGTCAGTGTTTGCGGCTAGCTAAGTTATAGTTAAGACAGAAGAAGACCGTCCATTCCCCATCCCCACCTACGGCCTTGTGCCACATTTCTGTGTATTTTACAGAATAAATATCACTCTTCACTATGTTAACTAGACTTTATGAATTTAATCCCAGTGCTAGATTGGCAGCAATATCCCATCAATTTACAATTGAATTCTCTAGATATAATCGTAAGTTCGATTTAGTATTTTACGAAGCTGTTCTCAGTAGATATAAAAAAGATAACGATTTACTGAACAAGATTCGTTTATTTAATCGGCTGGATGACAGCAATCCATCACCTTCGGAAATCAGCGATGACCACATAATCTAATTCTGTCATGTGTTATAGCATACCTACGGACGAAAATGGTTATGTCCCGAGTCATATAAATACAGTAGTAAATACTGTATGTTGTTCTGCAGTTGGAGATTCGTCTACAGCTGTCCTAGTCAAACTCTCTACCCCAGGAAAGAAAGTGTCCTCAGACAAGGGTTTGTCGAAAGGACAGAGTCGCGTCTTGGGAAACAGCTACCCGACCCTTTTTTAAAACGGGTCTACGGGGAATTTTTTGACCAAGCTCGGATACCCCACATTAAATTCGTCCTTGTGCTACATCTGACCGCGTGGAGCGGTTGGTAGATATCCTGCAGTTGGAGATTCGTCTCCAGCCGTGCTGGTTAAACTCTCTGCCTCAGTTCAGAGAGGATACCCAGACGAGGGGCTATGCTGAAGGGCAGAGTTTTGTCTCGGGAAACAGCTATCCGACCCCGTTTTATACGGGGCCTACGGGAATTTTTTGGCCGGGCATACAGGCTAAGATACCTCACATTTAATTCGGCCTTGTGCCACATCTGACCGCGTGTGGCAGCTGTTATTTATTTTCTACAATTTGGGATTCAGTGCATAATTCCCTTGACTTACTTCTAGGAGTTAACTACTTCTACGCGCCGCTGGCGAATTTTACCCGTGTTGCTCTTCTCCTGAGTACTATCGTTCATTACCAACATTCGTGGGATTACCCTATTCAGTAACCTTCCCTAGGTTACAACATCATGTATTATGAATATTTTCGACATTTTTTTGCTTATTCTTGGTTTCTTTCTTTGTTTCAGTTAACCATTCTGCCCCTTAAAGCTTTCTACAAACTTATATCTATTCTTATAAATTATATTTCTTTTAGGATATCGAGTTAAGCCGGCATCGTTCTTTAATTTTCTGTTTCTGGTTCCTTTCATTTATTCTCCCCACTCGCATAAGCTTTCTCTTTCTCTTTCTCTCCCTCTACACACATACACACACACGCACACGCACACACACGCACACACATGCACACCCTTAGTTAGGTCTATAAATATGTCTGTATCCTAATGATGCAAAACATTTTTATACAACAAATATTTATTTTTTTCTTAAACCTAATTCAGCGAGGAATGATAATCAAAAATATAAAAATATTATAAGATAAAAATTTCTGATCACTTTTTATACAAAAACCTTTTCCCTTTTTCCAACATAATCTGTTTGCTTGTCCATTTAATTCAGTGAGGGATATTATTTACAGAGCTGAAATATTATACAATGAACATTTGAGATCACGTTTTATATTAGGTTGGTGCAAAAATAATGTCGTTTTTTCACAGATGTTACTATGTGAGAAAACAACATTATTTTTGCACCAATCAAATACAAAAATCGTTTCTCTTTTCAACATAATCTGTTTCGTTGTCCAAGCACTTAATATAATGAGAAATTGTAATAACATAGCTGAAATATTATATAATGAATATTTCAGATCTCTTTTTTTTTACAATAAATATTTCTTTTCTCAACATAATCCGTTTCCTCGTCCATGCACTTAATCTAGTGAAGAATATTAATCATACAGCTGAAAGGCTATATAATATACATTTCAGATCATATGTTAGTTATTTGACTACTACTAACCTACAGATTTATTAGTACACCCTGTTACACATCCGTTAAAAGAGAGAAAGTGAGCAGTGGCATTTTTTCCCCCTTAAATGTATTTCATTGCCTTTTTTTTCCAAGTGAGTTTTCAATGATTACCTTGACTCGACTGAAAGAAACGCTTTCCAAACAGCATTAAGTCACAAGAAAATTCAATAGAAAATTGGCAACTAGCGAATTCAGATACAGTAAATCATGGATAAATATTTGCTACCGAATACTAAAACAATCTTTTGGGGATAAACAGGATAAAGACAGAGCATTTCATGCAAGAACTTATAAAGTAGACAGCGCGCATGTCCTTCGTCAGTTAACAAGCGGAATTTCAAACAGAAAGATCCGAACCCTAACTCTTTTACTGAATCGAATAAAACAGGTAGCATGGCACGGCTTTTTGGGTTTTTATAAAAATGATTCCAGTTTAAGAAACGAAGTTAAGTAAACAGGTCAGGTAAAAGAAAACAGAACTGTGAAGACAACTGGATTTAGCCGAGAAAGATATTAGAATAATCCAGAACATTTACAGGGATCAAACCGTTTGAATACAGATAGAAAATGTATTGTGTAACCATACAGAAACCGAAGGCAGCTTAACAAAAGGATGCATTTATTTACCTTCTACAGCGAGGCAATTTCAAATGAACTCGAAGACTTATCAGGAGTTATTTTTGGTAGGCACAGGCTTCACCACATAACTTACGCAGCTGGCACCATTTTGATGGTAGACACAGAAAGAAAACTACAGAATCTCAGAGCCATTTTTTTCATGATAATTGTTTTGATGAACTTTCCTCTATGTGTTATTTTGGCGTAAGAAATATTGCAGTCTGACGCAGTCATAAGTTGAAACTGAAACAGTTTAAAGACCAGCCTTTCCACCCGTATTTTTGTCCTTGTACCACATTTTTGCATTTAACAAAATAAATATCACTTTCCTCTCTGGTGACTAGACTCTATGAATTTAAGCGCAGTACTAGATTGGCGGCAAGTTCTCATCATTCTACAGTTGAAATAGCGAGATAGAACCGTATGTTCTATATTAACAGTTTCGTCTATCGCACTTCTTGCTTGTGGAACTTTCTTCCGGCTTATTGATTCCCAGTCTAGCTTAAGCTTCAAAACTTTATATTCAATGTCAATGGTTCAAGTTGTTCTTCTCTCTCTCTCTCTCTCTTGGTCCTTTCTTATTCTCTCTCTCTCTCTCTTAGTCCTTTCTTATTTTCTTATTGATTCCCAGTCTAGCTTAAGCTTCAAAACTTTATATGCAATGTCAATGGTTCAAGTTGTTCTTCTCTCTCTCTCTCTCTCTTAGTCCTTTCTTATTCTCTCTCTCTCTCTCTCTCTCTTAGTCCTTTCTTATTTTCTTATTGATTCCCAGTCTAGCTTAAGCTTCAAAACTTTATATGCAATGTCAATGGTTCAAGTTGTTCTTCTCTCTCTCTCTCTCTCTCTCTCTTAGTCCTTTCTTATTCTCTCTCTCTCTCTCTTAGTCCTTTCTTATTTTCTTATTGATTCCCAGTCTAGCTTAAGCTTCAAAACTTTATATGCAATGTCAATGGTTCAAGTTGTTCTTCTCTCTCTCTCTCTCTCTCTGTCTTAGTCCTTTCTTATTTTCTTTAACAGTCAGTAACACCCTGCTTATTAGTGTCTTTGTTACCTTGCTTGGGGTTAAATTGTTAAAAAAAATAAGTAAAGAAAAGAGAGAAGAGATGAGTAATCAGGAATTCTAAGAAGACAATACACGGCCATTAACAAAAGTGTCATCAAGATACGAGCTACAAATTAGGGACCTCAAATTCAAGCGATTACGCGAACTTAATCTGGAAAATATCTTTACAGAGGATGGAAAATGTATTAGGTTGGTGCAAAAATAATGTCGGTTTTTGACGTTAAATATAAGTCAAAAACCGACTTTATTTTTGCACCAACCTAATAACATAAAAATACGATGCTTTCCAAAAACTAAACAAAATATTAGCAAACAAGAAAATTGAGTTGCAAGTAAATATAAGAGTTCTCAGATGTTATGCAATATCAATCTCTCTATATGGCAGGGAATAGGGAACATAGGGTGTAAGGTATGTTGTTCTACAGAGGGATGCTGAGAATAAAATGGTTAAAACAATTGAGCAACAAGGAAGTTTTAAGTATAATAAAAAAAGAAAAGAATACTTTTGCTTAGAGTTTTTAATCGATTTCATTCTAAGCAAGGCAATAAAACCACTAAGACACAAGGGGTTACAGGATGTGGAAGAATTCTGAAAAGAAACATTACTAATGAGCGGGAAGAGAAAAAGGTAATCAATAAGAAAGTTGATAGCGTTTGACATTGCATTCAGATTTTGAGGATTAAAGTCGGTTCGAAAGCATGGAGAAAGAAGGGAGTTGCACAGGCGAGAGAAGAAACTGTTGGCATAGAACTTACGGCTACATCTAGCCAGCTCAGCTGTAAATTGTTGAGATTTTAACGCCAGTCTAATACTGCACTTAAATTCAAACGTCTAAAAGTCAACTGGAATTTATGGGACACATAATGAGGAAAGTGAACTTGATGATTTTGAGACTCATATGGACATATTGAAGGCCAAAAGTGTGCTTAGGGGAACATTGAGTAAACTACCTAACGAGCTTGTTTATATATTTCGTCGAAAAGGGACAAAATCGGATAGAAAAGAAACATTGCTCAGAGCAACAACGAATAGGAAGTTCAGTATGTCCTGTCTTTGTAGGACACAACTTTCTATCTCTTGGAGATCTGAGTAGCTTTTTTTTTCCATATTTCCTACCAACCATCCCATCATACGTTCCAGAAGCTTGTTGATTACGTGACCTGATGTCTAACTATATTCATTTAGCCTTCGTCATATCCTGTGAATGTTAAAATTTGCCCAAGCCCTACTTACTCATTATGGGCATAAGAAATTCCAGCTGTCTCATCTGAGTACGTTCTTTGTCTATTCTGGATGTAGGTGATTATTGCTCTCCACAAGTTCCTGTCCCTTGAATCTCTTAATAAATTGTGTCTTTCTGTTGTTTCTCTTAAACTCTGTTCCGCCATACAATTACTCAAGATCAGTTTTGCATTGTTTTTCGCTATTGACTTCCAACTGTCCTGTGGGTAACAAATTTTCCAATTTCTTTCTTCAATATGTGCGCTAGAAACTGCAAATGTATCTTACTGAAGTTAAGTCTAAGTCTCCATTTTGTTTAATTTTCTAAAAACCTTCCTCGTTGCTCATCTGGAGGACATTTCTGATGCTCCAAATTTCTTCCTCTTTAAGGAGATTGCCATATATATATATATATATATATATATATATATATATATATATATATATATATCATATAACAATTTAATACTCTTTGAATTGTTTCTAACATTTTTTTTCTATTTCTCAGTAAAATGTCTTTTATCCATCCGTTTTCCTTAAGACATTTCCGTTGCTTACGCGTTCCATCCATGGTATTCTCAATATCCTTTTGTAGAACTACATTTCTATTGCCTCCAGCCTTTTGTTGATCTGTACGAGAAGTGATATTACATAGCACTCTTTTCTTGGTTTTTGGTTTGGTCTGTTTTACGGCACATCAACACCTCAATGGGTTATTTAATGCCGAAAAGATTTTTATTGCTGGTAATATTTTTTTTTACCAAAAATGTATTACTGGTAATATTTTTTCAAAAATGTATTGCTAATAATAATTTTAAATAAAAAAATGTATTGCTGGTATTAAAACCTATTTTTACACTTTCACAGTGTTTTGATCCCAGTTTAGGGGTCAACTATTTACCTATAGCTGGGACTCTAACAGGGGCTACCACTCCGGCTAAGGGTGAACCTGGGAACACCAGCAATTAAGAGGTAGTTCCACACTCCTGAAATCCCTCTGATGAGAGGCCTTACTATTAGATGTAGTAAATAGCTCATGTTTGTAAATTAAGGAACCGACAGAAACTTTAGCCGATTTCATTTTTAAAATCTGCCTCAAAACCGTTTTGTTCTGCCAACTATTTACACTTACTTATTAGATAGGCTCTACTCTGTTTTCTCGTGTCCGTCATACATTTAATATGTCCTGTGAATGTAAAATTTTCTAAGCTCTCTTTCTTCCCTATGTGGCATAGAAATTTCAACTCTCTTTTTATGATGCAAAGTGTAAACGTTCTTTCGGTTTCGATTTTATCTAAAACCTCGTCCTTGCTTACAGTGTATTCTCAGTATCCTTCTGTAGAACCAAATTTCTATTGCATTGATTCTTTTCATTTCTGATTTCATTGTCATAACAGTTCAGAAATGTTCCTGTTTAATATTTTACTTAACGTTTGAAAGGCATCTTTCGCTATTCCAGTGCATGGTCCGTCCTCTGCTAAACGCTTTCTAGATGTCTGTCGATATTTCTGAGATGAGGTATTGCAATTATTTACATTGGTCGGACTGTGGCCCTCACCTTTATTGCCATATTCACATTGTACGCTCCGGCCTTCTTGCGGTGAGTGGAATTTCGAACTGAACCCTTTAGATTGTAGATTGTTCTAGTTCAACGGGCCATACCTCTTCCAGATATCTCAGTTATCTCCCTTTAACTCAACTCTCCATTTTTTGCGCACCACTTCAGTAGGTATTGAGTACAACTCTTTGGGTTAAGTCACTGGATCTAACCAACGATTTTATCCACCGGGCCATATGTCCTTAAGGGCATGAGTCTATAAATTTTTGGGACTTATAAACCTAATGTCTTAGTAATCATTTTTACAAGAGCTCATATTGCAATTTTTTATTGCTATTATTGTTATTCTCTAACAAGGTATTATGGTTCGCATATTATATTCATTTCTGTGCTTGGCCGGCTTAGGAGATTTTTGTGGTTTAGCAAATGTGATGATTCCTTAAGGGGGGGGATCTATGTTTTCCCTACACATATGGTCAGCTACGCCCGATTTTTCTATTTACCCCCGTGTTACGATTTTACGGTGTTCTTGCAGTCTTATCTTAAGGGAGCTGCCATATACCCAGGGTAGTTGTTACGCTGTAGGGTACTGCTTATACTGACTATTTCATGATCATATATCTCTGGGTTAGCACTTATAACTTTTTCTCAATGTTGCGGTGGATCTCTTTCTTTACACTGTATGGGTGGTGGGAGTTGATGTTGAGGGATTGTCTGAATGTTCTAAATATTTAAATTTTGGTACTTCCTTGATTTTGGTTTCTCCAATTTTTAATTCGGAAGTTGGGCTGTTTCTTTTGCTGACAACAACATATTCTGTCTTCTTGCAATTAATGTTTAGTCCTTTCTTCTCGCTCAGCCCTAATACCTTCTGTACGTGTTTCTGTAGTCTCTGCTAAACACACTCTCTCATCTGCCTATCTCATACTATCAAGATTGTTGCTATAAATAATGAATCCTGATAGAACTTCTACTTTTCTAAGTACCCTATACTTGCTGCCTTTGTCAAAGTCAATCTACACTGGAAAAAAATAAATATTAAGAGATATAATTTTCTCGGGATATGCATCTGAGAGTGGACGAAAGAAAACCACTTTTAGATTATCTGCACTGAAGTTCCGAGTATCTATCTTTCTCTCGCTTAATATTTATGTTCTTCTCTCCAAGCGGGTACCATGAAAATGTCACGATTCTATGTGTTCGTGTAACTGTTGTAATATCACCGAAGTGATTCATTACGAGGGCGACCTGAAAGGTCTATAGTTTGACTATGAAGGCATGATGCGAGAGCTGTGAAATCTTGCATCCGTTTATTTTAAGGCTTCTTATTAATAACTGCATTCATTATTTCCAAGTAAACTGACATCTGATTGTTCAAGGAAGACTTTACCAGTAACTAGTAGCATTTTTGTGTTATGAAATACCGACAAAAAAAAAAGAATCTAGCCGCACAAGGATATTCACGGTGATATGGTTGCTACATTAAAGAATGACACTCAAGCATTATCAACGCTGGGCCATGAAGATGACCTAATATCTGGATGTCCTGGAATGACCACCACCGAGGAAAACATTGATCCTTTTCACTACATAGAGATGAATGGCAGGGGGTTGATTATAAATCAAATAACCAGAGCTATTAGCATATCCCGTGATAGAGTTGAGAATATTCTGCAGAATGGATTTGGTATGACGAAGGTTTCTTCTCGTTGGGTGCCACGTCTTCTGAAACCTAATCAAAAGTATGCCAGGCTGATCATATCGCAGGAAAATCTGACATTGAGGGAGATCCAGAAGTTTTGCTTAAACATTTTCATCTCTCCCATTGTTGGGTTCATCATTTTAAACCAGAGACGTAATGCTCCAAAGAAGACCAAGATTGTGATGGTGTCAGTTCTTAGGATGCAAAAGGCATGATGTATATTGTCCATCTTCAAAAAGGGCCGCATCATCTATGGAGAGTGCTATGCCAAACTTAATCTAGCAGTTACAAAAGTCTATCTATTCCAAACCAGGAAAACTGTCGAAATGGCTCTTGTTTCATGGGAACAATGTTCCCCCCCCCACACACAATTCCTTGATTTCAATGGCTTCTCCGTGTGACTGTGGTTGATCGCCCTCTCTATTCATCTGAAGTGACTAACATCTTTTACTGAAGATGGGAAAAAGCACTTAGGTCGGAACTAGTATCGCACGGATAATGATGTCTAACTTGCTGTTGGCAACTTTTTTGAACAACAGGATGAACCCGCTTTTTTTTCTTTTTTTTTTTTTCTTGAACAGTCATATGTCAATTTACCCGGAAAGAAACAATACAGAAGAAGTGAAATTAATGCATGCAAGATTTCACAGCTGTTGCATGATTCATAGTCAGCCTATGAACTTTTCAGAGCACCATCGTATAAGCAGTATTTCATCATCAGATATGCAACAGTCAATTATAAATTTTGTCTGAGAAACAGATTATTCTTAAAGCGTTAAGATAATGATAAACCTAATAATAAAAGCTGAAAGTGCAAAATCAAATTTGTTTCTCATATCTTCAATGGGTGCATGGGCGAAGATAGAGTTTCATTATTAATAAATTACAGAGGCTTTAGATTTTACATTCAAAACTCAATTCAGACTTCCCTTTAGAAACATTCCTTCATATATATATATATATATATATATATATATATATATATGTGTGTGTGTGTGTGTGCGTGTGTGTGTGTTTGTGTGTGTTTGTGTGTGTGCGTGTGTCGGAATAAAGAAACAGCGAAATATTTGTTAAAATCTTACACGTTAAAAATTGCTCGATTTCAAATAGGAAAAGCAAGCATGCAGAGCGATTTAATATCTTAAAAATCCGAACGCCAAGTTCTCGTCAGATAGTTTGTTCGCTGAACAGACCATGTGATATTTACACACATATATATATATGTATATATATATATATATATACTCTTCAGCAGCTCACATAAATTATATCTATTAGATTTTTCAAATCTCCTCAAACAGGGCTTGTGTGTACCGTTTTGTATCTACCTTAAATCCGAATTTTTTTTTGATAATTTCAATCCAAGTAAGGCAGTGAAGCCCCAAGAGTTTACTGACTGTGAAAAAATAAGAAAAAAAGATAAACTTTATTAAGGAGCGAGAACAATAAAAGAACATTTAATAATAATAAAAAAAAAGACAAGTGGATAACGGCTGGCATTGTATTTATATTTTCGAGGATCCAAGTTGGCTGGAAATTTGGAAGAAACTGATTGAAAGTTGATAGAATTCTTTTCCTCTGAGAAAAACCAAAGTCTGTTTGGTTGGAGTTTTTTTTTCAAAATCTTCCTAGCGCGGTCTATGCACTTGTCCTTCATGGCTTGGGATAAAAAGTGAGAAATACCAAATGTCTTCATGCATTACCTGTTTGATAAGGAACTCAGACACTCCTGTGTCCCTGGATGTGGATCTGATTGACTTGGAGGGATTATTATCAATCATGGTCTGGATCTCACCAACAAATTTGGGTGTTCTTTCTTATCGAAATGATCAGAGGGCGTTTTCCGAGCTGCCTTATCTTAGTAATCACCATTAGACTCACCCAACTCTTTCCGAATTCTCTGCGCTGACCTCATATTGACACTTAGAAACACTGAAATGTTCGTATTGGAGCTTTCGGTGCGAATGCCCTGCAATGCTTCATGCTCTTTCCAAATTTCTGGTGGAGTGAATTATGTTATAGTGCTCTTTTTCTCACAAACTGTGAAAAAAAATAAAATAAAATGGCGACAATTTACCGATCGAACCCTGTGTGTGTATGTATATGTATGTATATATATATATATATATATATATATATATATATATATATATATATATATATATATATATATATATATATATATATATTAAAAAGGCTTAAGCCTTTTTATTATATCCTTACTCTGTCCTGGACATTGAGTTCTACCTGGATTTTATATTCTTGGAATTTTTTTATACACATATATATATATGTATGTGCATGTATGTATATATATTTATTTATATATTTTGCATATGTATGTGTATATTTACCACTAATATTAACGATATATATATATATATATATAAATAAATATTTAAGTAAATGCTCTGTTTTTTAATTATGCACTATTAATTACATTTATCAGCCTGAATGTTCGAGAAATTTCGTAGCAAACATGCGCTCCCCGACAGAAATCTAACCTGCACCTCTTATGTGGATCCGTCATTTGATCTGACGTCAGTTAACCATTCAGCCACAAAGAAGCCTCTGGTTAGTAAATTACGAATTACTGTTTTCGTTTCTGCTCACGAAACATATATTAACATATTATAAATTGTGATTATCAACAGTAATTCTGACTTTCCAATCCAGACAAACCAAATGCAAGGATTTTATTTTCTACCAATTATTTATACGTAAGCGAAAAACTGTTACGTGAGAAATACACATTTATATATAAGGAAAATCTATGAATTCGTGGATGCAACTACACATGCGTACAAAACTGAAAGCTAAAAACTTTTAATTTAAATTTAGAATTGCTCCATTTAATTCTTTTTTCGGCAGAGATGTGGTCCTACAGAAGGATGCTAAGGATATAATAGACGGAGCGTGTGAGCAACGATGAGATCTTAAAAGAGGTTGTAAACAAGGAAGAGGCTTATATTTAATATCAGGAAGAGTCAGCTGAAGTTTTGGGGACACATGAGAAAGGAGGTCCTGTAGAATCTGATACTCACGGATCGAAGAGAAGGAAAGAGAGACAAGGGAAGACAACGCATGACATACCTAGCGGCCTTATCTGATTTCATTTCGTATAATTTTGTTTGTGTTTTATACCCTTTGTTTATCCTTTCCATTGTGATAATAGATCTTCTACTGTCATAGATTTCCCGAAAATTATTCTTGAAATATGACAATATATATATATATATATATATATATATATATATATATATATATATATATATATATATATATATATATCTTTTATATATATATATATCTTTTATATATATATATATATATATATATTTTATATATATATATATATACATATATATATATATATATCTTTTTCATATATATATATCTTTTTATATATATATATATATATATATATAATATATATATATATATATATATATATATATATATATATATATATATATATATATATATATATATATATTGTCATCCACAAACAGACTTTATCACAGCTCATCATCAGTGGTATCATCAGTGTGGCTGGACATCCGATTGCCTCAATTCGGGATCGAAACGCGACTTATTTGGTATTAACAGCGATGAAGGTGAATTTAGATGTATTTATTTTTAGACAAACACGTCTTTACGAAGAGTTTTGCATCAGCAGCCGTAATAGACACTGTTTACAAATTCACTTTTCTTCATAAAGAGCATATATTTATTGTCACCTACAGAGAGACTTTCGCTATTTCACAGCTCATCAGTGGATTTAGATATTCGATTGCCTGAAACCGGGATCGAAGCCCGACTAGTTCTTATCATTTATTATTATTTTTAAAAAGCAGTGCTCGATACAATAGTAGAGCATAATATTAAAATTGCTTTTTTTTTTTAAATATATTATCATTGCATTACCCAATTTCCCATATTTTAAAACTGAAAGTTCAATTTAAATTCTGTCATAAAAATTGAGCTTAAAATATAAGGTTCCTTTCCTTAACCCCAACATCTCAAAACAACAAGGCTGTTTGGACTTATAAATTAAGTAAATCAATTCCTAAAAAAGTTCTTCTTAGCATCACTTGATAACAGAACGGAACTTTGAATTTTAAGTTTAATTTTTATGTTTGAATTTAAATTGAATTTTCAGTTTTGAAACATGGGAATTTCGGTGTTGCGATGATAATATATTAAAAAAAAAAAGAATACATACATACATATATAAATATATATATATATATATATATATATATATATATATATATATATATATATATATAGATAGATAGATAGATAGATAGATAGATAGATAGATAAATAGATGCGTGTTTCATTAAATAATATATACAAGTTCTGTCTATTTATTTTAAGTAAGTTCCTTTCATATTGTCTGATAAATTTAATAACATTATCACTGAAAGACGAAAAGAAATCACCATATTGATATTGATGCATGTTTAAATCCAATCTAAGCTTTCAGCTTACATAAGCCATTATCAAAGATGACAATTACATTTCAATATATCAAACAATACACGGACGAAACAATAATGATAGTCTGTTTTTGTTGCATGAAAAATTACAAAGCAACGACAAACACGTGTATACGAGACGCGGAAGCGAAAATCGCGCCGCAGCTCCTGACCACGCGAGAGTGAAAACGTGAAGTATTAAGTATGGGAAGCCGTTGGTATAAACCAATGGCTTCTGTTATCAATTATAGGCATTTAAGAATATTAGTGAAGATTTCGTAGTTTATTTTGTTCAGGTTAGGTTTCAACTGTTTTATGTATATAGCTTCAAGAATTTTTAGTTTTTGTTTATTGTTTTCATGTTTCAGTATAGTTGTGTTTTCAACAAGGATTTTCCGGAATTGTGTACGCGGCCAGGCATGTTGTTTTAAATGCCTAAAGATGTTAGAGTTATCATTCAAATGTAGAGTCAAGAGTCGTGAAAGCGAGTTTGTGGTGTGACCATCATAAATATTATTTAATCCATTGGAGATACAGTCTCTTAAAGGGTACTTGAATTTGTAAGCTATGTTGGTTTTTTGCAAATTGCTAACTGGGAGCGGGGAAGAATCATTGCGAATATTTAAGTTGGATATACGAGATTTAGTGTAGTATATGATTATCCTAATTTTTTGCTAAGATCTGTTATAGATATGTTAGTATTTACTAATTTTGTTAGTATATTTTCATCATGTTTATAATTAGTATGCATTTGACTACGATAGAAGAGATTAATAAGGTGTATCAAAAATAGTTTTACAAATTCCAGAGTTAGGTTCCTCACACCAAAACAAGAACAAAAGTCCATGTGAACATATGTCCGCAAATCCTTCGTTTTTGAGTTATTATGTTTAAAGAAATTTACTGTAGAATGTTTCTGTGTTGCTATATAGACTACGTTACATCTGCCATTCGTGTACATTTTTATCTAGTTTGCCTTCAACGTTTAAGGTGTGTAGTAGTGACTTAAATGTGTTCCGTTTAACAATGGATATTCATATCGTGTGCAGGTCGATAGAACTTTTATATAAGGCGAATGGTAACGCACGTGGGGACGCACGGCTGTATCAGATTGTGTTTCCAGATGCCATTTCCTAAGGAAAAAAATGAAGTAGAGCGGTAATTTAACAATATGCTAAACAAATTATATGGTTTGTCAGTTTTTTTATAGTTGATAAATATATAGCTTCTTTAAGAAACCAGTAATTTAAACGTATAGAATTAATTTGTACATTAATATGCAACTTTCCTTTTGCTATCTCCAGCTATTTGGAATACAGAGTAGTTCTTTCCTTAGACTGCCTACCAACCAAGGCTCGAAAGCTCAATTTGCGCTGCTATCCATCACATTGTTAGTAGGAGGGAAAAAATTGGCAGCTGTTCGACATGAGTGCCTTAGAGAAGTTTAGAACCCGGTTCGCCTATTTCACTTCCCGCACCCAGATTTCAATGCCCATTAAATTTTAATTTCTACTTTCCTAAATTTCTCTTATACAATCACTCACTCTCTCTCTCTCTCTCTCTCATACACTCACCCACTCTCTCTCTCATACACTCACTCACTCTCTCTCTCTCTCATACACTCACCCAATCTCTCTCGCATTCAATCTCTCTCTCTTATACACACTCTCTCTCTTATACACACTCTCTCATACACTCACCCAGTCTCTCTCTCATACACTCACGCACACTCACTCTCATACACTCTCTCACATACACTCTCTCTCATACACTCCCTCACTCTCTCTTATTCTCTTATACACACTCTCTCTCTCATACACACTCTCTCTCATCAACACTCTCTCTCAACAACACTCATTCACTCACTCTGTCTCTCATACACTTACTCACTCTCTCTCTCTGTCTCATACACACACTCACTCACACACTCTCTCTGTCTCTCTCTCGTCTGCATTCACTTCTCTTTCTTTAACTCTCAGTCGGAGTGTTTACTCATAAACATGTATGCACTAATAATAACGTTTGTAGTCATAAAAATGTCGGATTAAAAATAAATCCATTAACTATTTAGAAATTGCTTTGTTTTCGCTTCGGATACGAAAGTGAGGAGTTTGGGGCTTTCGAGAAAAACAATCAGCAAAAGAAAGAGTGGGTTTTCCTTAAAAAGGGAAAATAGAGCCTTGCTGAATTGTGACGCTCTCCGTAGCTGGATCAATCGACGATTTCTCCGAGAAAGTTCTTGGGCGGGTTAAATTGTTTGTTGTGTTTTTTTTCGAATTCGCACACCGATTTAACACGGAAAATTTCAAAATTCGTGTTTTAAAAAATGCCGCAAAACATTGATCTAAGAAGGAATGATCTATTTTGACATGTCTCTAATTTGTATATATTAGGTTGGCGCAAAAATAATGATGTAATAATGTCGTTTTTTGACGTATTTTTTAACGTCAAAAAACGACATTATTACGTCATTATTTTTGCACCAACCTAATAGATACATTTTATTTTTTTTCAATTTTTCTAGTTGATTTGTTCAACTATTTGCATATGATCCATTATTGTACATAATAAGAAGGAAAGATGTAATAAACACCATTTACAACAAAAGTGAGGTGTCTCTCTCAAATACGAGTAGACACTAAAAGTAACGTTTAAAATTTTTATATGCAAGTTTCATTGAAGAAGACTGACAAAACGCTGCGTTTAAACTTATTATTATATCTTTCTTTCATGCGTACAAGGGATTTCTCTCACGTAGTGTGTTTAAGAACTATCGAAAAGATCTTTGGATCAATGCGCTTTCGGCTAATCTATTAGCCATTATCATTACCACTGTTATTTTTGCCTGAATAAGTAGATATTATTTTAACAATAGAAAAAATTTAATTCCCGAACAGTCACCACATTTTGACCACGTTTATGATTGATGCACTTAAGAGTTTTTTTTGTTTTTGTTTTTTTTTACTTTTTTTATTGTTATGCTACAATGAAACCTGTATAAAAGATGGGTTGCTGTTCAAACACACACACACATATATAGATATTAATTTCCAAGAGGACAGTATCCAGGTAGAACTCAATGTCCAGGACAGAGTAAGAATATAATATAAAAGGCTCAAACACTAATATTCCATGATTATAATTTATTACATTAAATTATAACTATGGGATATTAGTGTTTGAACCTTATATATATATATATATATATATATATATATATATATATATATATATATATATATATATATATGTATTTATGTATGTATGTATGCGTGATTTCCTCTCTGATATAGAGATCAAAAGATTAAAGCTAGCCTTTCGGCGATCGATAGAGAGTATATTAAATCTGTCTGTCGATATATATATATATATATATATATATATATATATATATATATATATATATATATATAGAGAGAGAGAGAGAGAGAGAGAAAGAGTGAGAGACTTTATTTTTGTAGATTGTTTTCTTCCTCCTCCTTTTCTCTTTATCGATTCATCTTTTCCCGTGAAAGCTAGTCTGCTTTTACCTCTCGTTTATTCTCGCCATCCATCTTCATTTGAAAGCACATTTTCTTTCTCCTTGACTATTTCTCTTTAGCCTTCATTTTCCGGCTGCAGTATTTTACTTCCCCCCACCCCAAACTCCGGTCCACCATGCGCGCTCTGTTCGGCGGCCCTGACTGACACCGACAAGAGTGTTTAACGACATATTACACCTCCTTAACAAAAGAGTGATACTCGGGTTAAACTGAATCTGGCGACTTGATAGGCAATCAGCAGTCAATTATGGAAGACCCAAGCGCCTACAAACACATACGCATCAGTGCGCATAAAGATACATGCGCATACAGATTGTATTTGTGCGCAGCGTGCAATAGGCCATATACATACACTGCATCACGACCATATTACTGTCGACCACAAAACTGCGCACATGACCTGCGCATATACACTAAATGCCCCTTATACAATTCATCTGTTTTTACTATTTCTTCTTTCTTTTCTTCCGCTTTCTTAATTATTACTCGTTTTTCTTTCTTTCCTTTTTGTGTTTTTCTTATGCGTACACATATTTCTTTTTTAAAGAGTTTTGAAATAAAATTATGGTGTGTTATTTGGTGATATTTTTTTGATATTTTCTTTTATTTTTTCCATGTGCGTGTTGAATTTTTATGATACATCGTTTCATTTATTTCTTTTCAAAATATATACTTCAGTCCATTCGTATCTATTTAACTATCTATCAATGTACCTAGCTATCTGCCTATATTCATTCGTAACAATATATGTACCTATATCCACATGTAACAATCTATCTACATACAATAGGGTAAACAAATATTCGTACACATACAAATCTTTCACTTATTTTATTTCCAGCTAATGAATAAACATACTTTTCATATAATTAACTGTACACAGATGCATAATAACTAAATATATATATAGAAAACAAAAACAAACTGATTTAATAAAACTAAGCCAAATTTATCCATTTTAATGGGTGAAAAAGTATTCGTACAATGCAAATTTCAGATTTTAAAACGTTTAAATTGCTTTAATACTCCAGATTATTCAAAGGGAATATTTTAGAATGTGCCAGTAATGTTATCAGTAGTTATTTTTTAGTCTAAAAAAATACAAACCAGAATATTCTGTAATTGATATTCGCGCAAAAAGATTATCATCATTGCAAGAGCTAAAGAAATAACAAATTGGCAAAATGAACTGATTGTTAAACGCTGGAAAGAAGGTAAAATTTACAAGAAAATCTCAGACAACTCGAATATTCCATTTACTACCATTAGTTTATTCATTGGAAGGTATAAAAAACTCAAAACTGTTGAAAGTCAAAGAAGAACAGGTGCTCCACGGAAGAAATCTTTGAGGAAATTAATGTGTGAAATTAAACAAAATCCAATGGTTACTTGTCAAGAGTTGCAGGATGATTTGCTTTCATCAAGAATCTGTGTCACTAACCAGAAAATAAGCAATGAAATTCATAGGAACAATCTAAAGTTACGCTCCCCTCAGAAAAACTCCACTGCTATTGTAAAGACACGAGATGCCAGTTTGAAATTCGTTCGTGAAAATGAAGATAAGGAAAAATCGATTTGGGAAAGAGTATTATGGACAGACGAAACCAAAACTGAGTTGTTTGGACGTAATTCTAAAAATCGTGTATGGAGAAAAGATGGCGATGCCTTAAAAAAAAAGAACATAATTCTAACAGTGAAAATTGGTGGTACTAGCATCATAGCTTGGGGATGTTTTTCCGCAAACGTTACTGGAAACATATCAGTAATAGCTGGTAGAATGAATGCCGCAGTATATAAAAAAAACTCAGAAACTCAGAAAAACTCCACTGATATTGTAAAGACACAGAGATGCCAGCTTGAAATTTGTTCGTGAACATAAGGATAAGGAAAAAATCGTATTGGGAAAGAGTATTATGGACAGACGAAACCCAAATTGAGTTGTTTGGACGTAATTCTAGAAATCATGTATGGAGAAAGGATAGCGATGCCTTCAAATAAAAGAAAATGGTTCCAACAGTGAATTTTGGTGATGGCAGATTTTGTGATGTTTGTTTTTTCTTCTGCAAATGGTACTGGCAAAAATGAATGCTACAGCATACCAAAATATTTTGGAAGCAGATTTAATGATTTCGGTTGAAAATTTTGAACTTTCTCTCGATTGAATCTTCCAACAAAATAATGATCCTAAACATATTGCAAAATCTTCGAAGAAATGACTTGACGAAAATTATGTAAATATCCTGAAATGGACAAGTGAATCTTCTGATTTAAACCCAATCGAGAATATGTAGCGTTATTTGAAAATTCAAATCCAATCGAGATCTCCAGCAAACATCCCGGACCTGAAGACCATATGCGAAGAAGAATGGAACATAATACCAACTAAAATTTGCAAATCATTTATTAAGAACTACAAGAAGAGGCTGGATGATGTAGAAGTGAATAATAGCTATTCCACAAAGTATTAAATAAAGGTTATATATTCTTTCTGTATTGAACGAATATTTTTTTCACACGTCAAAATAGATAATGTAATTATTTTTCTATTTTCTGTGTATATTTAGTTATTTATTTTCAGTTATCTTTATTTTAGTTAACTTATTTGTTTTCCATCACTGTACATATCTGTGTCAATTAAAATCTATTTACCTACCTCTGTCCATTCGAATATAAGTATTTATCTAGATTTGTCCAATCGATTATCTCAATATCGACATCTCTCCATTGGTGTCTGTCTATATATGGATATAAGAGCATCTGTCCTTTCGTATCTGTCTCTCTAACTCTATCCATTAATATATATCTACATACTTAACTTACTACATCTGTCCATTCGTATTTTTCTATCTATCTATCTATCTATCTATCTATCTATCTATCTACATACATACATACATAAACCTGTCGATTCGTTCCTATCTACAGCTGTCCATTTCTATCTATCTATCTATCTATCTATCTATCTATCTATCTATCTACATACATACATACACCTGTCGATTCGTTCCTATCTACAGCTGTCCATTTCTATCTATCTATCTATCTATCTATCTATCTATCTATCTATCTATCTATCTACATACATACATACATACACCTGTCGATTCGTTCCTATCTACAGCTGTCCATTTCTATCTATCTATCTATCTATCTATCTATCTACATACATACATACACCTGTCGATTCGTTCCTATCTACAGCTGTCCATTTCTATCTATCTATCTATCTATCTATCTATCTATCTATCTATCTATGTTCATTCGTATTTGTCTAACTAACTCTGTCCATTTATACCTATCTATCTATTAATATATATCTATTCTGTCCAAAAATATCTATTGATCTATCTGTCTTTCAATCTATACGTATCAATCGAGCTGTCTAACTAACTCTGTCCAGTCGACTCTATCTACCTACCTACATCAGTCCATTCGTGTTTATCTCTATATATAACTACATCTGTCTGTTTGTATCTACATATCTACCTCTGTCCATTCGTATCCATCAACCTACATACCTCTGCGCACATTCGTATCTATCCATCAAACTATATATCTCAGTCCATAGGTTTGTGTATATATCCACCTACATACATTTGTCAATTCGTCTATAACTATCTATATTAGCATATGTCTATCTCTGTACAATTATATCTATCTATCTATCTATCTATCTATCTATCTATCTATCTATCATTTCGTATCTATTTATAAATCTCTTCATACGTATCAATATGAGTATATATCTATATACCTCTGACAATCCGTAGTTCCCTATCAATTTATCTACCTCTGACCCTTCCTATCTACTTATAAATTGAATTGTTTTTGCCAATTCGTACCTATCAACCTACTTAACTATCTATCTACCTCTGTCCATTCGCATCTAGCTCCTTATCTCCATTCGTCTATATCTACATCTGTCCATTCGTATCTCTCAATCTAAATATGCTACCTGTCCATTCTTATCTATCTACCTCTGTCCATTCGCATCTAGCTCCTTATCTCCATTCGTCTATATCTACATCTGTCCATTCGTATCTCTCTATCTAAATATGCTACCTGTCCATTCTTATCTATCTACCTCTGTCCATTCGCATCTAGCTCTTTATCTCCATTCGTCTATATCTACATCTGTCCATTCGTATCTCTCTATCTAAATATGCTACCTGTCCATTCTTATCTATCTACCTCTGTCCATTCGCATCTGTCTAATCTCCATTCGTCTATATCTACATCTGTCCATTCGTATCTCTCAATCTAAATATGCTACCTGTCCATTCTTATCTATCTACCTCTGTCCATTCGCATCTAGCTCCTTATCTCCATTCGTCTATATCTACATCTGTCCATTCGTATCTCTCTATCTAAATATGCTACCTGTCCATTCTTATCTATCTACCTCTGTCCATTCGCATCTAGCTCCTTATCTCCATTCGTCTATATCTACATCTGCCCATTCGTATCTCTCTATCTAAATATGCTACCTGTCCATTCTTATCTATCTACCTCTGTCCATTCGCATCTGTCTAATCTCCATTCGTCTATATCTACATCTGTCCATTCGTATCTCTCAATCTAAATATGCTACCTGTCCATTCTTATCTATCTACCTCTGTCCATTCGCATCTAGCTCCTTATCTCCATTCGTCTATATCTACATCTGTCCATTCGTATCTCTCTATCTAAATATGCTACCTGTCCATTCTTATCTATCTACCTCTGTCCATTCGCATCTAGCTCCTTATCTCCATTCGTCTATATCTACATCTGTCCATTCGTATCTCTCTATCTAAATATGCTACCTGTCCATTCTTATCTATCTACCTCTGTCCATTCGCATCTAGCTCCTTATCTCCATTCGTCTATATCTACATCTGTCCATTCGTATCTCTCTATCTAAATATGCTACCTGTCCATTCTTATCTATCTACCTCTGTCCATTCGCATCTGTCTAATCTCCATTCGTCTATATCTACATCTGTCCATTCGTATCTCTCAATCTAAATATGCTACCTGTCCATTCTTATCTATCTACCTCTGTCCATTCGCATCTAGCTCCTTATCTCCATTCGTCTATATCTACATCTGTCCATTCGTATCTCTCTATCTAAATATGCTACCTGTCCATTCTTATCTATCTACCTCTGTCCATTCGCATCTAGCTCCTTATCTCCATTTGTCTATATCTACATGTCCATTCCTATCTCTCTATCTAAATATGCTACCTGTCCATTCTTATCTATCTACCTCTGTCCATTCGCATCTGTCTAATCTCCATTCGTCTATATCTACATCTGTCCATTCGTATCTCTCAATCTAAATATGCTACCTGTCCATTCTTATCTATCTACCTCTGTCCATTCGCATCTAGCTCCTTATCTCCATTCGTCTATATCTACATCTGTCCATTCGTATCTCTCTATCTAAATATGCTACCTGTCCATTCTTATCTATCTACCTCTGTCCATTCGCATCTAGCTCCTTATCTCCATTCGTCTATATCTACATCTGCCCATTCGTATCTCTCTATCTAAATATGCTACCTGTCCATTCTTATCTATCTACCTCTGTCCATTCGCATCTGTCTAATCTCCATTCGTCTATATCTACATCTGTCCATTCGTATCTCTCAATCTAAATATGCTACCTGTCCATTCTTATCTATCTACCTCTGTCCATTCGCATCTAGCTCCTTATCTCCATTCGTCTATATCTACATCTGTCCATTCGTATCTCTCAATCTAAATATGCTACCTGTCCATTCTTATCTATCTACCTCTGTCCATTCGCATCTGTCTAATCTCCATTCGTCTATATCTACATCTGTCCATTCGTATCTCTCAATCTAAATATGCTACCTGTCCATTCTTATCTATCTACCTCTGTCCATTCGCATCTAGCTCTTTATCTCCATTCGTCTATATCTACATCTGTCCATTCGTATCTCTCTATCTAAATATGCTACCTGTCCATTCTTATCTATCTACCTCTGTCCATTCGCATCTATCTCCTTATCTCCATTCGTCTATATCTACATCTGTCCATTCGTATATCTCTATCTAAATATGCTACCTGTCCATTCTTATCTATCTACCTCTGTCCATTCGCATCTGTCTAATCTCCATTCGTCTATATCTACATCTGTCCATTCGTATCTCTCTATCTAAATATGCTACCTGTCCATTCTTATCTATCTACCTCTGTCCATTCGCATCTAGCTCCTTATCTCCATTCGTCTATATCTACATCTGTCCATTCGTATCTCTCTATCTAAATATGCTACCTGTCCATTCTTATCTATCTACCTCTGTCCATTCGCATCTAGCTCCTTATCTCCATTCGTCTATATCTACATCTGTCCATTCGTATCTCTCTATCTAAATATGCTACCTGTCCATTCTTATCTATCTACCTCAGTCCATTCATATCTATCTGTCTATTTATCTACACCTGTCCATTTGCATATAAATGTCTGTATCTATGTACATTCCTATCTATGCCCATTCGCTTCTATCGAACGTACTGGGTATGACGGTAAACTACATCCGCGTCCTGGTTATGACGGTAAACTACATCCGCGTCTTAGGTATGACGGTAAACTACATCCGCCTCCTGAGTATGACGATAAACTACATCCACGTCCTGGGTACGGCGATAAACTGCATCCAACAGCAAGGTCTCAGATAATGTTTTCAGAAAAATAATGTTGCCAGCATTAAGTTTTTGAAACAATAATGTTGCCAACTCTAAGTTTTTTTTGTAAAAAAGTAATGTTGCCAGCAATACGTTTTTTTGTAAAGAAGTAATGTTGCCAGCTATACGTTTTTTTGTAAAAAAAAATAATGTTGCCAGCTATACGTTTTTTTGTAAAAGAAATAATGTTGCCAGCTATACGTTTTTTTGTAAAGGAAATAATGTTGCCAGCTATACGGTTTTTTGTAAAAGAAATAATGTTGCCAGCTATACGTTTTTTTTGTAAAAAAGAAATAATGTTGCCAGCTATACGTTTTTTTGTAAAAAAGTAATGTTGCCAGCTATACGTTTTTTTTGTAAAGTAATAATGTTGTCAGCTGTACGTTCTTTTTGTAAAGGAATAATGTTGCCAGCTATATGTTTTTTTTTAAACAATAATGTTGCCAGCTATACATTTTTTATTCCATACAAAATAGGAATTTAAAATTCATATAAACTGGATTTGGCATTAAATAACCCACAGTAGTTGATATGCCATAAAACCCAAACAAACAAACAAACAAACAAACAAATCGCTTCTATCGATATACATGTGTACATTCATGATGTCAATTCTGTCCATTCGTGTATATCTATATCTGTCCAACGGTATTTGTCTATCTACCTCGGTCCATTCGTATCTATCTATCTACCTCGGTCCATTCATATACATCTGTTTGCTAATGTCCATTCGTATCTATCCATCTATCTACTTGTCTACCTACCTCGGTCCATTATATCTATCTAACTTCATCTCTCAATTCATGTCTACCTCTCTCTATTTGTATCTATCAAACACTGTCAATTCGTATCTATTTATCTACCTATGACCATTCGCATCAATTTCTCTATCAATCTATCTACCCACCTCCGTCCATTCGTTCCTATCTATCTATATATCTAGCTCTGTCCAATTGTATTTATCTATATATCTCTCTACCGATGTCCATTCGTATCTATCTATCTATCTATCTATCTATCTATCTATCTATCTATCTATCTACAGGTGTCAATTTGTATCTATCAACCTCTGTATATTCATATCTATATATCTATCTCTGTCCATTTGTATCTATCTATCTATCTATCTATCTATCTATCTATCTATCTATCTATCTATCTATCTATCTGTCTGTCCTTTCGTATCTGTCCTTTAGTATCTGTCTATCTAAATTTGTTCATATCTCTCTATCGACATCTGTCCATTTGTATCTGTCTATTCGTCTGTATCCATCTACATTTTCACATTAGTAACTATATAACGTCTGCCCATTCGGATTTACCTCTCTAAATATGCCCATCTGTAACCATCTATCTACCTATCTCCGTTCATATGTATCTATCTAAATCTATCCATTCTTATCTATATATTTATCTATGTATATACCCACCTCTGTCCATTCGTATCTATCTACCTATTTACATATCTAACTTTCTCCCACTGTCCATTCGTATCTATCAATGCATCTATCTCTCTAACTACGTACTTCAGTCCTTTTGTATCTTTCTTTCTATATATGTCTATTCCTATCTATCTTCATTAATACATATCTATCTATCCATTTGTCTACCTCTGTGCATTCGTATATATCTATCTACCTTTCTATCTACCTACTTCAGTACATACGTATCGATCCATGTCCATCCGTAACACTGCTCATTCGTATCTATTTATCTAAGTACTTATCTACCTCTGAAATACGTATCATATCTATCTATCTATCTATCTATCTATCTATCTATCTATCTATCTATCTATCTCTGTCCATTCGTATCTATCTATCTATCTATCTATCTATCTATCTATCTATCTCTGTCCATTCGTATCTATCTATCTATCTATCTATCTATCTATCTATCTATCTCTGTCCATTCGTATCTATCTATCTATCTATCTATCTATCTATATCTGTCCATTCGTATCTATCTATCTATCTATCTATCTATCTATCTATCTATCTATCCACTCCCGTCTCTTAATATCTATCTATCTATCTATCTATCTATCTATCTATCTATCTATCTATCTATCTATCTATCTCAGTCTGTTCATATCTATCTCAGACTGTTCATATCT
>OZ010582.1:84429257-84441757 GCA_963932145.1 Acanthosepion lycidas | reverse complement strand
AGCAAGGAGAAAGATGATTGAAAAGAAAACACGAGGGAGCTTACACGTGTTTTGTTTATACAAGATCGTGTATCACGTGGGAGGCTCCGACCATATTGAGCGGGAAAACAGATTTGTCGCGTGCAGGTGGTTTGAATTGGTCAGATCTGACCAATCAGCGAGCTAGTTTTGAGGAGATTGACCAATGAATACTTGTACTGTGTTTATGTAATGTGGTGGTGGTTAGCACAATACCAGACGATGGGCTCGCTTTCAGAAATTAACTAACCTCCGCTCAGCATAGTGGCACAATAAATCACTGCTGGGCTCTGTGGGTGCAGAAGAAAAGCAAATGCGCCTGAACAGGCATCTGCAACAGGGATTAGCTAAACATTCTAACATGGAAAACCGATAGACGAACGTTATATGAGATATATTTTTTATATATATCAAGAACAATTCATTACGTCGAAAATGTCCCGTGAGTACCTTGATCGCAAGGGTCATCTATGGTAAATTTATGCCCTGGATCTTACAACATTTTACCATTCCTGGCATAACTTCTATTTTCATAGTGCTAGACATCTAATAACAAAAGTGATTAAAAGAAAAAGAAATTAACTAGATTAAAAAAAAAGAAAAAAAAATAGTTCCGAGCATCACTCGAGTGTGCGCATGTGTAGACGCACCAACAAAACAAATTTAGTCCGATGACATCCTAAAGGACAGAACACGTCACAAAACTTCTTCCACTTTGTCATAAATTTTGCCCTATATATATATTTTGTATATATATATATATATATATATATATATATATATATATATATATATATATATATATATATATATACAAAATAGGGAATTACATTTAGTAGCGTATATTCCAAAGATGAATTTTCGTCTATATGAGAGCTCAATGTATGATACAAAGCAGATTATAAGAATAATTACGAAAAAACCTCAAAAATCCAGTCAGTAATAAATATCAATAAATATACTATCATTTTATAAAATGCTAAGCATTTCAGAGAATGTGGTTGGCCTGATGACATAAATATCGTTATAGTCATCGAAATAAATTTATTACTAACAATGGATCTTTAAAGTTTTTTCCCCCCTAATTATAATTATTATTATTATTATATGGTAGACTCTGCCGTCGTATTTGACGTATGACAGTCAAGCAACTCAGTTCCTAGGAAACAACAGCCAGACACCTGCACATATGATTTGATTATAGTGGTGAAGGCTTTGTGAAGAACCGACCACATATTTTGAAGGGCCGAATACAAAGACCTGGTACACTACGGGCCACAATGTTCCCAAACAACTCTCCTGAGGTTTTGAATTCAGAATTGTCCTTCTCCTAGACCAGTTGCCATCCAAGTCCAGTCTCTTCTGTTATTTACTCAGGGCGAAGAAGTGGATAAATAACTTTCCCAAGGGTATTAGCACGTAAGTGAATGTAATGGATTCGACTGAAATTAGAACTCGGCTCTCCGATTTCTCAATCCGTGCTGCTATCTATTACTTCACCGTGAATATGAATATGAATATATATATATATATATATATATATATATATATATATATATATATATATATATATATATATATATATATATATATATATATATATATATAATATATATATATATATATATATAATATTATATATATATATATAATATTATATATAATATTATATATATATATATAATATATATATAATATTATATATAATATATATATATATGATATTATATATGTATAATATTATATATATATATAATATATATATAATATATATATTATATAATAGTATATATATATAATATTATATATATAATATTATATATATATTATATATATATATTATATATATTATATATATAATATTATATATATAATATTATTTATATAATATTATATATAATATTATATATATAATATTATATATAAATTATATATATAATATCATATATATATTATATATATAATATTATAGATATAATATTATATATATATATAATATAATATATATATTATATATATAATATTATATATATAATATTATATATATACTATTATATAATATATATAATATCATATCTATAATATTATATATATATGAAATTATTTATATATTATATATATATTATATATATAATATTATATATATAATATTATATATAATATATATATATATATTATATATATATATTATATATATAATATTATATATATATATGATATTATATATTTATAATATTATATATATATTTATAATATTTTATATATATATATATATATATATATATATATATATATATATATATATATAAATATATATATATATATATACATGTATTAATGTATATTATATATGATGATCCTAATACATTATATTACATTAATTATATACACTGATCTCTTTTAAACGTTTCATAAAAATAATTTTTCAACAGACTAAAACATAAAATAACTTACAACTATATAAGACATCGTCCCGATGATGACCAATTGAACGTCCGAAAATACAAAGTTCCATCCTTCCTACATATTAAAATATGGTTTGTTTCTTTATGTAATTTCATCTAATGTAAAAACTGCTGCACATGTCTCTGTGGTGCGATGAGATGACCACACTCTACACATTTTCCTTTCAAGCACTTGTATAAAGTGAGAAAGAGCGATATAATTCACTTCATAGATCACTAAATCAGAATTTTTTTCTGTCTAATATAACCAGTAACAACATATGATACAGATAAAAACAATAACACTTTCTAAAAAATCAAATGCACGGTAACTATAAACCGGTTTAATTTTTCCTGAGAAAATATTACAAAGAAATATATCCTCAACTCGAGAAAAACAAGAAAATTATATTATCTCATATAAAATAAATTAAAACTTTTAGCCTCATCATCGAAAATAATAACTCAACTACAACATCAAAATTACAGAGAAACAATATTATTTATTAATTCTTATCTACTTTAAAAAACTATTTTTCTGATCAAATTCATGAATAATTATATTGTATATAATAGTACATGCCTAACAATAAAACTCAGGTTACATCTTTCTGACCATAGATCAATTAGGTCTCATGGAGACCTACTAATTTCTGTTCGTAACATACTTGTAGACAATTCAAATATTATAAGATCATCCAAATGTAAAGAAAGACTAAAGATAATGGAAGCCCTAATAATAATAATAAAAAGCAAAAGTCAATACTTAATAACAATAACTATGTACAAGGCCGCAGTGTACTGACCGTGGAAAAAAAAAACATTCGGATAAACCAAGACACATACACAAATCAATCCATACATTTATTGATTATGGTTAATAAAATAGCCGAAAGCACTCGGATTTACAGAACATTCAAATAATTTCTACAATTGATGTCAAAAAAAGAATAAAATATAACACAAGAAAAAAGAAACAAAAAACTTAATCCTGTAACTTGTCAGTTGTTTTTAACGAAATATATATAAAAGAGGAACTGCTGCCCAGATGAACAATTATACATAGATATAATATGTGTGCGTGTGTGTCTAAAAATTGAGATAGAGTATATCTGTAAAAGGACAATATGAATAAAGTCAAAAATCAAAATTTATCTAAACCCACCGGTTACATTATTGGGGGATTTTTATCAAAAAAGTGCAAGGATTTTATTTGGTTAGAAATATACAAGAGCAAAAATGTTATTAGTCTTAAAAACAAAACAAAAAATTAATCCTTATTACATTTGAAACAGTTTTTTCAATCTTGGAACAATGTTTACAGTCAAAAGAATTGACCAACATAAGGCATATCGATAAAGAAAAGGTTAGTTGAATGAAAATAAAATAAGAAAACGAGACAATAATCTAGAACAGGAGCAGGCTAACATTTTGACACAACTACAAAAAAGAACAGATCATTCAGGCCTTCAGTAATGGTACCAACTTTCATATTCTGGCTTCCATCATAAAAATCCATTCTAGAACAATCAAGAGAACGGTTAATAAGTTTAAAAAAGAGGGAACAGGAGAAAGGAAAACAAGATCAGGAGGCGACAACAGCAAGAGCTAAATGCACCCTTATTGTTCAAAGTAAAGCCTAGTAGAGTAATAAAAACCTCGGACTTTTCTAGTAAGATATATTTAATAATTTCTAAGATGCAAAGTTTTAAAGCTTAATCTAACAATTGGACTACATTTCGATACACGATTTGGACACGTTTTTATACCCGGTGTATAGACACACACACACACACACACACACACACACACACACACACATACATATATATATATATATATATATAAAATATAAAAAATACATATATATTGTGTATATATATATATTGTGTGTATATATATATATATATATATATATATATATATATATATATATATATATATATATATATATATTGGCGCCTGAAATAAAAATTAATTCCAGTTGAGCTCTCTCGGGAGTAGGTATGGGTTTGTAAAACAGTGACTATTATAGCTAATATAGCGAGATTCTTCGCATAGCGAATTGGGTCACTGTCAGTGTCAGTCACGGCGTGTTTCTAAAAATAAATACGCTAAAAATCCACCTACATCCCTGCCGTGCGCCGACGTGGTAGAATCTCCGACTGACACCAATTTAGTCGGGTTTCGATCCTAGCTAGAGGCAACCTGATATCTAGCCAAACAGTGAAACAGTCTGTCTGTGGATGACGTTATATGTATATATATAAAATACATACATATATTGTATATACATATAATATAATACAATATAAAAATACATACATATGCTATATATATATATATATATATATATATATATATATATATATATATATATATATATATATATGATACAATATAAAAATTACATACATATATTGTATACTAGCAGCATGTCCCGGCGTTGGTCGTGCTTGATTCAAAAATCGTACGACTCATACAGCAATCGCTATCACTTGACTTAAAATATTTTTGCCCTTCCTTGCCTTTAAATGAGTGCCCTTCCCCGTGCTGATGTTGCTACATGCCTTACTTCTTGCCTATCTCACACTGCGAATTTTTCCTAAGCTCTATACTAAACATTAAATCTGTTACGAAAAAAGAACTAAACAAAATGAACACAAAACGATCAGCTTTAAAAAAGGACTCGTAACTGGAAAAACCGAATATAAAAAAGAATGTTAACAACAAATACCTTTTGACACCCAAACCAGATCTGCAGAATCAGAATCAACGTTGAGTTTAAGCAAGCGAATGAGCCAATTGGAGTAAAGTGCCATGCAGATTTAAATTTTTCCCACTTGTGACGAATGCAGCTATCGATTTTTTTTGCATGCTAGCATGGTAGTTAACATTCGTGTCAGTCAGCTGTTGGATCTCACGCTGGCCAATAGAATCTTCTTGCTTAATCGTGACAGCCAGCTATATGCTCTCACTCTGGTCAGTAGAAAATGTCAGCCAACTACATGAAAACTTCCGTAGAAGCATGAAAAAATCGATTATTTCCACTATCAATGGTAGTTGGCAAATGCAAAGTCGGTTTTGGCCTTCCCGCTAACTTGGAGCATGTGCATGTAAACCTTGGTGCAAATCCGTCAAAATTGCGGCCGTGCATTCGTTATACACACTTTTATAGATAGAGATACACATATATATATATATAATATAAAAAATACATACATATACTGCATGTACATATATATAATATAATACAATATAAAAATACATGCATATATTGTATATATATATATAATATAGTATAAAAAAACATACATATACTGTATATACATTCATATATATATATATATATATATATATATATATATATATATATAATGCAATATAACATTACATACATACTTTGTATATACATATATATAATATTATACATTATATATATATATATATATATATATATATATATATATATATATATATATATATATAAAAAATTCAATATAAAATTACATACATACTTTATATATATATATATATATATATATAGCACAAGATATACTAATCTACATATCAGTTCAAATGAGGAAATAGGGAAAATATCTCCAGTTTTATGCGTTTTATACCTCGAAAGACTGAGGTGTCTCTCCTATATAAAATCGATAAAACTATTAGTTTCAGGGGACAAAAGACATTCAATCTATCTCTCTCTCTGAAGAGTGGTTGAGTGCAAGAGGTAAGAAGACGAAGAGAGGGCGGAAGAGTAAGAAAGACGGAGAGAGTGAGGAAGAATGACGGAGAGAGAGAGAGGAAGGAAAAGAGAAAAGTATGAAGAGGGAGAGAGGTCGGAAGGAAGAAGGAGATAAGTAGCAAGGGAGAGTGAGAGAAAGTGAAATGAAGGGAGGATGGAAGATGGAAGGGAGAGAGAGGAAGGACGAGGCAGGGGAGAGAGAAGAAGAAAGAGGGAGTGGAGAGAAATTAATGTAGAGGGGGGAGAGGTAGGAATGTAGAGAGATTGGGAGAAAGATAAATGGGGAGGTAAGAGGAATAGGGATAAGGAGAAAGAGGAAGGTGAGGGGAGAGATAGTGGAAGGCTAGGAGTAAGATAGAGGAAGGTGAGGAGTGAGAGAGAGGAAGGTTAAGGGTGAGAGAGAGGAAGGTTAAGGGTGAGAGAGACGAATGTGAGGGGAGAGAGAGAGGAAGTTGAGGGGAGAGAGAGAGGAAAGTGTGAGATGAATAGGGCGGAGGAGACAGAGGAAGGGAGAGAGACAGAGGTAGGAGAGAGGAAACAGAATAAAAGGAACGATGAGAAAGAAAAGGAGAGGGGAAAGATAGGAAATTGCAGAGGGAGAGAGCTAAAGGAATTGATATATATATATATATATATATATATATATATATATATATATATATATATATATATATGCGTACAGATACTCAAATAGATTGGGATCTCGAGCATTCATTCCAATACCCACAACTGTTTCCTTTTTGCCTTTGGATAAGATTGACGCTATTTTAACCGACGCTGGAGGGTCCATTATTTCAGCCTATTACAAAAGCTGCATACAATTATTGTTTCACATTTATCTAGAATAGACGTTGAAGAGAAAAACAATACATACATTCATATATATATATATATATATATATATATATATATATATATATATATATATATATATTCCAACAACTTCGTCGTACAAATAAAGAAAGTCTCAAGAAAAACTTTACAAAAATCAAAAGCGGTATTAAGTAAATGTCGTTCATTTTGATTTCTACTTCTGCACCTCGCGGCAAAAGGTTATTTCGTCTTTGGCTATTTTATATAAGAATGATACTTCTTGTGTTTCAGCGAGATAGTTATTTATTGACCACTGCACGTTTTCTTTCCTACTTACGGTGTAATGAATTAACTCTTTACATTTGAAACAGTTTTTTCACTCTTGGAACAATGTATACAGTCAAAGGAATTGACCAACATAAGACATATCGATAAAGAAAAGTTTAGTTGAATGAAAATAAAATAAGAAAACGAGACAATATTCTAGAACAGGAGCAGGCTAACATTTTAACACAACTACAAAAAAAAAAACACTAATCTAAATAAGTTTCTTTTCTCCAGGTGCTCAGATAAGACATTTAGGCATCTTGTCCCCATTTGCCGCAAGAATAACTGAAAAAAACCTTTGAGTTATTCGGCTAAAAATCGTTTTGTGTCACCGGCAATATCTCCAAATGAGCAACGATTAGAGAAAAAGATCAGTCAGGCCTTCAGTAATGGTACCAACTTTCATATTCTGGCTTCCATCATAACAATCCATTCTAGAACAATCAAGAGAACGGTGAATAAGTTTAAAAAAGAGGGAACAGGAGAAAGGAAAACTAGATCAGGAGGTGACAACAGCAAGAGCTAAATGCACCCTTATTGTTCAAAGTAAAGCCTAGTAGAGTAATAAAAACCTCGGACTTTTCTAGTAAGATATCTTTAACCATTTCTAAGATGCAACGTTTTAAAGCTTAATCTAACAATTGGACTACATTTCCGTTACACGATTTGGACACGTTTTTGCACCCGGTGTATACACACACGCGCGCACACACACACTCACACACACACACACACACACACACACACACACACACATATATATATATATATATATATATATATATATATATATATATATATATATATGTATATATAAAATATAAAAAATACATATAAAGTTTTAATGTGGCTTTTTGCTACTTTTATAATATTTACAGAGAGAAAGAGAGATAGGGCAAGGGAAAGAGACAGAGAGTGAGAGAGAGTGAGAAGGCGAGGGAAGGAGACAGAGAGAGAGAGAGAGAGAGAGCGCGCGAGGGAAGGAGACAGACGGAGAGGGCGAGTCAAAGAGACAGACACAGAGAGAATGCGAGGGAAGGAGACAGAGAAAGAGAGGGGGCGAGGGAAAGAGACAGAGAGAGAGGGTGAGGGATGGAGACAGAGAAAGAGAGAGGGCGAGGGAAGGAGACAGACAAAGAGGGCGTGGGAAGGAGACAGACAAAGGGGTCGAGGGAAGGAAACAGACAAAGAGGACGAGCGTGAGGGAAGTAGACAAACATAGAGAGAAGGAGAGTGAGGGAAGGAGACAGAGGGAGAGGGAGAGAGAGAGAGGGTGAGGTAAGGAGACAGAGTGAGGGAGAGAGATGGAGTGAAGGAGACAGACAGAGACGGAGAGTGAAGGAGATACTGAGACGTAGAGTGAAGGAGACAGACAGAGAAGGGTTGTAAGGAGACAGAGAAGGTTGGGAAGGAGATAGACAGAGGGAAGGCGAAAGAGGGGAAGACAGAAAGCGAAAGAGAGAGAGAGAAATGAAAAAGTAAACAACAGCAGAATTTCTCTTACGCACGTTATATATATATATATAATTATTTATTTAAAAATATGATTCCAACTCGCTACATAAGAGGTCTCATGTTTCAAAACAAGAGCCGAAAACTTCAAAATAATATTTGAATTAACTTGAGTTAAAGTAGGCTCTGTTCCATCTTCAAGCGAAATTTTTTTGGGACACATATATATATATATTATTAATGTATTAATAGCTAGATTTTCTTTTCCAAAGTCCTCGTCCTTGTGGGAAATAAAACAACTACAGAATACATTTCAAAAGTTTTCAAAAAATATTGTCTAGTTAGAATCAAAAGCAATAATTCTAAAATGTGCCCATGTAATCGTTCCCCAGGTAGGTGATTTTGCATTTTGCTTATCAAACGAATAGATATCAATATTGATATTAACGGACGTGAATATTTTAAAATCTTATGTAGACTGCTGCAGGTGACCATATATATGTTAAAATTTTACAATTGGAATGATACATTTGTTAAATATTAAGTTTATTTAAATATCAGTCCAAGAAATCCCTCACGCAGATATTAGGTTGGTGCAAAAATAATATCGTTTTTTGACATAGTTTTTAACGTCAGAAAACGATATTATTTTTGCACCAACCTAACAGTTAACTTCCCCACGCGTTTTTCCCTCAACCTGGCAGATAAGGCCTCCCTTCTCGATCTGTGTTTACCCTCCATCCCCGAATCCTGTAGCGTCACACAGCTCTGCCCTCTTGGTAACTCCGATCATGCCGTGGTATCTGTTAACATTTCCTTCAACTCCACACCCCGCAAAGAACCTCCCATTACTAGAACCTCGTTCTACTATCAACGAGCGGATTGGGACTCGTTCCGTGACTTCCACCGCGATGTCCCCTGGGATGTTGTCTTTACACTCCCTGTCCAAGAATGTGCTTCTGAGGTATCATCCTGGGTTAAAGCTGGAATCGACGCTTTCATCCCCTCAAGGAAATTTAAGGTCAAGTCGCACTCCTACCCTTGGTTCTCCGCTGCTTGCTCAGCCGCCATTGCCCATAGGAACCACTTCTTTCACATATTTCGTAGCGACATGTCGGACTGCAATAGACGTCTCTTTGCCTTCGCCCGTAACGAGCGTAAGCGTATCCTCAAACAAGCTAAGTCAATATTTGCTGGTCGGATGAGGGAGCGTATTGCATCTCGCAAATTTGGCTCCAAAGATTATTGGCGGCTCTGCAAGAGTGTTCTGAACAATAGAAAACCCTCCATACCTCCTTTATTCAACCAGATCGAAGTCTTGACCTCCTCAACTGACAAGGCTGAATGCTTTGCTCGGAAGTTCTCATTTAATTCAACGCTCGACTCCACCGGTGTACCCATACCAGACTTCCCTCTAAGAACTGAGGCCCTTTTGAGCGGCCTACGCGTAACCCCGTCATCGGTACTGGGTATTATCTCCAATTTAGACCCCACAAGGCTAGTGGTGGAGATGGCATACCAGCCATTGTCTTGAAGAAATGCGCGCCTGAGCTAGCACCCACCCTCTCTAAACTGTATAATTACTGCCTCAAGGAATCCTGTTTTCCTAACTGCTGGAAGTCCTCATCCATTGTTCCTGTCTTTAAGGACTCTGGACCCCTCTGACACCTCTAATTACCGTCCTATTAGTCTCCTACCCGTCTTCGGCAATGTCTTCGAAGCCCTAATCAACGCAGAAGGGGTTAACCACCTTACCTCACACGACCTTCTCTCAGACAAGCAATATGGTTTTCGCTACGCCCGTTCTACAGCTGATGTGCTTACGGCCATCACTGAAACCGTCTACCAAGCACTTCAAAATAACGGTGTGGCTCTTGCCGTGGCCCTAGACATCTCCAAAGCGTTTGATGGGGTTTGGCCTGCCGGCCTTCTTCGTAAGCTCCAAGGTTATGGTATTACTGGTCGACTGTTCGATCTAATACAATCATTCCTGTCAAACCGAGAATTGAAGGTCGTTCTCAACGGATTCTCCTCCAGTTCCTATCCCACGAACGCAGGTGTTCCTCAAGGCTCCATCTTTGGCCCCACTCTATTCCTTATTTTCATCAACGACCTTCCTGACGCCATAGGTTCCCAAGTTGGCATCTACGCGGACGACACTACAATTTACTCCTGCCTCAAAAACAAATCTAGTGTCGCTGACAAAACTAACCTGGCCGTGCGTCTTGAAATGGACCTCCAATCGGTTGTTAACTGGGGCAACAATTGGATGGTCAAATTTAACGGCTCAAAAACTAAACTACTCTCCATTAACAACCATAGAGATCCTTCTCTGCGCCCCCCTTTAGAATGTCTGATAGTCAACTTCTTGAGAGTGACTACCTGCGTCTGCTCGGTCTCAAGTTGACTGCTGACCTGAGATGGAACAAATACATTGAGTCAATTGCATCGTCCACCGCGAGGAAAGTTGGCTCTCTTTGCCGCGTCAGGAAATTTTTCTCCCCTGAATCGATACTTCAAATATACAAAACGACCATTTGCCCTTGCATAGAGTATTGCTGCCATATATGTTCTGGGGCACCTTCTGTTTACCTCGGAGTTCTTGACAAGATCCAGAGACGGATATGCAATGTGATTGGCCCTGATCTGGCGTCTCGTCTACAGTCACTATCTCACAGACGCGCCGTCGCCTCTCTCTCTGTCTCTTCTACAAATATTTTCATGGTAATTGTTCCGATAAGCTGCTTTCACTGGTTCCCAGTCTCCATGAATTCAAGCGCCCTAAGAGGCTGGCATCCCGCTCTCACCCTTACACTGTACAAGCATTTAAATGTAGCCATCTCTTCTACTCCAATAGCTTCATACCTCGCACCTCTCGCCTGTGGAACACCCGTCCCAATTACTGTTTCCAGGATAGCTATGATCTCCAACTATTCAAATGTAATGTCAATCGACATCTCCAGTTACTTTGATCTACCCACTATCCTTCCCCTCAACCTTTCTTCTATCACTCCTATCTGCTCTTGCTCCAAATCTTCTGCAACCCCCTGCATTCTAGTGGCTTCATGCCTTGTTCGGGGCGCCATGCTAAAAAAAAAACAAAAAAAAAACATAAAATTCTTTAATAAAATATATGCACTTTAAAATAAATACACACACACATACATACACACACACACACAAACACACGCACACACACATATATATATATATATATATATATATATATATATATATTAAAATAGTTAAAGCGATATATATTTCCCAACATCTATTTATCTATCTATCTATCTATCTATCTATCTATATATATATATATATATATATATATATATATATATATACAGTGGGGGGACATAAATATGCGTACACTTGAAAAAATTGTATTTTTATAAATGTAAAAGCCTTAATTAAAACAAATTTTGATAAATTATATGTCTAAAGATACATTTTATTAAAAAGTAGTAATAAACTTAATTAATTCTTATTCTAACAGAAATTAATGCATTTTTTCATTTTAACTGATGAAAAAAGTATTCGTACAAAACAAAAAAGCATATTAACTTAATTTAATACTTTGTAGAATAACCTTTATTTTTTCAACAGCTACCAGTCTATTCCTGTACGTCTCAACTAATGATTTGCACACATTGAGTGGTATTTTGTCGCATTCTTCTTGGCAGATTGTCTTCAAATTC
>OZ010582.1:84401757-84424257 GCA_963932145.1 Acanthosepion lycidas | reverse complement strand
ATATGTGTGTGTGTGTGTGTACACTGAACTCTTTTCATTTGATTATAGGGAATCAACGACAATTTTTGGAAAAGTCAAATACAGAGTACTGTTTCACAGTATGCGACAAGCCACACCCCCTCATCAACCATCCCTCCGCAGCTTTTAAATTCAGAGTTTTCCTTCTTTTTAGACCGTTCGCCATCTAAGGCCCCAGGACACATTCTGTCCTGCTATTTACCCATATCTGGGGAAAAGAAATGGATTCATAACTTTCCTAAGGGTAATAACACGTAATTGAATTTAAGGAACTCGACTGGAATTCAGATTTTTCTCAATCCGAGTGACTATCCATTATTCCCGCCTTACTTCTAAGTGTACATTTGCATCTCTTAATCCTTAAATATGCGTAGTTTGTGGACGAAACTGAGCTTTTCGTTTATAAGCCACATGCTAATAAAAACTGACCGTTTCATATTTAAAACATAGTTAATTTTTTTTAACTTGCCATGCTTATAATCTTCGGGGTAATCAAAAATTCTGATACTATTTAGGTTGGTGCAAAAATAATGTCGTTTTCTCACATATGTTACTTTTATATATGATTTCTGAATTAATTCATTGATATATATATAGCCATGTTATATATCATTTTGAAGCGCGTTTTTCGCTCTATCGAATCGTGTTATTCGTTACCGTTCTCAATCTGTTCATTCATTTTTTTTTTTTTTTGCAGGCTTTTCGACAGCATAGACAAAATTCAAATGCGCACGATTTTCTTGTTCCAGTTCAAACTAGGCCGAAAAGCTGTGCGATAGCTCGTGATATCAATGATGCGTTTGGTCCAGGAACCACTAACAAACGTGTGGCACAACGGTGGTTCAAGAAATTTCACAATGCCGACGAGAGCCTCGAAGATGAAGACGGTCGCGGCCGGCCGACTGCGATTGATAACGAACATTTTAAAGCCTTAATTGAAGCCGATCCTCGCAAAACCACACGAGAAGTTGCTGTTGAACTCGAGGTCGACCACTCAACAGTCGTTCGCCATTTAAAGCAAATAGGGAAGTCAAAAAGGTTGGATAAATGGGTGAACGATAATCAAAAAAATCGTCAAAAAACGACATTATTTTTGCACCAACCGAATAGTTTTATGCTTAAAATGTATTTAATAATCTTATCCTTGCTTCTTTTTACAAAAAATATTCAATATTTTTGGACTTGCCATGCATATGAGTTTGATTTTAACTAAAAAGTATCGTTCATACACATAATTTTGGAGTTTAAAAAGTATCGTTCATACACATAATTTTGGATTAATCTAACTTTTAATGCTTATAAACTATGCTAATGAAAAAATATTTTAGTCTCGCAGTTAAAATATTAGTTAAAATATTTTATTCTCGCAGTTAACCAAACCCTTGTCATAATTACAAGATTCATGCTAATAAAAAAAAAACAAAAAACAAAAACACTCTCTGCTCCGGTGACTGAATAATGATCCTCAGGTTTTTAGGAATAAGATTCTGTTATAAAAGTTTGCTGGCATTATTTGCATCCTCTCTACGTATAAAATTATTGCATGGATACAAAGCCAATATAATTTGTAGGCGCCATCGAAAATACACTGACGGTCTGGTCAACCTTCAAGATGAAACTGTGTCGGAAACTTAACCTCAAGGCATTTAATATATCCAACAGGAAATTATCGTTACTTTATCCTAAACGTTAGGACATTTTCAGCAACAAATAAACTGTACAAACAAATGCAATGATTGTATACAAAATAAATAAATAATAGATAAACACATCCATATAAACAGTGTATACAAGTAATTTTAACGTCAGCCAACATCAGCAGTTTCCGGTAAAGATGAAACTTCTCCAATATTCGTCCGCCATTGCAACTGCCTCTATTAATTTCTAATTTACACATTTAACATATTTTCTGTTATTTTATTTTGCTGTTGGTCTGCTTATTTGTTAACTGATTGTCTATTTATTTGAATTTGAGGCTCCTTGCCACTGATTTTTTTTTTTTTTTTTATTTAGCAAGGATTACAGAAAAATTTCGCTTCTGCACATACTTTTATTTTCACCTTCTTTACAGGTTTTTAAATTACGCACTATGGTTTCTTTTATTTTTCTTACAATCTTGAATATTTTTATTATTATTTACAAAATTTCTACCTTCGCTTTTTATCTCGCTTAATTCTTTTTTTTTTTCATGACAAATTTTCCAACTCACGATCACCATCCCGAGATTAAAAATAAAATTCGTCTAGATGTTTTCAATGATTATTTCAATATTCCTTCGCCTTTTTCTTCTTTCTTTTCCTCCTTCTCCATATTTCTCACTCTTCTCTTTCAGTAAAGTTATTTACTAAACAGATTCCAGAAAATCAAGGCCAGGAATTTAAATCATCTCCCATAAGGAGCTTGGTCGGTAGCTGGTGGTGTAAAACCACGACAGAGGTTAGCTGTCCATGAGACGATTAGCTGGCTATCATTTTTACTGCTTATTTCCTTTTTCGTGGTGACGCGTTTCTATGCACGTTAAGAGAATTGTGGCCAAGAGGGATATTTTTTTTGGCATGAAATTCAATGATCATAGTTTACACATGCACATTACATACGCAAACACAAATATATAAAACTCCAATATTAAAACGTGTTTATATATACATAGATAGATAGATAGATAGATAAGAGACTGAGGCATACAGATAGATAGATAGATAGATAGATAGATAGATATATAGATAGATAGATAGATAGATAGATAGATAACAAGAGACTGGGATAGATAGATCGATAACAAGAGACTGGAATATATAGATCGATAACAAGAGACTGGGATAGATAAATAATATGAGATCGAGATAGATAGATAGATAGATAGATAGATAACAAGAGACTGGGATAGATAGATCGATAACAAGAGACTGGAATATATAGATCGATAACAAGAGACTGGGATAGATAGATAATATGAGATCGAGATAGATAGATAGATAGATAGATAGATAGATAGATAACAAGAGACTGGGATGGATGGATGGATGGATGGATGGATGGATAGATAGATAGATAGATAGATAGATAGATAGATAGATAGATAGATAACAAGACACTGGAATGGATAGATAGATAGATAGATAGATAGATAGATAGATAGATAGATAGATAGATAGATAGATAGATAGATAGATAACAAGAGACTGGGATAGATAGATAATATGAGATCGAGATAGATAGATAGATAGATAGATAACAAGAGACTGGGATAGATAGATAATATGAGATCGAGATAGATAGATAGATAGATAGATAGATAGATAGATAGATAGATAGATAGATAACAAGAGACTGGGATAGATAGATAGATAGATAGATAACAAGAGACTGGGATAGATAGATAATATGAGATCGAGATAGATAGATAGATAGATAGATAGATAGATAGATAGATAGATAGATAGATAGATGACAAGAGACTGGTATAGATAGATCAATAACAAGTGACTGGAATAGATAGATCGATAACAAGAGACTGGGATAGATAGATAATATGAGATCGAGATAGATAGATAGATAGATAGATAGATAGATAGATAGATAGATAGGAGTCTGAGATGGACAGATAGGTAAATAGATAAGGGACAGGGATATAAATATATAGATAATAAGATAGATTTCTTTTCAATCAATTCATTCCAAGCACGACGATAATCCAACTGAGACGCAAGTGACTTCTAAGAGAATGAGAAGACCTTAGAATTAACCGGAAAGCCAATTCTAAACACGAAACAAGGCATGAACCCTCAATTCCTGTTCACGAACCTGGAGAGGATTGTGAACTGGGCAATATGCGAACCTCTCTTCACCTACACTGAAAATAAATGATTGAAGATTAAATAAAATTTCAAAATTTTACCGTACATTTTAGAATAGAGTAGACAATAGAATGAAAAGCAAAGGCCAACCCAAACAGTAAACAAGAGATATACTTATCGTGTTAAAAAAAAATGTGGGGAGATATGAAACGGACGATAGGCAAACTTATCTTATTGTATTAATAAAAGGTTATGTCGAAAACTTCACAAATGGATTAAATTAGCTATATGTGAACAAACATTTGATTTTGTATTGTTCTATAACAACTCAATTCTGGGGAGTTCTTGGCCACTGCGCCAAATAAGCAAAATGCTGTATAGCCCCCACCCGTCGTTCTGGGGATCTATTGGTTGACAGTCATGATGCAATCATAAGAAAGTTGTATACCTCTCTTTCTTCACTCGGCAGGGTGATCGCTAGTTGGTTTTTAGTTCGGAGGTAAAATGAGAACTTCAAAAAAAAGTGTGTGTAGGGGGTAAACTTAACTACTTTATTAAGCTTGTCGACGTGTACATCTTTAACTAGGTGTGGGGTCGTTCTATCACCCATCCACCACTGGGGAGCAATTTCCCCGAGACACGAAATAACTACGTCTACTGTGTATGACGCGTACAAACTTAACTCACTGAAATCACTTTCTATCTGTCTAACATCTCCACGTTAGTTTTAACCAATCAAAAACGACTTCATTATTTAGTCTACCATTTGATCTTAAGTAAAATACACTGCCACTAAAAAAATAATAGTCTGAGACTATTCGTACCTGTCTATATTTCTGAGATGAGGTATTATGTACGCTATTTACATTATTCGGACTATTGTGCTCATCTTTATCGCCATATTTATTACAACGGTCCGGCCGTTGTACGCTCCGGACTTCTTCGGGGGGTTGGAATGTAGAACTGAACCCTGTATTTCGCAGGAGATAACTGATAACTGAGATCCATTAAAAACATGGCACGTGGAACTAGAACAGTCTACGCCAGTGAGAGAAATCAAGGGTTCATTTCGACATTCCAACCACCTGAAGAAGACCGGAGCGTACAACGGCCGAAAGATTGTAATAAATATGGCGACAAAGATGAGTACAATAATCCGAATAATGTAAATAACCTGAAACTATTATTTAACATTCCTTAACTAACCATAAAAATTAATTTATTAATTTATTAATTTTATTAATAAAATTTATTAATTTTATTAATTTATTAATTAATTTATTAATTTATTAATTTTATTCCAACTACATTTTATCCAACAGTATCAGAAACTTTGTTGGTAAGAACGTGTCATTAACTGTAAAAACACACAGTGCGCATATATATATATATATATATATATATATATATATATATATATATATATATATATATATATATGTGTGTGTTTGTGTGTGTATGTAAATATATATATATATATATATATATATATGTGTGTGTGTGTGTATGTGTATATATATGTAAATATATATATATATATATGTGTATATGTGTATATATATGTAAATATATATATATGTGTGTGTGTGTGTGTGTATATATATGTAAATATATATATATATATATGTGTGTGTGTATGTGTATATATATATTTACATACATATATATATATATATATATATTTGTATGTGTATATATATATGTAAATATATATATATATATGTGTGTGTGTATGTGTATATATATGTAAATATATATATATATATAAATATATATATATATATATGTGTGTGTGTGTGTGTATGTTTATATATATGTAAATATATATATATGTGTTTGTGTATGTGTATATATATGTAAATATATATATATATATATATGTATATATGTATGTATATATATGTACGTATGAATGTATGTATATATATATATGTATATATATATGTATATATATATATATATATATATATATATGTATATATATATGTGCGTTTGAATGTATTTATGTATATATATATTTACGTATTTGTATATGTATGCGTGTGTGTGTGTGTGTTTGCGTATATAAGGAATGTCAGTGTATATAAACATGGCCATGTGTGTAGTTTCGTACATGCGTAGCACATTTCAGGAACAAGTGAAATTCTGATACGTTTAGTCGAAAAGAAGAGAGGAGAAAGCAATATGAATCAGAAAAGAAAGAACCCTTTTACTTGCCTTTTTTATATTCCATTAATATAGCACACCTTAAGATTATATATATATATATATATATATATATATATATATATATATATATATATATATATATATAATAAACAGGTTTGATTAAAATGAACGGATGATGTCGGTCAGTATTTTTTTTTAAGTCCAGAGAATTTCGATTTCAATACACAACTACTTATTCGAAAATTGGCAACAAAAAAAAAATGGACCTTGTCTCTCTGGAGATCTATCTATCTATCTATCTATCTATCTATCTATCTTTATATATATATATATATCAAGAAATATAGTCTTAAGGTGTGCTATATTTATGGAATAAAGTGTTCAATATCAGAGATAGAGCGTGTGTAAATATAAAAGTGAACATAGAAGTCAACACTTAGAGGCGACAGTCTGTTTCATGCTATATGCAATCGTCAGGCCACGTATGCTGTTATTTTTCTCGGCTATTTATACATATACTGGTCAGTGGTGCATTGTGGGTAGTCTATTATGGCGGTTATTTTACCGGAAGTCGTTTATTTATTTATTTGGGTTAAATTATTTTGCTTGTTTTTATTTTTTGTTTCTTATTTTATTTATTTATTTATTTTTTAATCAGTGTTTTTTTTATTAACGTACTAAAGATTTGTTTATATCACTATATATATATATATATATATATATATATATATATATATATATATATATATATATATATATATATATTGGGCTAGCATAGTCTTTGTTCATCTGCTTGGTAATTTCTAGTTAGTCAGCATTATTCCTGTGCAGCAAGAATGAAACCTTCGGTTTTTTAACCATGCACTAGGTAACCACTGATGGGTATGGTGTTTGTCTACATCAGCTTAGTACGGGCAGAGTATTGGACATGAAATGGCTTATCTTGCCATCGTTTATGTATTTCGTTGGTTGTATTGGATTTTGCTTTCTTTTTTAAGTATTTTTCTTCAATCGGTGTATTGTGCTTTAGTTTTTCTTCACCGATTTGAAACTCCATTATCAACATTTTGACTTCCTTTATTACTGAATAAAGTCACTTACTACTTTCATATTCTTTGACACATATCACATCCAGCCTTCTATAATTTTCAGGTATCTTTGAAGGCCAACTGTTGTAGTTTTTTAAGACAGTTCTAGTTGAACTAATCCTCTGCCTATTTAGGATCTGGGCCCATACAGAGAATCAACATCAGCCTTGGGACGATGCATGAGGTGGCAGATTAGAGGCTTTTTCGTTTTGGCGTCAATTTGCTTAAATGTCAGCTATGGTGCAGTTAAGGATGTTGAAACTATTGCAACACAGGGACAGCCAAGTTGATAACTAATATTCTGTTGTTTTTTTTTATTATTATTCAGCTCTTTATTCAGTATCTGATGCACACATCTGTAGTATTTATTTCTTAAATTCTCCTCTATTTGGGTATGCTGTATTCCATCTCCTTCGCTAATTCCTAGGTACCTACAGGCTTCCTCATTTTTCCAGTTCCATAATCATTGTGACAAAATCTAGATCTATTAAGTGTGTTTCTGTAATTCGTCCTATTTTTGTATGTTGCTTTTATACTTTTATCTAATCCGAAATCCTAACCTATTTTGTCACTCAAACATTTTGCAGTATTGAGGAGACGCTTCAACACATTGTCGTCTTTCTTGTTTAATTTTTATCCATATCTGTTATTGTTTAGTTCATGCGTAAGGGGGAATAAGGAGAGACAAATCAGAAGGGGTGAGAGGGAGTCTCCTTGAAAGATTCCTCGTTGGATATTCGGGTCGTTGGAGGTTGCAGTGCCTCTTGTGTCATTTTGGTATAATGTGGTTTAAGAAAAGTTTCTACAACGAAGGAGACTTCGTACATTTCGAGTATTAAGGACTCAAGAGTGTGGCACACTATCAAACGATTCACGATAATCTATCCATGCTTTGCTGAAATTTCTACCTCTTTTTCTGCAATTTCCTGGATCATTTTGTTCGTCAGTAGTTGATCTTTCCAATCATATGAGCCTCTCCAGCATCCTTGCTAATTCAGTGTAAGAATGTTATTAGTTTGGTGCAAAAATAATGACGGAATAATGTCGTTTTTTGACGTGACGTCAAAAAACGACATTATTACGTCATTATTTTTGCACCAACCTAATAGCTTACCATACTTGTAAATCCAATTGGCGATCAGTCATTTCTTTCACAAATTATCACACTTTCGATTTATTAGGTTGGTGCAAAAATAATGACGTAATAATGTCGTTTTTTGACGTATTTTTTAACCTCAAAAAACGACATTATTACGTCATTATTGTTGCACCAACCTAATATTTGCTTCAAGAAAAGAGTAAGTAGGATTCGTCAGGACAGACGTGCTAAATTTATACGTAGTGGACAGACATGTTTTTGGCCTATAACTTTTCGGGTCGTCTGTTTCACTCTTTTTTGGTAGGAGATATATAATACATTCAGTGAACCATTCTGGGACTTTACTGGGATTATTAATAAACTTTGATAGAGTTTTTGTAAAGCTTTTATGAATTGAGGATAAATAATACAACCAAAACTTGGGTACATCGTCATTTTGAGGATTTCGGAAGAGTTTGCGTACCATTATTTGTGGGTATATTTTCCCATTCTTGTAGAGGTTTATCCAACATTCTTGTTGGCTCTGTTCTGGATTTGGATTATACTACTTTGGGCTGCTCCAAATATTCTCCCAAAATGTCTGCACTTTTGCAATAGATGGTGGCTTTTGGACAGGTATAACTGCTTTTCCTATTTCCTTGTAAAATTTCTTAAGGTCCGTTTGGGATATTTTATTTTGGCGATAGAACCTACAACGTTTTTCGTATCGTTTTGTCCTCTGTGACTTTAACTGATGTTTCTGTTTTAGCATTTCATTGATTGCTGGAATTACATTTAGGGATTTAATTTTATATCTCGGTTTGATCTTCCTGTAGTTGCTTGTTGAGATATTTGAATTTCTTTTGATCTCATCTAGTATCGAGAGCTCAGATCTGATTTTCTTTATTTCTCGCTTCAATTTTGCCTTTCAAGCTGGCTCTTTTTTTGTATGTTATCTGATTATTGCATTGTCTTAACCCGAAGCTTCTCAGTAGATGCTAAAGCTGTCGTGTATATGACATTTACTTCTGTGATTTTCCCGTTAATAGTTTTTACCATGCAGCATTGGACCTTGTCATATGAATTTTTGGGAGCTGGTCTCTGTCAGGTATTGGTGTGAGAGTTACTCTACTGAGTACTTGGATGATGTGGTTTTTCACTTTAAGGATTTCAACTCTGTGGTTTTCAAGGAATTCTACTCTAATGTATTTGGACTCATCATCAGCGACATACTCTGGTTAACTGCAGGTTATATCACAGGTAGCTTCTTTGGTTTTATTTCCTGGGAGATTTTTATTTTGTATCTCATTTATTTTTGTTTTTACCTCATCCTCTGTCATATTATTTATTTCTACTCTAATCGGTTTATTGTTTGAGTGCTGGGTTATAGTATTATGTATTATATCTAATTTTATTTTATCTATCTCTGCATTTGAGAGTCTTTTGTTTCGCACGATGTACCTACAGACACTAGCCAGCATGTTTGGTTTGAGACGGGGCCTAATTCTTATACTTGGAAAAGTTTGTTCCAATGACAAATTTTTGATATTTGTAAATTTTTACGTCTTACCCTTGACCGCCAATGGGCAATTTTGTTCAAGTTACCAGAGTGTCAAAAAAGATTGAAGAGCTCATTCTGTCTATGAGATAGGTATATTCAGATTTCCAGAGTTCTTCATTTCATACAGTATCCAGGGGTTACCATAGAGATATGGAAATGGTATTGAGTATAATAAATTAAACTTAATATAAGTCGGACTGACAAGTACCAGATGAAATTTCAGAGGTGTCCATACTTTTAAATTGAGAGTTTTCACAAAAAAATTAAAGTGAAAAAAATTAGATTAAATAAAGTCAAGATATATAAAGTAAAATGAAAGGAAAGAAAAAATGTAATTTAAAATTGTATAAAATTTAGCACAGCTTACATGTTGAAAGACGAACACAGAATGCCATGCGACAAATGTTCAACTTCCCAACGCTACTGAGACTGATAGTTGTTACGGCCCAAGTTCCTTGTAGCACGGGTGATGGTCCAAAAGGTTAGAACCAATGAATGAATAACACAAACACAGGTATGGAATAAAAAGATATATTACAACAGAAATATAATACAAAGAAGTAGAAGTATTAGTAATGACAATCAGATTTGTTTAGAGTGAACTATGTTGTCTCGACAAGTATCACTGTATTCCAATGTCCTTACAATATACTCTCAATTATCTGTCCTCGACTGACAATCTCCTCATACTTCTTGTGTAATTGATGGGTAAGTTCCCATAACATTAGTAATCCAGTTTTATTGAGTAGATCACATCCCAACACAAGTTAGCGAGACAATCGTCAAGGAATTCATTAAGCAAAGGAAAAGAAACAAAGAAAAATCAAAATAGATTTTGCATTTGGTGTCATTTCTCAAGCTCCTAGCTAACACCAAAATTAAAATCCTCACTCATTATTATCATTCTTATTTTATCATTATTTATATGTTTATTATTATTATTATTATTATTATTATTATTATTATTATTATTATTATTGAGAGAATCATTCCAACAAAGTGGGGTTACAAATATCTGAAGACTATCTTGAGACCTAATCTGCTAAGACACATCACAGCCAAATGCGTACGATACGGTGACAGCTTTAGATAAAAGCACCCCATTACCATGTAGGTAGGACCTTGTTAAAAATGCTATTGTATTGGGTAAGTCAGTTCGTTCAGACCAGGTAACTCCACTAATTCGCGATACCTAAGGTTTTTAGATGAATTTTAAAAATTTAAAGGTTTTCTGAAGCTTTTATTTTAGCTTTAATTGAAAGCGAAAGTATTCAAAATTTACTATTTCCAATAAACAAAATACTCTGTAGTGTATTTCAAACAGAAACTATATTGATTGGAATTGGTTCATTTATTTATTTATTTTTTTTTTTGCTAAAAATATCTGATTACTGTCCTTTTTAGTTATTTCTCTAATATGTGTCATTTTCTTTATTAAAAAATTCTCAAAAAATAAAATATACTTTTCTGAGACTTTATTTGAGGAATATTAGCTGAATTAAAGCATAAATTAATCTGGTTTGAAAAAGTAGTATTTACTTTAAGTTTAAAATAACACAGAAATGGATTTTTTAAAAGAAAATTGTAGTTGTTACATGATTAACGAGCGATAAGATGCACTGCTAATGTGTTTTATTGTCGTTCTACGGAGACTTCATCGGTTAAAATAAAATTTAAGAAAATGATCGGTGAACGCGTATTTTATATAATTTTTAAGTATTCAGTCATCTTAAAAATGCTGGAAATTATTCTCCATTTTCTAATTTTAGGAATGTTGACTTTTAAGTTTACTATAATCACCCATCTTATTTTTTTGATATTGTCGTGTATGGTTACCCATAATTTCAAAATGAGAATTTTTAGACACATAAAAACAAAATTTAAAATTATTTTGAAAATCTTAGTGCTTGATGATTTGTATTAAGCTTTTCAATTTTTTATTAGTAAATATAATTTTCACTCAGTAACTTAATAACCTAAAACGATCAGAGATTTGAAGAAGTTTGAAAAGAGTTTTGAAACTTTATAAATTATGATAATTAAAAGAAATAAAAACAATACTTGTAAATATTCATTATTCATCGAAAAAAATTGTCTTCTTCAGACCTTAATGTCCTTAACACATTATTTATAAAAGCAATTAAAAGCTTATCTAATTAAATAATGCAGTTTTATTGCATTTTTTTATTTTATTATTCGGAGCAGATTTTCGGTAAAACAGTTAGTGCTAAGTCATGACACTTCTTTGGATTTTGGCAAGAACCTGGAGATGAGTATCTGTTGAAACTTGACTAATGCATGGAATAATAATGCAACACAAAATGTACTTAGAACAAAATGTATTGAAACAAGAAAGTGTACACAATATTTACATATAGTCTTTTGTATATCCCTGGGAAGACCGTTCCTGGAATGTGTGTTGATTGAGTCGCAGTCGGGCAGAGTCTCTGGTTGAATCTCTCGATTCCTACCCTCTCTTCCCGGTACCAACCATATATATATGGTCGGTACTCCACTATGCAAATTAGGTGGATCCTACCACAACAGTATCAGAAGCACCAGACCTGATATGGCAACAGTATTCAAAGTACGAACGAATGGTAGATTGTAAATGCGCCAGATGAACTGTGACGATAACATTCTGACACGACACAATGACCCAACTTTCCTTGCATTAGATGCAGCTATTGATTACGGAATTGTGTATGCGGGCAGGCATGTTGTTTTAAATTCCTAAAAATGTTTAGGCATTTAAAACAACATGCCTGCGCGTATACACAATTCCGTAAAATACTTGTCGGAAACACAAGTATTCTTCGACATGAAAACAAGAGACAAAAACTAAAAATCCTTGAAGCATTATACATCAAACACTTGAAACCCAACCTAAACAAAATCAATTATGGCATCTCTATAAATATTCTTAAATGTCTATAATTGGTAACAGAAGTCATTGGTTTATACCAACGGCTTTCCATACTTTTACAATTCACTCTCGTGTGGTCATGTGAGACGTCATGAGATGCGGTGCGATTTTCGCTTCTAGCGTCTTATATGCGCGTGTTTATCGTTGCTTAAAAATCTTCTATGTAAACATTGACAGACTATCATCAATGTCTTGTCCGTATATTGTTTAATATGTTGTAATTGACATCTTTGATAATCGCTTAAGTAAGCCGAAAGCTTAGATTGTATTAAAAAAATATGGATCAATATTGTGAATTTCTTTCTTTGACCAACGATAAGATATTAAACTTATCAAATGTTACAAAAAAAATTGACATAAAATAGACAACACTTGTCTGTATTATTTAATGAAACGTGTATGAATATATATATATATATATATATATATATATATATATATATATATATATATATATATATATATATAATAGACATAGATATTTGTCTATATATATATAGATATAGGTGTATCTATAAATCTATATATATATATATAGATAGATAGATACATAGATGTATATGTGTGTATATATATGTATAAAAATATATAGATACATAGATATATATGTTTATAGATATAGATATAGGTTTATATATGAATAGATATAGATAGATAGATAGATATATATGTGTGTACATATATAGATATAGGTGTATATATAAACAGAGATAGATAGATAGATAGATATGTGTGTATATATATAAATATTGGTGCGTGTATATATATATATATATATATATATATATATATATATATATATATATATATATATAAAGAATATGAATATGCTGAATATATATGTATATGTATATATATTTAAAGAATATGAATATCTATCTATCTATCTATCTATCTATATATATATATATATATATATATATATATATATATATATATATATACACCTATATATATATCTATCTATCTATCTATATTTATATATACACCTATATTTTATATAGACATATATCTATGTATCTATCTATCTAACTATATAAATATATATATATATATATATATATATAAAAGTGAACATAGAAGTCAACACTTAGAGGCGACAGTCTGTTTCATGCTATATGCAATCGTCAGGCCACGTGTGCTGTTATTTTTCTCGGCTATTTATATATATACGGGTTAGTGGTGCATTGTGGGTATTCTGTTATGGCGGTTATTTCACCGGAAGTCGTTCGTTTATCAATTTAGGTCAAATTATATTGCTTGTTTTTATTGTTGTTTCTTATTTTATTATTTATTTATTTATTAACTTAGTAAGAATTTGTTTATATCACTTATTTAACAGTTTTGTTTTGGTTTGGGAATTTAATTAAAGGTATTTGTTCAGTTTTGGGGTTGATTGTTGTAGTTCATTCTAAGTATTATTTTGGCGGGAACAGTTTTTAATTGATTATCTTTATTTGGGATTGGTTTGTTTATTTATTTACTTGGATGAATTTAGGTTAATTTATTTTACTTGTATATTTTCTCTTTTCGGTTTTCAATTTTTAAGTAACATAGTATTTTTTATGTTTTATTTCTATTTTTTTTTTTTTTTGCTTATTAGTATATTTATTTGTTTTCATTTTATTTTTTCCGTTTTTAATTTTTTAGGTTACGTAGTAAAAATTTATTTTCATGTCTGCATTTTGAGATGAGTTCGGATCTTTTGTTTAATAATTTATTTTGGTCGGGAAAAGTAATGATAGCTATTTTTTCCTCCGAGCAAAGTTTGCAAGTTTTTGATTGGTTATTGTAGGCTGATGATTTTTTCCTTATCTTCCAAGATATTTTTGGTGTGATGTTCGTTTTGTTTTTAATTTCCCAGATATACTTAGAAAGCATTGTACTGTTTGCATATTTACTATTTGTGAAATATGTTTTGTGTGTATAATTTCTTTGTTTCCAGGGTCCTTCAGTTACTCCTATGTATACTTTTTCTTCATTATCTGGTGATTTTATCGTGGCTTGGTATATTACGTTGTTTTGTAAACAATTTCCGTTTAAGGGGCATTCGTTCTTTATTCTGCAGTTGCACGTGGGTTTAATTTGTTCGTGTGGTTTGTTGATAATTTTCCTATTGTGCTTTTTTATTATTTGTGCCATGCTCTCGGTGCAGCTGTAGCTGATTTTTACAGTGTTTTTGTTGAATATCTTGTGTAAGGTGCTTGATTCTGGGAAGTGTTTGTGTAAGAGTTTGAAGAATATTTTCCCTACGTTTGTTTTTACGTTCTTGCTGTACGGTGGGTTGAACCATATGATATTTCTTCTTCTGTTGGCCTTTTTTGTATTCTGTGGTGAGTATGTGAGTGTTTCTGGGAATCCGCTATCTTTTATGGATGTTTCATAGTCTTTCTTAGCTTTGTTAAATAGGGATTCATTGGAGGAATTGTCAGAGAGCCTGCGGTTAATCGATTTTGGTATCTGTTTGATTATAGAAGGTGGATGGTTGGAAGATGTGTGTATGTAGAGTGGTTTGTCATTAGGTTTCCTATATGGTTTATGTGTGCCTTCTCTTAGGTTGAAGGTAACATCTAGAAAATCTACTTCGTTTAGGTTAGTTTTTATATCTATATCGAATCCGTTATTTTTAAAAATCTTTATTATTGCTTTTCTAGTTTTGTCTGTGTTTTGTTTGTTACAATTTCTTAAGATTATGAGACCATCGTCCCTGTAGAGTCCTGTGTCATTTCTATCTATTATTTTGCTCAGTTCGTTTAGTAAGTAAATGCCTATGATTTCGCATGCTATATCAAAGCACCGTCAAAGCTTCCCATTGTAGTGTCAAATATCCCATCTCTCTTTATCCATGCTTCTTCATTGTGGAATAATAGTGATTTACGGGAGTGCTTAATGATGTTGATTTCGCTTGGTTGTATTATTACTTGTTCCTGAGCTAAGTTGATGGCCTTATCTAGCATACGTTCTGTTATGGATGGGTAAAATTCTTTTATGTCTAATTGTAAGAATTGGCAGTTTTGTTTGTTATTTATGCTGTGGAACCAGTCAATAGTTGTTTTCGTATTTTTCCACTGGTTTACTCCTAATTTCTTCCTAAGTTCAGAATTAATTCTTTCTAGTATTGTTTTACTTATTTTACCTAGTTCACTTTTGGCTGGGTTTATGAGTCGACATGCAGGATTGGTTTTGAAATTTTCTTTATGGTCTTTTAGTGTGATAAAGGCTCCTGCCTTGCTAATACAACTTATTCGGTCATCCAGGTCTAATTTTTGGGCGATTGTTTTAGCTTCCTTATTGATATCGTGTTCTGTTGTTTGGGGTGCCTTTTTGTATGTTTTGGTTATGTTGTTCTTGAGTAATTTATTGTGTGTAGGAGGACTTAGTTTATATAAATTTCTCGTTTTGTCAGCAGCGATAAATACACTTGCTGAATTGTTTATTTTAGTTATATCTGCTTTTAGTTTTTTTTGGAATGCATCTTGTTTTTTGTGGAATTTAATGTTTCTAACTAGGTCAGTTAAGTCTTTCTCGAAATTGTCTAGTTCTTTTTGTTGTGGGGGGCATTTTTTTGTTTTGAAGCCGTATTTTTCCTTAAGTGTGTTGTTATTGTAAAGGTCCCGGTTTAAAAAGTGGACTTTCCATCTCATTCTTTTTAGGAAACTTTCTATTTTTTCAATTAATTTTAGTTTATATATAGGGGGGGATGGGATGGGTATATTTTTTAGGGAGTAGTCGAGGTTAAATTTTTCCATGTCCATACTGGGTTATAAATGTAGCGAAAGTGCTCTACTGTTTGCCAGGAGCTGAATATAAAGAAATATAGTCTTAAGGTGTGCTATATTTATGGAATAGAGAGCTCAATATCAGAGATAGAGCGTGTGTAAATATAAAAGTGAACATAGAAGTCAACACTTGTTGACTTCTATGTTCACTTTTATATTTACACACGCTCTATCTCTGATATTGAGCACTTTATTCCATAAATATAGCACACCTTAAGACTATATTTCTTTATATATATATATATATATATATATATATATATATATATATATATTAAGCGTTTCACCCCAAGCGAGGCGGAAAGCTACTAGGACGCAATGGGTTACAGAAGATTTGGTGCAAGATCAGATAGGAGTGATACATAGATATATGTGTATGTATATATATATATATATATAGGTGTATATATAAATATATATATATATATATATATATATATATATATATATATATATAGATAGATAGATAGAGACATAGATATATATGTGTGTATATATATATAGACATAGGTCTATGTATAAATATATATCGATACATAGATATATATGTGTACATATATAGATATAGGTGTATACATAAACATAGATAGATAGATAGATAGATAGATATGTGTGTATATATATAAATATTGGTGTATATATATATATATATATATATATATATATATATATATATATAAAGAATATGAATATGATGAATATATATATATAAAATTATCGATATCTATCTATCTATCTATCTATCTATCTATCTATCTCTCTCTCTATATATATATATATATATATATATATATATATATTTATATATACACCTATATGTATATACACATATATCTATGTATCTATCTATATATCTAACTATATTATATATATAAGGCGTATATATATATATATATATATATATATATAGAGGGTGTGGATATATATATCAGGTGTAGATATATATGTGTGCATATATATGTATATATATATGTGTGTGTGTGTGTGCACCTATATATATATATATATACATATATATGTGTGTGTACACCCATATATATATATATATATAAATATATATATATATATATATATATATATATATATATATATATATATATATATACATGTGTATATTAAGCGTTTCAGCCCAACCAAGGCGGGAAGCCACTAGGACGCAAGGGGTTACAGAAGATTTGGTGCAAGTTCAGATAGAAGTGATAGAGGAAAAGTTGAGGAGAAGGATAGTGGATCGATCAAGGCAACTGGAGATATCGATTGTCATTACATTTGAATTGTTGGTGATTATAGCTCTCAGGGAAACTGGAATGGGGAAGGGAGTTCCACAGGTGAGAGGTATAAAGCTATTGGAGTAGAAGAGACAGCTACTTTCAAGGGTTTCGACAGTGAAATGTTGAGAGCGGGTTGCCAGCCTCGTAGGGCCCTTGAAGTCATAAAGTCTGGGAACCAGATATATATATATATATATATATATATATATATATATATATATATATATATGCACCTTCTTCTTAAGTCAGCAGCTAGACAAAACAAAATTCATCTTGGACCTCACTAGTGCATGATCAGCCCATCTGCACCACGCATAAATCTAACAATATGGACATCTTGTATATCTCTCTTGCGGATGATGACATAATCAATGAGATTACATTTGTGGAACGGAGATGGATCCACGTACTAATATGATTACCCCTATTCTTGAATTGTGTGCTGAAGATAAAAAGATTAAACTCGGTTCAAATTTCGAGAATCATTAAACCTTGGCGTTGATTTTCACCTACACCATATTTACATAAACTACTCCTGCTCGCCCAAATGTACCAACTCGGGGTGTTGTCATCTTTTAGAATCATGTACAGTATAATTCTCAAGGACTCATAGAACTTTGCCTTTAAAATGTCGACACTGTCCATTGTTGGAGCGTACGTACCTATGATTGTAGCGTATCATGACCCATTGAGATGTAGGCGAAGTGTCATTAAATGTTCACTGACTCCTTGGCACAAGTACAGCAAAACCCGCACCAGCTGCTCTATCTTCCTCGGCACAGTTTCTCTTCCAGAAGAAAGTGTAGCCAATTCAAATTTCTTGAATTTGGCCATCAGCAGCTAAACGTGTTTCCATGACAGCAGCTACATCTATAGAATATCTCTCTAGCTCCCTAGACACCAGAGCTGTTCTGAGCTGAGGAACAGTTCCCAAAAGATTATCTATGAGAGTCCGTACGTTCCAAAAAATAGTTTCCGTTTGATCCTTATTTTTTTTTTTAATTTTGTTCAAGTGCAAAATAGACATCCGCCAACCGCTTTATAGTGGCCAGATGAATGAAACAGGCAATTCTGGGGTCACCTTTTCTAACCCATTCCAGCAATCTTCTGGTGAGTAGTACTCTCCTTAAAAGGGATGCTCAGACACTCCTGGAAGAACCGAAAGCTACCCCTGTCTCAATGCGGGTGAGCTAGCGTCTTTACATTTACCCAGAGGCCGCCAAATGTACAGGTCATCAGCTACGCACTTCTAGTCCAGCAGACATGTACGTGTCGCTGCATCACCATCGGACTTGGATTTTTAAAAAAATTATTCAAGCTAACAAATTGTCAGTAATGCCCGTGTGAGTTTTAAGGTCAGATGCAGCTTGTATAGCAATGCATCGACCCTCACCACAAAACTCCTTTGTCCAGAGACAAGCAGTTGAACGATATCTAGTGTCGCCATGAGGTAGGTTTTCTATGAAAGTTTCCTTCTTCTAGGAGGCTACCAGAAAGCATGGAAAGTACCACACCCAGTGGGATAATCGTGCATCTGGATACCAACTAAAATATTTCTATGGCCTCGCGCAAAGATTGCTAGATGGCCGTTGACCTGTCAAAGAGTTTCATCCGCCTTTTGACATTACTTGTTTTTTCTCTGCAAAGTTTCTAGCCACCCTTCTCACCAAGTAGAACTTGCGGGTGTACCCGATTAGTTGCTGATTGCCCGAGCATGCAACAGGTAGTGTTGATTTACTTGATACCAGTAGCATACCATCAGAATGACCTGACATATCTATCTATCTATCTATCTATCTATCTATCTATCTATCTATCTATCTATCTATCTATCTATCTATCTCGATCTCATATTATCTATCTATCCCAGTCTCTTGTTATCGATCTATCTATTTCAGTCTCTTGTTATCGATCTATCTATACCAGTCTCTTGTTATCTATCTATCTATCTATCTATCTATCTATCTATCTATCTATCTATCCATCCCAGTCTCTTGTTATCTATCTATCTATCTATCTATCTATCTATCTATCTATCTATCTATATATATATATATATATATATATATATATATAGGGAGAGAGAAAGAGAGACAGAGAAATTTAGAAATATATATATATATATATATATATATATATATATATATATATATATATATATTACATTTGAGTATTTGGGCAGCAATCCTCCTTCCATGCACATTACGTTGACTAAAACAGACAAGGTGCTATGATTTAGTTTGTTATACAATTTTTTTCATGCAATCTAATAATTTTCTTCTTTTCATATGATACATTATATGAAAACTATCCGAATGTTCTTTTTTCAGAGCGCTTTCGGCTATACATTTAGCCATTTTCAGAAATAAAATATTTTAACTGTTAAATAAGAAATAGTTTGTTGCATATATATATTTACATAATGCTTTCATTTTTCAAAACACTGTCCAGATTTTATGTCCATGTTCGTAGTTGATATTAGTGTGTGTTGTACACATACATACACATATATACATACGCATATGTATATATATATATACATATATATATATACACACAAACGCGTATAGCTATCTCTCTCTTAGACATACTGTTTCGCTGTATCATAGCTCACCAGTGTGGCTAGTGGCTAGACATTCGATTGCTTCAAGCCGGGATCGAAACCCGATCGATTTGGTATCAGTCAGAGATTCTACCCCCAAATCTCTCTCTCTCTCTCTCTCTCTCTCTCTCTATATATATATATATATATATATATATATATATATATATATATATATATATATATATATATATATATATATATATATATATATATATATATATATATATATATATATATATATATATATATATATATATATATATATATATGAACTGAGCTTCTTGAACCTCATACGACAGTGGTGTAGGCTTTGGGCAGTACCAACGATACTTCTTGACGGGCCGAACACACAGACGTCTCTCCGCAGGTTTTGAATTAAGAATTGCTTTTCTCCTAGACCAGTTGCCATCCAATTACATAGAACCGAGTCTGTCTTGCTATTTATCCATAGGTACAAGAAAAAGATTCATACTTTTACCAAATGTTATATATATATATATATATATATATATATATATATATATATATATATATATATATATATATATATATATAATTTATTTGTAAAAATTTTATTCGAATGGAATATTTTTTGTTGTAATTCTAAAAAATTTGGGGGGCTGGGTAAAATTTATGAAAAACTAAATAAGATAAAATTGTTTTTATTATACTAACAACTTTTTTTTCATTACTGATGTATTGGTTATTCTTAGGTTCCACCAAAATAGATGCCTTTTTCCCGAAATGAAATCATAAAATCTTTATCCCCTGTTCCGAAATATTTACCAAAAATCAAAAAATTATCCGATTAAAACGATATTAAAACTAATTTATGAATGATTATACTAATGAATATGTTTTTTTTTTTTATTAATCTTTGGGATATATTTTTCGCTATTCTATTTAACTTACATTTTACATATCGTTCATGTACTTCTTAATGTGGAGGTTGTCCAAATGTTTTAGAGTTTTTTCACAGTTATATGAACAAAAATCCTCGAAAAATTTATTTCAGTAAAATTTGTGAAATATCAAATGGGAACATAGGAAATATTTTGCCCGTACATCTTTACAAACATAATTCAATAAAATGAAAACATTTTTTTGAGAATTAGTGATTCAATAATTTAATAAAAATGCATTATTTTCTTTCAGATCCGGCAGAAATAATAAATCTACACTTAATACTTATTTTAAAACAGATTGTCTTGCAATGTTGCAGTGTGATTTTGAAATTCATTCCATTGCTTTTCGACTCAAGTTTTCATTTTATTAATTACGGAGAGGTTTATATTTTGACCCTTTAGAAAATGACAGATTATTTTTAGTATGGATGTACAAAAAAGAATAAATTCTGATATCTTGTTGGCTGATGAGTATCAGAAGAGTTTTCAACAGGATTTCATTAGCCTTTAACAGCGAATTAACTGACATTAATAAAGATGCATTACTTTTTAATAGGAAACCTAATTTACTATAGAATTAATAGCTTATCTATGAAATCCTTTGAAATTTAATACAAATTCATTAGACTTTAATTAACAGCCGTTAGAGATTGTGTATGCTGTGTCCTTCAGGGCGTTAGCGTTCCATAATTTCCTATCCTTAAATTGCTGTGATTAAGTATAAAATTTAAAAGAGAAGCAGAAAACTTTAATATGTAATTAATTGACTGTTATTTTTAATGGCTAATGAATCAGAGGGGAGAACTCGTGAAACCTAGGTTCAAATAAATGGATGGCAGATTAAGGACAGAGATAGATATTCAAAGTTTAAAGATTACTTAACGCAACACATGAAAGGAACTTTTGTAGAGAGTTGATCGTCCATAATCTTAAAGGACATGGCATATAAAATAAATTCTTCATCGTAAAATTGATATCAATAAAAATGTTTGCATAAAAATAAAAAAAATAAAGCTGGAGGTAAATAACTATTCATTTCCTGAAGGAAAAATTCATTCAACAATTTTCAGCTGAGATCGGTTATTTTGAAGAAACAAATAAAAAAAAAAAAAGAAACATTTCACAAGGTGTGACTTTAACTCACTAGATACATAATATGTCCGCCAAATAACGAGACACAGAAAAAAATCATATGGGAAATAAAATAAACTTTATAAAAGATAGTTTATGTAAATTTCTAATATTGGCCGATTACAGGACAATCAGCCAAATTTCTGCAAATATTTGCAGAAAATAGACGCAA